>VXBC01003930.1:890212-1269833 GCA_013399945.1 Ploceus nigricollis | reverse complement strand
AAAAAAAAAAAGCCAGCTGTGGTAAATCCTTTCTGGGTAGGAAAAGCTGAGCAGTGCAGCTCAGGAATGTCAGTACCAAGCCCTGGGAGGAAGCATGGTGGCTCTGCCTGCAGTGTGGCACAAGCTGTGGTGCTGGCTCAGAGGGTAGATCAGGCTGACATTGCTGTTGATTCACCATGCACCATGGTTTTTTTTTGTTCCCCTTTTATTTTATGTGATATATAGAATAATGGGAAATAAATGTTGAAAGAATAAATGTTTTTAAAATTTTATGAGTCCATTCCCTTTGGAGAAGTGTTGGCTTTGTGTGAGCAGGCCAGAGAAGTGGACAAAAGGGGCTGGAAAAGCTGCCACAGCAGCAGCTGTTTTTGCTGCTCTCTGACCTCTAGGAGCCTGTCCCCTTGCCAAGGTGGCCCATCCTCACAATTTGTGCACTGAGCCTTTCCTGGTCTGTGAGGTCAGCATGAGGCTTTGGCCATGTGGCTACCAGCAATAGCCTTGTCTCTGAGGCCTGGGCTCACTCATGTTATTCTTTGTGCATTCCATGCTGAAATTCTTCACCCTTTCTCTGCCTCCTTGTGCTTCTACTCAGTCCACAGACAAGCCCACAGGTGGGGAATGAAGTGCAAGTGTTCCTGGACAAGAAGAAGATCCATGCACATGTGCATATCTGTAAGTGTTCTGGCAACTTTTGGTGAGAATCTCTGCATTCAAGGCTGTACATGGACTAAAGCTTTGTGCTGCTTGTGTGACAGTGCCTGGTGAGTGCTCAGTGAGTGGCAGAAGCATTGTCACCACCTGTAGTTTGGCAGCACAGCCTGAGCACTGTTGCTGCAGCACAGGCAGGTGCTCACTGCCCATCTCCCAGCTGGCTGACTGCCGACAGTGAGCGTGGTGCCCTTCCTCCCCAGACACACCGTGTGTGAGCAGGTGTTCACTTGGCTGTGCCACTCTGCCATCCTGGGCCTCGAGAGCGATGACAAGCATCCACTGTCAGCAACACTGGCACGTGCCCACACACACCTGCACACGTGTGCTGCCTCACAAGGACAGAAGCTTCCTTGGATCTGCATCCTCAGTGAGGCTGCCCAACAGCCCCTCAGGCCACTCTGTAGCAAAGCAGTGTAGTAAGAATGAGCCAGGCAAGGGGAAAACATTTCTGCATCTGGCACCTACCCAGGAACCGGTCTAGCCTGGCAGGGAACGCTATGTGTGACTGAGCTCCAGCAGTCACTGAGAAATCACTATGGTGCCCACAGCCACACTAGGAAAAGCTCATCAGTACACCATGCACTGCCATCCACCATGGACATGCTGGCCAGGGCAGATTTGGCTCCCTTGGGAAGGATGGAAATACCATAGGGCCCTGATCCATGTGGCTCTGCCCCTTGCAGTGACTTTCCCCTCACACACCTGTGCTGTGTGCAGGTGCTGACCTCTCCAGCAGCCGACACTTTGTGCTTTGCAGTGCACACATGGGCAGGGCTGGCCTGGGCTGTCCACACAGAGCAGGCAGGGCTGCCAGCCTGGGCAGGGGTTTCACACCTGAACAAACAGGTGCTGCTCTGCAGTCAGGGGCCACGTGACAGCTTTACTGCTGAGCACTAACTTTGAGTACACGACTGTGCTCAGTGCTGCAGAGCAGCATTACTGCAGCATCCAGGAGGTTGGCAACGACTGGTATTGCCACCAAAGCCATCACCATTGACCTCTCTCTTTCCTGCATGTCCAGCCAGTCAGTGCACTCCTGTACAACTGCAGGTGGGCAGGAGATGAGCACACACATGGCACAAAGGCAATTGTCACAGAAGGTTTCCAAGCTCCCTGCAGGTGCAGGGTCCCTGCAGAAAGTGCGGTGCACTCATGGCTGGGATATACCTGTGGGAAAGAACTTACCTGCCACAGGCTGAGGAGTGTGCCCACTGCCAAAGGATTCTATGGCCTCTGCTTATTGCAGAAGAAACAGACAGGAAAGCCAGCTTGTATGAAACCCAATTATTCAAATTTATTAACATCAAGAATTATGCAATGATGCTGTAGATTTTTTTTATTAACAAATAGAAAACAGACTGTATACAACAGTGACCCCTACAGCACTATGCATCCACAAGGTAAAAATGAATGTGTCCTCCAACATTACCAACCCTGGATTGCTGATTTCAACGTAGCTTGGATTCTTAACATTCGGAATACATGTGATAATACAATTAGATACCCTTCCACCACCTTTATTCATAACTCAATGCACTCAAAAGAGGGCTGCTCACTCCCCATCTTTAGTGCAAGCGTGATATAATAAGGAGTATTAATATATAGTACCATTAAATTAAGTCCAGTAGTCTTGCCACATTGGTTCATTAGAACACCCTGAAGTAGCGGAAAGTACAATATTCTACTGACTCTTAACATTTGCAGGATAGCAGAAATTATAGATACACCCAACCTCTGAAGCCATGTGTACTCCCCTCCCCTTCCCTTCCCTGCAGTACCCTGCTTCCAAAGCGAGATGGTCCAGCTCTGCTGTGGATCAGCTGGGCTTGTGCTCCTTGCCTTTGTCAATGCTCTGACGCGCTCCATGGTGAGAGGTGACAGGATGGTGCTTGCACGCACAGAACCGTGGGATTAACACAAAGGGCCGTGTCTTGCTCTTTCCATCCCCTCCCTGGGGAACTGTGGGACCCCCTCACTACTCCTGCCCCCTTTCCAGCAAGACACACAAAAAGAGGTTCCAATGCCTGGAGCCCGGGATTTCGGGTCTCTCACAAACAAGGCGACGACAACTCACGTCATATCAGGATCTGCCAATACACACGGTCACTGGATTGGTTGAACACGTATTGTAATAGGACTGAACAGTTTCCAGCTGACAAAGGGACGCTTTTCCGGCGACCCCATATGCCCTCCCAAACCCAAACCTACTAAGGAAATAATGGGGGGGGGGAAGAAGACTAAAAAAATAATTGGTAGCTTAGGTCCAGTTCCATGAAATTTCATATTCTACAGAGGATTAAAAAGCCTACAGGGAATGGAGATGGGCAGGAACCACAAGCCAGCTGCTGCAAATTACCAAGGAAGCTGCACTAAAATGGGCAGAACCAGCAGTGACTGGGCTGAAATAAACACAGGGCAGTAAAAAATGTAAAAGCAAAAGGAAATTAAAAAAAAAACAAAACCCAACTCCCAAAGGTTTGGCGGGTCCAGTTCTGCTTGGGCAAAACATTAAGACTTGCAAAAAATAAAAAATAAAGAGAGAGAAGATTATAAAAACCACTAGTAACTATTTTACATGTTTAAAAAAAAGATCCCATTCCACCCACCTAAAGCCTTGCTGTGAAATGCAGTCGGCATGAGAGAGGGTGAGAGATGCACATGAGCAGAAATTCAGCCAGAGACTGGAAATGCTTTTGGAGTCGGATTCCCTCATTTGGCGCTGGGGCTAAGTTCCTAAATGCCGTGGTCAAAACTGGTTGGCGTGGAGGTCTGCTGCCTGGGCAGTACCTCCACCTGTACAGAAGGACTGAGGAATGGGCGGCTCTGGCTCAGAGGGACCCGTCTCCACTCCTAGACATCCCCACCGCGACTGGAGGAAAGCACTGTTACGTTGCATAGTGGTCGAAGCTGCCAAGGTACTCCAGTGCGGCTCTGTAGCACAGCTGGTACTGGTCCTGCAAGGCAGCAACGAGGGAAACGTGAGCAGTGGGGACACAAGGTCAGTGGGCTGTAGGGTCCAACATCCAGAGACATCAGGCCTCTGCTTTCTCCCACAGATCTCCACTGCCATGCCCAGGAGGAGAGCTCACCTCTGTCTGCACCATGGCCGGCCGCTGTGTCCGCAAGGTCTTCACCATCTGGAACATGTCCACCACGCCCTCGTAGCGCATCCTCTCCAGCACAATGCTGAGCGTGATGAACACGCCAGTGCGCCCAACCCCAGCACTGCACAGGGAGCAAGAGGGGCCACTATGAGTCCTGCCAGCCCCAGAAAGGCTCTGCAGAGCTCCTAGGAGTGGTGTAAGCTGCTCCAGGAGCACAGGGACCTGCTCACTGGGGCGAGGCTGCAGTCCTTACCTGCAGTGCACTGTGATGGGCCCATCCTGCCCAAACTGCTCCTTGGTCTTGTGCACCTGCCCAATGAAGTCAATGAAACCCTCTCCTGTCTTTGGCACTCCCTGCTCAGGCCAGTCTGTGAACTGGAACTGGCGGATGGTCCGTGACTGGCCGTCCTGCAGGGAGAGGGGTGTTAGATGTGAACCACTGGTGAGGGCCTGATCTCACTCCCCTCAGTGCTGGTGCTCTGACGTGCTCTCAGACCCCCTGAACCAGGCCAGGTGAGAAGGTACACAGGCCACAGATGAGCCCAGGCAGATAATTTGCTGCATGTTTGGGACCTGTCTCTGTTCTCCCATGTTCACCCCAGGGTAGCTTAGCTGAGCAGGCATTTGGGCCCCTACAGGGTCCACTGGGTCAGTATTTGGGGCCCAGCTCCACCCTAGAATCATGTTTACTGTAACACAAGGGTCCTGTGCCTGGTCAGATGCTGCACACACAGACTCCAGGTGCAGGGGGACCTGTGTTAAATGCTTGCTCAAGTGAGCAGCACAGGCAAGGCAGAGTCTGGTGCTGACAGGGATCCTTGAGCTGCTTATGGGGCTGACACAGCTGGCAGGGCAGGAACCTGTGAAGAGAGGAGCAGTAGGTGGTGGGCAGCAGCCCTTTTTGCCTGCAGTGCAAGGCAGCATTTGCTTTCCCGCTTCTCCAGGAGCTGTTGCATACCCCCTTGACTGGCCTGGGAAGGGCAGAGGCATGAGAGGCAGAGGAGCTGGGGAGCCAGCAGATGCACTCACCCTGGCATCCGTCACCTTGAACTCCCGGAGGATATACTGTGGCATGTTGTACTCTGCCATGGGGTCCACCACAAAGTACTGGTACCGGGCAGAGCGCTCTGCAGGCCAGTACTGATGGCACTTCTCCTGTGGATGAGGAGGAGGGTAAGACATCAGCACTGACAAGCTGCTGCTCCTCCCTCCCGCTCCCAGGGTGCCTGTGTGGTTGTGGGGCCACAGGGTCAGCCACCACACAGTGGGGGCCTCACCCAGAGCAAGTGGTGCCAAACACAGACTGGGGTGAGCCAAGAGTGTGTGTGCCCACAGACAGCAGCCCCACAGACCCCTTCTCCCCACAGCAGGACTCGTACCCGGCCCATCTCACGCAGCTTTGTCAACATCACCACAATGGTGGAGTCGTGCTCCCAGAGCATCCGCCAGAAATCCTCCGTGGTCTCAGCCAGTGGTCCCTGCGTGGCAATGTAGGCCTTCTGCTGCCTGTGACAAACATAATGGTGCTCAGAGCAGCTCCTCAGAGATGGGCAGCAGCTGCTCCTGGGGGCTGGTGGGCTGGGTGAACTGAAGGCAGGGCCCCAAGGTACCAGGGAGCAAATCTGACAATCCAGCTGTAGGAGGCAGGTCTCCAGGATGAGCCATGGGCTCTGGCAGAGAGATGAGCCGGTCCAGCACTTGTCTTCTAAGTGCTCCCCAAAGACACAGTGAGCACAACTTGGAGGATCCAGAAAAGCTCTTAGTCCTTGCTGGGGTCCCCAGCCCAGCCTCTTGCTGCCGATTGTCTCCAGTACTGCTGTTGCACTGAGAGCCCTCTTGGCACCCAGGCCCCCACTAGCAGGCTGCCAGCACCCACTTGGGCTGGAAGGAGAGACTGTGCTTGGGGATGATCCCAGCAGCACCTCTGTGTTCCGGCACTTTTACTCTCTGCAGTACCCACCATCCCACCCACTGCATGGGAAAACACAGAGCAGCTGAGCCAGGTCATCTGGATTACACACTCCAGACAATAATGAGGGCAGAGTGGAAACCATGAATACAGTTTTGTCTGCTTTTCTAAAGCTTCAGCATTTGTTCTTGGTTCCACTGCCAACCAGAACACCTCTCCTAATTTTCTTTGCAACCTGCCCCAGACTAGACCCCACCCTGAAGAAAGCCCCCTTGGTGCTCTGGACTCAGCTCTGGCATGCTGGTACCGTGGCTCTCTGAGCTCCCAGCCTGGCACAGCAAAGCCCGGGCTGGCTCCACCACTGCGGGGCGCTGGAGCCCGCGGGACCAGGGCCGGCTTCTTCCATCCTGCCTTCCTCCCTCCATTCTGCCTTCATCCCTCTACTGGTGCTATTTTTAATGGTACTAAATTAATGAACGTGCTGCAGGGCAGCTGTAACATGCGGGATGCAGACAGGGGCTGCTTCAAGGTGGATTTATAGCACATTGTAAAACACAGGGAATGGGGATGCAGAACGAAGTGAAAAAGCTAATAAAGATGCAGCATCAGTGATATCTGCAGGACCTTGGGCCAACTGATTTCTTTAGATAACTAGAGGAATGCTGGTTCAAAGGAAGGGATGGGAAGAGATAACAGAACTTGGGGATAGGGTAAGTAGCACATGAAATGGTACCACCTGCTGTGATGGTAAGTAGCACATGACATGGTACCACCTCTCCCTCCCTCTGTAGCATCACCAAGAGGCAAAGCCAGTGTTGCTCTCCATCAGCTCTGGAGCCAGGACAGTGGCTGCAGTCCATCTGTCAGACTCAGGCTGCAGCCAGGCAGCCGCCTTAATGACTGGTGGTGATTGGCTCTGTGCCACACATGCAGGAGGTAGTGGAGGCTCCCTCTGCTCTGTGACAGCTTTTCTCCAGCCCCTTCATCCCTCCCCATTACTCTGTCCCACCGTGAAGGAGCCTGGCTTGCTTCAGTTTTCCTGTGTTGGGATGCTCCCAGGGTTGCTCCCCTTTTGCTCCTTGTCTACTCTTGCCTCCACGCAGCCCTTCTCCCTGGGAACTCTTGCTGGGCTCAGCTGCTGGAGCAGCGACAAGGCACAGAGCTGCTGGCCTGGCTGCACCCGCATTTGTTCCCTTTGGCAGTGCCTTTTGCTTCTGGGAGGTTACCAGCCCAAAAGAGGCAGGTGGGCAAAGCCAAGTTGGAAGGGACACGTGCCACATCTATCATTGCATCCCCAACTCCAGCACTGATGATGGTGCACATGAGGGATGACCTTACAGTGATGGTGCACAGACAGATGACAGGAACAGGCCTTTTATGTGCATCATTGTGATTTGGTTTGGATTATTGTCTAGGGGTTGGTTGGGAAGGGGATGTGGCCACTGGGCTGTTCTTCTCTCCTGGGATTTAGCATCTGAGAATGAGATGTCAGCAGACAGATACAGAAAACTTAAGCATTACTGCCCCACTAGATCTTAATTTGTGTTTTCTAAACTGTGTTCTGGAGAGAGTAACCTGATGATGGGCTTCCCAGTGTCCAGCACCAGCCCTGCATGAGGATCCAGACTCCTCCCAAAATCAAGACATGGAACAAGCCTTGAGCTGCTGCCTGGATCAGGCACTCAGTGGAAGCACACTCCTAACTCTAGTTGCTACAGCAGGGAGGCAGGTTTGAGTTAGGTACTGTAGATATAAAACACAAGCCAAGGGATGCCTACCAGAATATCCCATAAAACCTCCACAGGAGCCAACACAGCCTGCCACTCCAGCCATTTGGGCATCTGTCTACAGCAACACAAGCCAGCCTGGCAGCGCTCACTCACAGGCAGTCTTCACATATTTTAACTACACACACTGCAGTGTCTGAGAAGATGGAAATAGATAAAATGCAACAAAGTAGTCCCCAGCCCTTCTCAGGTGGTCAGGACCAGTCCTCAGGAAAGAAAAGGCAGCTCTGCCTGGGTTTCCAAGCAGGCAGGACAAGCTAGCACAGTCACCCAAGGTAATCCTTACCTGTAGCCATCTATGAAGCTGGCATTGATGTAGTCAGAGCCCTCGACACCCCGGATGGGCTGCAGGCAGACTCTTGTCAGCTCATAGGGCATGATGTTCACGAGGCGGTTCTTGAATTTGTTGCACGGGAGGTTGGCACTGATGAAACGTGAGGTATGTGCTTTAGAATTGGCCAGCAGCTGAAAGAGGAGGAGACACATTAGATCCCTGCTGGGGATGCAGCAGTCTGGGGGCAGAAGCGGGATCCTGGCAGCAGTCATGTAGTGGGGTGGAGGTCCACAGCAGCCCTCTGACACACATGGAGCCACGAAGCTTTGTACCTTGCTGAGCCAGGGATGTGTATTTGGTGGCGGTAGGGAAGCAAAGCTGTTCCTCTTCCAACAATGTCTTGCTATTTACTTCTCACCCCAGAAGA
The DNA here is from genome assembly GCA_013399945.1 of Ploceus nigricollis. Classification (NCBI taxonomy): domain Eukaryota; kingdom Metazoa; phylum Chordata; class Aves; order Passeriformes; family Ploceidae; genus Ploceus; species Ploceus nigricollis. The sequence continues at coordinate 1,261,621 of VXBC01003930.1, read as the reverse complement.
ACCCAAGAAAATGTGAGAATTGTGACAGTTTTAGGTAAAAAGATCTATTTTGGTTTACTGTGAGACATTTTATGGCTCTCTTTGAGTCCCGTAAACTGGAGTCATGGTAAATGTGTTACTTAGATCTGCTGGCAGATTTAAACAGAAGTCACTCTTCCTCTCCCCAGCTTCTTTTTTTTTTTGTTTTCCTTCCCCAAAAGACTGCCTCCAGCATCTCTAGAACCACCCTTCTGTCTTTGAGTGGCAGCTTGACCTCAGCAGAGGCTCTTTGCAGGGGGACAGGGTTGCTTTCTGGGGAGCAGTGCAGCCATGGGAGGCCCTCCCATATCCTGCTCCCCAGGTTTTCCCATGCAGTGGACACTGCCAGGGCACAGAGAGGGGCAATTTCATCACTGTTGTCAAGAGACCTTTGGAGAAATGGAAGGAAAGTAAAATTTTGTCTCTCTTACAACAGAATTGCTTGAGTTGAGCACAATTCTGTGGCTCTCCTGAGGAGTTTCTCAGTGTGACCATGAGACACTCAGGCAGCATGTTTTACTGTCCCAACCCCAGGATACCACAAGCTCTGATAACCATATGACAGAGCTTCTCAACTATTCCCAGTTTACACGGAATGTCAATATTTTGCCTCTCCTGCTCCTTTATCACTTGGAGGGAATCCCCAGGGTGAAGGTGTACTGCTGCAGTTCATTTCACAGCCTGCATGGTCTGCTGCCTCCCTGCGTGAGCTATATTCCCCTGCAAGAGTTCACTGGACTAATGCACCTCATCTGAGAATATGGGCACTTAACAGAGCTCACTTCAGCTCCAAGGCTGTAATAAATATCTGCAGTTGGCATACACAGATACAGGCAGAAAAATGTGGGCTTGGCCTCTTAAAAATGGTGTGCCTTAAAACACTGCCTTCACCAATTCTAGACAGTGAGGCTTGGTGTTGAGGTGGTTAGAAGATTACAGAGCTTAGCATTGAAGAAATGAGACCAGAAATGTCTCACATATTTAAATTGGAGCTGTTTCCAGACAAGTTGTTCACAGTAACATCAATTATCACTAACATGATATGCATCTGATTTCAGATGCAGCTCCTGTCGCACAGTGAACCCAGAGCAGAATGTGCTGCTGGGAACTGCACATCCATCTGCCTTTTATATCATCCCCAGAAGCTGCCAATCCAGGGGGGACCATGGCCGACATAAGCTTTACAATTCAAATGTATTTTAAATCACTGCCTACCTGCTTTAGAAACACACAAAAGAATAACTGTCTGTAGTGATCCATAGCCCACCTCTCCCAGTCCCTGGATGAGTGGCCCGTGGAGTTCTGCGGGCAGAGACAGGGCACTAGAGAAGTGGGGTGCTGGGGCTCTGCCACCAACCTTGAATTCCAGCTCCATGGCAGTAACGCTCTCGCCTGGTGGCACCTGGGTCAGCTTCTGGATGTGGGCGAAGAGGTTGCGTGCGGGCACCTCGGTATTGCCGCACGTGGCGGCCTCCAGCAAGGCCTCGTGGATGAAGATGTACTGGTCCTCTGTCTGCACCATGTAGTTGCGCTGGGAGCGCATGCACGTCACGTGGCCGTAGATGTCCACGGTCTTCTCGTGCTTCATCCGCTCCAGCATGGCGTCGATGACAATGAAGCAGCCGGTTCGGCCCACGCCAGCACTGCAGGAGCAAAGCACACGGTCTGAGATGACACAGTCTCCTACAGATGTCACACGAGCTCTAGCAGCGCTTAAGAGATCACCCGGACTTAGGGCACACAAAAGGGGAGTAAAGGCTGCTCTCTATGAGCGAAGCTCCAAACAAGAAGTGACAGGAGGAGCGAGGGACAGAACCACTGGAGAATGTGAGAGGCTCCTCAGCCTTTCTGCTGTCCCCCTTTCACTGCTGGAGTGGAAAGGACATGGTGTCACCCTGCTGATCCCTGAGGTAGCTGGCAGCCCCTCCACAAGTGAAGGAGAAATGTGCTTAACAGGCAGGAGAGTGACAGCACATGTGTGTATGAAGTCAGAAGACATGAAGAGCAGGCTGGGCCCTAACATCAGTGAAGTCCGTGATTTCCAGCCTGCTTGTCCCCTAACTGGGTCACTGTTTCCTCACCCATAAAGCAAGCACAGCCAGCCTGAGAGGGGAAGCAGAAAGCTGAGGTTATACACGACTGTGCTGAGCCCTTCGCTCAAGCACCAAATGCCTCTCCACAGCTGTTGGACGGGAAGTAGCAAACCTCAAGCTACTCACTGCAAGAGCACCCCGAAAACAACAGATACACTGTTGTGACATGTAAACACAGACAGAGATAGGGAGCTATGCATTCCCTCATTTATGGTGCAAGTCATATCCTTAACAGGGCTTTAATACAGCTTGTTTGTGTGTTAATTATACCCCACTACCATCTGAAACAGAGCATGAAAGAAGAGCATTAAACACTGGTGGTAAGGCGTATGCTGAAACAGCAATGATGGAGTGGTTTGTTCAGTAACAGTCCCCTCTTGGCTGCTACAAATAAATCTTGGCTGGGTAAGATGCTGAGCCTTAGTAGACTAGTATTTTGCCTTAAGAGCTGCCTTTCTACCCTGTGAAAGAGTGTGGTTGTAAATATTGCATATGAATGTTCGTAGAGGTCACTGCATGCATTTCTGTCAGTGATGTGCATCTGAAGGTACCACCCACTTATGCTGGGCACAGATAATTTAATTTTTAAATGGCACTTGCAGTTTTGCAGGAAAATGTGTTTTCTGAGGCTCTCCATATAGCAGTGCTGTTTAATCTGATACAGCAGTAGCAATAGAAATGCCATCACTGCGTTACCACTGCTGAGCCTGTTCTGCTGCCAGCCCAAGCACGCAGTGCAGGCTATGCTACCATGAAACCTTTCCCACAAGAAGGGAAGGCTCCACTTTCACACAGGTTAAAGCTCCTGCAGCCAGAAGGCAAACACACAGTCCTACCTGCAATGCACAACCATGGGCCCAGCATCTGTTGGGTTACAGGCCTTGACCCGTCGCAGGAAAGCGAGGATTGGGGTGGGGTATTCTGGGACCCCGTGATCGGGCCAAGCCATGAACTGGAACTGTCGCAGCTCTGTCTTCTCATTGGAGCCATTCTGTCGAAGACAAAGAGGAGTTGTTTTGCATGAGAACATCTCATCCCAGTGCAGGAACCCACTGATAGGGCAACAACAGCCACAGGCACGCAAAGCTCTGTGTGATCAAGCATGTACTGGGCTTTCACCAGTGAAAATCTGGAGGAAAAACACAGGTTTACTGCAAAGCTCGTATACATACAGATGCTCTGTAGAAAGGCAGTTTTACAGACAACAGAGCATCTCTGCAGGAGTGGAGCAGACTGCAGGGAAGGTAAAAGACTCTTTTCTGCACAGCACAGGTTCATACTGTATATTCACTGCATGTTCAGGGAAAATGGGCACTGGGCATGGAAGGGCTACAGCAGCCAGTTCCCTCCTTGCTCCTCTGCATCGTGGTGTCCCTGGGCTGGGTGATCAGCCTGTGACTGCAGACTGCCCTGCTCCACTCTGGGCTTGGCTGAGTGATCTATGCAGCAAGCGGTAGGACTGGCTGGGTGATTGCTGGGGCCTTCCTGAGGCACGAGTGTGTCCCCCCGTGAGTACTGGGCTCCTGGCCCAGACTCATTCACGCACAGAAGCACTTGCTGCAAAGCCTGTCTGCATTGACACGCTGCTGCTGGCACTGCCCCCAGGGATTTCCAAACACTAATGAGGAATGCAGCAGGCAGGAGAGAAGGGTTTATGCTCATGTCAGAAACAGCCCCTCCATTTGCATTATTAGTGACAGGAGTGATAAAAATTCACTGCATCCCATGTTGTCCCTCTAATGGGAGGACAGCTGCTACCTGTACACTCACCAGAGGCAAGAACAGCCCTGCTCTGGGGCCCATCGCAGAAAGCACACAGAACAGCATCAAGCATCCTGGCCAAAGTCCAGTGGTAGCCAGATGCACAACCTGCAGATGATCTCCTACTGCCGCCCATCTGTGAGACAAGGCCATGTGCGGACTGGCCACATGCCTGGACAAGCCAGGTACAGCTAGTGGCCACTGCCTGTGGGCCATGAAGCACCCTGCAGCATTGGGAAGCATCTCTGCAACATGTGAAGCAGCAACAGCCCAGCCAGTCCCGTACCTTGTACAGCGCAAAGGTGCGGACGGTGTAGGTCGCCAGCTCGACTGTATCCAGCAGGACCACCTGGATCATCCCGTAGGTTTCTGTACCCCGGCTCGGCCAGTACTGGTCACACTTTACCTGCAGGGAAGTGAGGAAAATGGGTCAGTGATTGGCTGCTGGCTGGGGCATCTGAGATGAGGAACAGGGCTCTGCCCTTCAAAGGGTAAAGACAGAAATGAGTCATTGCACAGGAGGAGGCTCTAAAATCCAGATTTCCTTCCCCCAGAGTGTCCCAATCCCCAGCAAAAAGGCAGCACCCGCTGGATCCCTTTCCATAAGACTCAGAATCACAAGAATATTCTGAGCTAAAGGGACCCACAAGGATTATCAAGTCCAACTCTCAAGTGAATGGCCCATATGGGAATTGAACCAATCTTGGTGTTATTAGCACCATGCTCTGACCAACTGAGCTGATCTCAGTGAGTGGCTACTCATTGAAAGAAGGATTTTCCTCTTCCCCCGAGCCATCGGTGGAAGTGGCAAAGGGGGCCAGGCCATCAGACAGAGCAGCAAGAGCAACATCAGATACCAAGACAGTGAGCAGCAATTCCTAGCAGCGATTTGTGCCTGCTGTAGTTCTTCTCTGCCTCTTGTTTGGTGAGATGGGCATCTCTTGGGCTTTGCCTGAACGATCCCCTGCCTGAGCTCCACTTGGATGAAGAGAAGGTGGGCAGCTGTGGGATGATGGGATAAGAGCTAGTGCAGCAGGGAAGAGGAAATGGTGTTTCTGTGGGCACTGCTCTACTCAAAGGGCAGCTGAGGTGAATGAGATGCAGTCTGTATCCCCACCAGCTCCCAGCTACACCAGCCTGGCGTCCTTGACCTACAGCTGTGGCAGGACAGAGCTGAGTCCAGCACAGTACACAGCAACATAGCAATAGGCATTACCTTTCCCATAACATCCATAGTCTCCAGGGTGCCCCTGCCAGCATGGCCTTGGGCAGCAAACCAGCCTCGAGACAGGTGGGACACAGCCCATGCCAGGGCTCCAGCCTGGATGCTGTGTCCCCCCTCTCTGCACTGCTGTAGGCTTGAGTGCATTGAGCATCACCAATGAACACCAACCTGCCCCTGTGGCAGGTGGCGCATCCCTGAAAATCTACATCTCCCAGATGTTTCAAAATGGCTCTGCAAGGAACAGATGGCAGCTTAGACACAGACACAACTTGTTCTCCCTCTGCAAGAAGACACAGACTGTGCCCAAACTATCCCTTCAGCCCCCTCCTGCAGACAGCACTGTCCCATCATGAAAACACGGCTGCTCCCTAGAAACCTCCTGCCTTGCATCATCCTTATCACCCCCTTCCAACTCTGCAGCCAGCGTGCTTTGAGCTACTGGTCACAGCTTTTGCTGCATCCCACTTGGCAGACAGCCAAACACATCCCCAGGGGCCCATCCCTCTGCCCCCTTCACCTCCCTCCCTGCTCACATGTTGCTGCTCTCCTCCTCCTCTTCACAGCTCAGTGTTTCCAAACTACTCCTCCGTTTTTTTCTTGTTCTGTGAAGCCTCAAGCTCCCTATTTAATTGGCACCCTGAGCATCCCTGTTTCATCTGGTACCTGGCTCCCCCACCCTGCAGAGCCACAGTGCCTGGCTGACAGGAGGAAAACTTCATTCCCACCCATGTGCACCACACCGAAAATGGCTTCCCACCCTAGGAGAGAGGAGTGAATGGAAGATTATCTGTGCTTGTCAAGGAATAGTAAACTTAATTATTAGCAGAATGTGTTTACAGGGCAATGTGTGGGAAGAGAAACAATAAGCTTAATTAGGAATCAATGAAGTTCTGCCTTTTAATTGAAACCACTTGCAGCAGGGTGGGGCTTGTGAGAGCTAAGAGCCCTCATCCTGCACTCTGGCTCTGGAGTGCAGCAACCTGGAGTTAGAGGGATGCATCTCTCCCTGCTTTTTGGGTTCTGCTCACAGCAAGGCCTGCCCTGGCAGAAGTGTCTGGAGCAAGGCTGCCTAATGGGGTACTGCAGGTGCCTGTGCAAGCAGAACAGCTCTGCTGCCTCCTGCCCAGGGTCTCCTGCTGTTTGGGCTGCTGTGCTGCCTTGGATCTGTGGCAACATGGCAGGCCCTGCAATAATCTCAGTATTCCTCTTCCTCACTTGGCACAGAGCATTTGATGCTGACTGGCTGCAGCACCAGCAGCTTGGAGGTCACAAACATTATTTCACAGCTAAACTGATCCCATCCTCATGAGTGGATGGCAGCTGCAGGCTGTCTCCATGAGGTCTGAGTTTGTCTTGCCTGGCTTGGGGATGAATGTGACCCTCTCTAAGTAGAGGAGAGCAGCATAGCATCCTGCAAATGCTGGGGACAGCTGCTTGCTGTGGTTTGCAGGGGATATTTCAGGGGAATAGCACAGCCTGTGCCTGAGCCTACACCTCAGGGACAGCAGTCCCCTCCTGCCACCCACATGCTGCAGGGCTGTGTACTCGAGCACAAAACAAACTTCAGAGGAGTTCCCTGTGTAGGATAATAGCAATGCCTGGGCTGGTAATTGAAAATTATTTATTCATGACCAGATAAGAGTCAGTCACATTTTCTGCCAAATTTACCCATAATGTTTATGCCCCATTTTCAAGCTCTGTAAATTTTATGCTGAAGCCGATGCACTGTGGCACTAAAGCAGATAAGAGATGTTTTCTTCTGGCAGTGCTTGTTTCTCATTAACTTAAGGAGCACAGTAATGTCCTGAACAGCCATTTATTGCAGCTTTGCTGAGTGGCTCCTGTTCCTCCCCTTTGATGCCCTGAGCCCAAGAGCAGCCGGGTACCTCTCTTCAGCTTGAGAGCTGTGCTCTGCTCCCGGCCCTGCTCACAAGCTCCAGATGGCACTGCTGTCAGCAAAAGGGCTGCAGTGTCATGTGGCTGCCAGGCTTCTCTTCCCCAGGGCCCTTGAGCACCAGCCTCTTAACACCCCTTCCTGGGGACATGAAATGCCAGGGGAGATCACACTCCAGAGATGGCTGCTTGGTGCTCTGGGCTGGAACAGAACAAGCCACGGCACTGCTGTGGGAGACTTGGCTCTGCCAGACTCTAGGGGATAGCCCAGGGTAGGAGAAATCCTGCTTTAATATCTCCCTCCTGGCAACACAGCCTGGCAGGGACGCACCACGCTCGCAGCTTCGGGAAAGCTAATCTACAATGTGTGTTTCTGAACTGCCACCAAATGATTCTGAAACTGATTGTAAAGCTTTGAAGGCAGCTAAATTGCACAATCCAGCCATTTCTATCCTTTATGTGCTTCTCACTTTGTGAAAACATGAAAAAGGGAGGATGATTTAGACCATCAAGCCAGCTAAAATTGCAGACCATAAAAGCTGATGCTCTTTAAAGATTTTTTTCCCCTCTGCAGCTCAGGAATCCTTTAAAGCAGTGTCACCCCCACAGGGCTGCCAAGCTGCTGCTGGTCCCGGTCGGCTTATCACAGCAGTGCCGAGGGTGACCTGGGGAGCTCGCCTGGAAAGGCAGCAGAGCCTGCTCTGCGCTGGGCAGCTGGCCATGAGGCCTTGTTACCCACCCCGGGCTCTGCAGCTGGACAGACAGTCCTGTGCCTGTGCCAAAGCGCCTGGGCAAGGGGACTTTAAAGCAAGGTCACCCCTGGGTTATGCTGTGATGCCATGTGACTGCCTGGAGCAGTGTTGTCCCACAGCAGCATGAGCATCAGCAGGCAGCAATGCTGCAGGGACCCAAGGGGTTACATCAGATGAAGTTTGAAGTCTCTGGAGCAGAATGAACTGCAAAACAGCGACTCATGCTGAAAGTTTGGAGCAACGGCCAATGACTGGGATTAGGATCTTCACTGGTCCCAAAAAGGTGTGCTCCCAAGAGAGCTCTACCCCTCACCAAAAGGGCATGAGTAAAAGCAGAGCAGGAAGGTGGCTAAAAGCAATCTTGCCTTGGAAGATGCTGAAAAAGACAACAAGAACCCCCAGAGAAAATAATCTCCTGGAAGTCCACACTGCAGCTCCCCACCAGGGCCCTGCTGTGAGGGAATGCCCTGAGACACCTACAGGGTACAGCAAACACATCCAGGAAGTCTTTGCTGCGGATCACTGGTTCAACTCAGGAGTGACCCGGTTTCTCCACTGCCTCTCCTGGCAACCTGCCTCTCCCATAGTGCCAGAGAAAACTGCCCACTTCTCATTAGGGCTGGGGATGTGCCAAAGAGGCAGCAGGACACAGGCAGGCAGTGCCAGGGAGCAAATGCAGGGGTCTGGGTCTGGTCAGGTCAGCCTGGAGCCCCTGGGCAGTCTGCGCAATCAGGCAGGCTGCCTGAGATTCTCTGAGGGCTCTGGTCACCTCCTGCCCATAACAAGGATTCAATGTCACCAACAGCCTGACCACACTCACTGCGTTTGGGACAGAAACCAATACTGCAGGATGATAGGATGGGGTGTGCTAGGGGGACATAACGTACAGCTCAGCAGCACAGACATTTCAGGCAAAGACAAGTCCCTCTGGGGTCAGAGGAAACCTGTTATCTTCAAGAAACATGCACCTTGAGGTGCCTTGCCATAACTAAGAAGCCCAGAAGTTAAGTGAGTCAAGATTCCAGGCATGGATTTATTTGGCAACCCAGAAGGGCTTTTCCTTGTTCTTCAAATATATCCTCCATCATTGAAATGTGAAGGCACAAAAAAGTCCCCATATAACCCTCAGCTGCACAGCGCAGTTGATCAGAAGCTTCTGATCTTGCTTAGCCTGTGTGCCAAGCCCTGAGCCACAGGGCAGGTCAGAATCACTTCCCTGCCTGTTTGGGCTGTGTGGGTGACAGTGGCCACTGGACACAGCAGGCAGGGCTATGCAGCAGGAAGCACAGCGCAAAGCTGGGGTTGGATATCTAGAGACAGCTCATCTCCAAGGAATGCTCTTTTTCCCTGCAGGCTGTAGGGCATTTGAAGATGCCAGGAAACCCATCAACAATGCCTGTTTTTTGCACACTGGGAAAAGCAGATCTGTTTTGCCATTGGTGATTGGGGGTTCCAGCCGCTTCCTCCCAGCCAGGGTGGGCTGGGACACCCCTGCGAGCATTTTGGTGCTAAAGCTTTGAAAAGGAGGGAGAGCATGCAGGCAAAAGTTTTAACTAAACCCAAACTTGACCATTTCTGCTTCTCAAGAGTGAGCTTATTGGGCTAAAAATAATCAGTGCTTCACAGCTTGAGTGCACAAGCCCCTTCTGCTGTTGGCATGGCAACACTAAAATATTCTGCTAGTACAAATGCTCACCGCTAAAATTTTAGTTTTAGGAACAAACTGAATCATGAGAGACAGAAGCTGCCTCATCCTTGGGCCGGCTTTGCCCAAAGGGTGCATCTGGGCACAGGAGCACTTGGTCACAGCTTACAAACTCCTGCTTCAGGGGCTGAGTAAGAACTTCTGTCACGAAAACTGTATCATCTGCAGTGAGGGCTCCCACTCCTTCTCCAGCTCACGCCTTCCCCATGGTCTGCAGGCAGCTTTGCGTTTATTACATCAGAATATCTAATCCTGGCAGTGTAAGCTGATAATTTATACATGTTGTCATTGGACAAGGCACAAATTAGTCTTGTTATTGCAATGAGACCCTGTCAGCCATTCCCCTGCATTGCCAGAAATGCCAGGGCCCTGTCAGGCTGCTGGATGCTGCTGGTCCCACCCAACTATTGCAGCTTCTCAGCTTCTGGGGTGGTCCACACTCTCCATCTCAGAGCTTTCCTTTCCCCCTTCGATGCGAGTGATGTGGGCAGGAAAGGATGGGTGTGCACGCAGACATGAAGGCAAAATAGAGCTAAATGAGCAGGCCAGCAACAGGAGGTTTTGCCACCCTTTTGCCCCACAGGGATATGCTTACAAGGCATTTGTTGCTGTCCTGCATGAAGCAGTGAGCCACATCACTGGAACCACCCCTCCATGGGTGCCCTTAATGCCTTATGCTGTGAAGTGCTCCCATTCCTGTGAAGTGCTCCCATTCCTTCTTTCTTCCCCCCAACAGCTCCAGAAAAGAGAGAAAGCACACACTGTACCCTGGACTTCTCCTCCAGCCTGGTCATCATGACTATAGTTGCTGTTCTCTGTTCCCACACCATCCTCCAGAAGTCGCTGAGGGTTTCTGGCAGTGGTCCCTGCGTGGCGATGTAGGCGTTCTGCTTCCGATACCCATCAATGTAATTGGCATTGATGTAATCACTGCCTGGGACCCCTGTGGAGGAGAAGGAGGGCAAGAGTTACTGGGGTAAGCCCACAACCCTGTACCTACTGCTCTGCTGGGCCCTGCAGGCAGGAGAAGAGGCTGGCATGTTCACAAGGCTCTTGACAAGTCTCCTTTATGGGGTGATGTCAGGATCTCTCCCAGGGATCCTGCAAAGGACAGGGATGGTGCCTGAAAAAAGAAGAACTCTTTGTAACTCCCACATTAATGCAACAAGCAGGCAACACCAAAGCAGAGAGACAGCTGCCACACGCACACAAAGGAAAATTCACAGGCAGGAATATTAAGGAGCTCATTTGGCCCCAAGCAACTGACTGAAATAATTGTCTTAAATTCACCAGCAATTTGTTATGGTCCTACAGCACCTTTTAAAAATGAGGCTCCTTTATTAGCTTGTCTCTGTTAGCAAGGGATGTCAGGCGCGGATATTCCCCCATCCTTCCTGCAGGGACAACTATTCCCAAGGAGCCAGAGATCTTCCTCCTACCACCATTGAAACCCTTCAGTGTGAGACTCCCTCTGCTGCCTGCTGGCAGAAGCTGCTCCAGCCCCCACGAGGCCTCCACCACTTTAAGGAAAGGAATTTTTCGTAAAGGCCTTTAAAATGCAAACACATAGTTACTAAAATAAATTCGGCAAAGCAGAGGCCTGAGGCTGCTTCCAAACCCTGCTCAGCATGGGCTGCCCAGGCTGCAGGGATAGAAAGCAGCAGGAATCTCATTGTCTCCCCAGGAGAGAGCATCTGCATTTCATTAGAGAAAGGAAATAAAGCTGGGGGTCACCCCTCGTCCTTTTGTCCTGGGAAAAGTTCTACAGCTCTATTCTCCAGGTCTCAGCAGTCTCCAGCAGACACAAAGCGCTGGCAGCGCCGGGGGAGCGGCAGCAGCTGGAGCGCAGCGCCTGGCTCCCTTGGCATGGGCGGCACGGACCTGGCAGGGTGCTTCGGGAACAGTTCCCAGGAAGGCACAGACACTACTTACAGCAACTGAGTCAGGCTGGAAAACAGGGATTCCCTCGTGTGCTCACCCCACAGCTGTCTGCGAGGGTTTGCCCATGAGCAGACATGCCAGGCCTTTACATAGCTGCTGCTGCTGCTTAACAGGGCTTGCTCTGAGGGACTGTTTGGCCCCCTCTCCTCCTCTTGAAGAGGATGAGTAGTGCATTACCATTAGAAAAGGCTTTTCCATCTCCCCAAAAAGGATGCTAGTGACTGTAGGGCCGCCCATGTGCAAAGCCAGGCCCCAGTTCCTTCTCCAAGCAGGGTGCATTGAATTAGCTGTATCCTCCTCATCCTCCATCAGTGGGCTCAGATCTGGGTGAGTAGAGCTGGGTGCTGGTTTATAAAACAAGGGGAATGGCTGTGCTTGGGCTCCAGCTCCTCTGTGTGCAAGAGGACTAGAAACATGTATTAGCCCAAACTCCACGGATGTGGGGCTGATTCTTGGAGTCATGGGGGTCAGTGCTGTGGACACCAGGGCCTGATGCTCCCATGGAGGACAGGGATGCATGGAGTCTGATGTCCCAGGCGAAGGAGCAATCCTCATCCTGTGCCGGTCTGGACACAGAGTTGGGACCATATATTGACAAGTCTCAGAGAAAGATACTGGCCCTACGATTGTGTTGGGACAGAGGGTGGAAATGGCACTAATAGCGCCATGTTTCACCATGTACCGAGGAAGGCAGCTGAACTCACACAGAGAGGACAGTGGGAGAGGAGGCTGCTAGGACAGACATGTTTGCTGCCAACAGTTCTAAGAAGAAACTACATAGAACACACCGCTCTGAGGACACTGGGAAAGCTCTACAATGTCCTTTCTCTTCTGGCCAGCCAGAACACACATTTGATCATGCTGATGCTTGGTGATTGTCCCTGCTCAGCTTAGAACACAGAAAAAGATGGTCTCCCTGCTACAGTCAAGTTCAGCTGCTTGATGGGGTGTCCACTCCAGGTACTTTACCATCGATGGAAGTCAGGATGACACGCGAGTGGTCATAGGCTATCACATTTGCATAGCGGTTTTTCGGTTTATTCACTTCCAGGTTGGAGTTCTCCCAAGTGAACTGCTGCCCAGGATCAATGGACTGTGGAGAGAAAGAGAAGGAAAGAATTGGTAGCGGTTCCGGCACACTGGAGTGCTGCAGCACACGGGTTTCAGTCAGGAAATCTGCATTGCCCTGCTCACCTCTCCCCAGGCCAGACACAGCTTCCATGGGTGTCCACGGCAGTAGCATCAAGCCAGACCACACCAAAAACCAGTTTCCAGTGGGACATGCATCCCACTATCTGCAGGCAAAGCAGTCCCTCACTGGGGCAGCCTGCTGCAGATGAGCCTTCATCTCCTCTGCTGCGTGCTCATCCTTTCCTCTGGAGCTACCCATCAGCAGAAATTTGGTCTTCTGCCAGGATTCCACAGAGACCTGACTGTGCAGATCTTGACCTAGCAGTTTTATTAGCTGTTGAACTGCAGTCTCTTGAAATATAGCAAGCCCTGGGTGTCTTGTGCCCCAGGAGCTTTTGGTATTAGTGTCCTACAAGACAGCCTGTAAGCTTTTGCCAGGGAATAGTCATGAAAATTAATAGGTTACTATCCACTGCTCCAGCTACTTATGCAATGTAAACATCCCTCGTTTGAGTTAATAGAGTGACAAGAAACTATAAACCTGGAGAAGAGACGTGGTTATAAATCTTGGCCTGCACACTATGCAACTGCCTGAAAAGCACACATCCCACTCCCACCTGGCCTTGCACACCCAGTGCTTCTTCCACGAGCCACATGCTGGTGCACCAAATCCATGGCTGCTCCATGGCCAGGCAGCCTCTTCCCAAAGCCTTCTCTATCCTCTCAGTCCACACACAAAGCAAGGTGAACAAGAACCATCCCCAAAGCAGCCCTCTGAGATGGGATGGTCTTGTTGTTGGAGAGACACACAAGACACACAGGTAAGACACCTGCCTCATGCAGGGACTTGCTCTGCACATGCAGCCCTGGGCAAGCTGGGGACAAGCAGCTACACCAGCAATCAGTCATCCCATGAACCTCCTTCCCCCCGAAATTAACAACACCATCAAAACCTTAAAATCTTGCTCCAGCTCAGGGTCTCTGAAACTTTGCTGGTCCATGGACAAAACACTGGGGAAATAGGCCAAGGGGAGCACTGCATGCTGTGCTCCCTGCAGGCATCCGTGTTCATTGCTTGGAAGAGCCATGGCAGAAGGTTTCTCAGGCAGTGAAATGCCTGTCAGCTCCGGATCAGCTGTGAGCAAAAGGCTGAGGTGGGAAGCACAGCTCCCTGACTGTGCTGACATGAACAGCTCTCACAGTCCCTCTGCTCAGTTCCACCAACCACCAGCTGTGCACAAAGTGACACCCATCAATGTCCCCTCTGCCCCTGTGCTGTGGAGCAGGCACTTCCCAAGCAGCCAGCAGTGCGTGCAGGCACTGGCTTGAGTATGGAGCACAGCTAGTGCCTGCATTGCTGCACTAGCCCTGAGGGCTTTGCAGCACATGCAGGGCACGGGCCAGTGCTGTGCCAGATGGCAGCTGTCTGTCCCCAGGTGTGGCCCAGGTTGCCTGCAGGTAGAGGGACCAGTGCTGACGAAAACACACAGGAGGATGTGACATCACAGCGATGCTAATAGGTAGTTTGGGAAATGTAGGATGTAAATAGACATTTCCTACAGAAAACCTGTAATTTTCTATTATCAGTGTAATAAGCAGGCAGCTGCTGTGCTCAGAGGCGCTGCAGCCAGCATGGTGGGAGTGGAGGCTGCAAGCACCACTTCTGGCTGCAAATCCACTGCCTGGCTGCCACAGGCCTTGCACACTCCTCTGCCCAGGCACAGAGACATCTCAGCACAGCTCACAGCTCTCTGGGTCACTTCATTTCATTCAGGCACCTGTATTTTGCTTTCAGAATAGGCTGCTCAGGGGATCTGCTCTTTAGATGCTCCCCACTCTCAGCTGTGTGGCAGGGAATACTGCTGCCCACCAATGGTGGGCCTGAACTGCATAAGGGGAATACAGAAACAATCAAAGACATGAAAAAAAAGAGGAATATAGCATGAAAGGACTTTATGGTTTGGAGTAGAGATAAGTAAGAGGGGTTTTGACTCAGTCTGATCAATATGGAGCACATTGAAGGAGAAGCAAAAATAGACAAACTGATGAGGAAAATATGGACTCACCAATGCCTATTAGAAACATAAATAACACCTATTTTTCAGAAAGGTGGCCTTAGTCTGCACAGACAGCCCATGAAGAGACTTGACTACCTGGTGGTGGAGCTGAGACTGGCTCTGAAAGTATGAGCCAGTAAGCATCTTCTTGCTGCGAAGAAGCAACCCAAGAAAGCACCAGCTGTAACTGCACTCTGTGAACACTCTCAATGGGCACAGGGGGGTGCTGGAGTGAGCCCTACCCCCGCAGCAGAGGCAAGCAGAGCTCAGTGCAGTTGTTCATGCCCAATCTATGCTGCAAATCAGTGCCAAAAGGCTGCGGGGCTGACCCAGCTGTGGGGTGCGGAGTGCTTTGCACAGCAAGTCTGTGTCCTGCCACAGCAGAGGAAAGGGTTATTTCCTGGGGGAGGACAAGGCTGCCAAGAGCCCCCAGAATGGAGGAGGAGCATCAAGGTGTTGCCATTAGGGTTAACAGCTTTGATGTGCAATGAGTATGTGCAGAAATGGTCTAATCATCATCAGCCTCTTAAGAGGGCAAACAGGTGAGAAAGTCAGAACTACTACAGTACCTGAGTGCAAAGAAGCTCTAATTAAATACTCCTGTAAATTAGTGACTCATTTAGAAGTAAAATGATTTAATTTAAACTCTGGTGATGAATTAATGTACACCTGTTCCCCCCTTTAAGGCAAACAAATGAGTAAATAAATGGGAGGATGATGGGCTGCTTGGGGAGAGTTGGAGCCCTTACACGGAGTAGTGGTTGGCAAGTCTTGTCCCATCTCTGTACAATGCTCTGCAGCCCCTGTGTGCAGTAGCACTGCCTCGTCTCCCCAGCTTGCTCCACCACTGCCCTGGCACCAGGAGTCTGCTCCTGTTCCTTTCTGGGGGGCTCATGGGAATCACTGCTTCATCCCAAAACTTGATCAGAGTAACACTCCCAACAAACACACTCTTCCTAGAAAGCAGAAGGGCTGGGAAATTGGAAGGAAATGAGCCAGGAGGACATTTAAAAGCACCATGACTTTTTGCTTTGCTTTAAAGTGACAGGGATATGCTCTAAGACAGCAAGTGCAAATTAAGAAAAAGCCCAATTAGTAAAACTCCTCCTTCCCAGCATGGAAGTGCAAGGAACAATTTTACCAAAGCAGTTCAGGGATCCCTGCTGCTACTGCCATAAAGACAGAGTCAGACCATGGAAAAGGGATTGGAAAAAGGCTCTTTCCTCAACAGACTCTAGAGCACTTTACAAATGCCTTAAAAACATCTCTGAGTGCCAGTTTGACTCTCAGATACAATCCACCTCGGGCTTGCTGCTCCCCTTCCTTAGTGCAGTTCCAAAATCCCACTGCATGCTGAGGCCCTGCTGCTGCCTCTGCTGCTGGCAGGCGTGGAGAGCCCAGGCAGGCAGTGCCCTGGGGCAGCACAGCAGCTCAGGGAGCTGCACAAGGGCATGGGGACAGGAAGATGCTCAGGCAGTGAGTGCTTCCTGTCCTCCTGTGAAATCAACCACATTAGCAGGAGCATTGACCACTGTCAATCCGCACCACGCCTCCAATGAGGACATAATGTGCCTCTGAATCAATCGCTGGCAGCACTTCAGCCTTATTATTCTTATTACCGGAAGGTGAGTGCCGTGTGCCTGCCAGGCAGCTTCCCAATGAGCCATTAAACCCAGGCAAGCCCCTCAAAGCAAGGCTCCCTGCTCCTGGGCCCAGCAGCTCCTGGGCTCACTGGCCCCGAGGACCCAAGCACCTCTCCGCTACCCAACCAGCCTTGCCAGGGCTGCAGGCACGGGAGGTGCAGTGTCCTCAGTGGCTTTATGGGAAATGGAAGTGAACACAGGGTTTGGGCAAACCACCAGTGTTTCTCTCCACAGAAAACTGTGAGGAAAGGTCTGCAGCCTCCCTAACATACTAGGAAGCAGGAGCACAGTGAAATCTCACACAACCTAAACATTACTAAGAACTAATGTGCCAGGCAGTGCCACACTGCCAGGCTCTCATCACCTGCTCTGCTCCTGGGGGCCATACACTAGATGGGCATGATGGATGGACTGGACATGAGGGGCAGTAGCCACAAGTTGCAGTTTGGAAAGGAATAAGGAAAAAAATCTTCTCCTGGGAAGGTGATGCAGGATCTAGAGCACTACAAGAGAGCAGGAACCAGTGCTGGTTGGAGCCAGCCTGTCCTCTGTTTGCTAACAGCACAAAAGAGGACAGCAATGCTCAGCTTGCTGGATCCCACAGCAAGAGTGTGAGATGTGGTGCGTGTGTGCCGACCACTTTGTCCCAGGGCAGGTACTCCTGCACCGTCCGTGGGCAGGATCCCGCTCCGGGAGCACAGGCTGCAGCGTGGGAAGGTGGCCCACAGGAGGAGCTCCAACACAGCGACAGCGCCTGCCACCACCTGCACACCCACAGTCAGGGGGCTCAGCCTTCCTTCTACTTATCTAATTCCATTAATCCCACACTGTAAATTCGCTGTAGCTTTCACTGTACACTAAAAATGAAATACATTCATGGTGCAGCCAGGCCAGAAGCAGCCGCCAGACCCTTGTGCTCTGCTCCCCGGCTTGCTGCCTGCCTGTACAGCGTGGTGGGGCTGCGCTCTGCCCCGTGCCAGAGCAGATGGCAGCACTGAACTGTGCCTGCAGACGGCTCAGCTCCCAGCAGCTGCACTTCAGCCTCTCCTGCCGCACCAGGTTACCAGGAGCTACAGCTGGGATGGCTCCCAGGTGCCGGGGGTGAGGGCTAACCCACAGCTCAAGAGCCTGCTCACTGCAGCCAGCCCATAGCTTGCTCTGTGCTGGCTTTGTCACATGGGCTGCACGGCCATGCAGGCTGGCAAACTGGTGTGAGCAATATTATTTGTTCTCTCACCTGTGGGAATAGAGGTCAGACAGCTGTGAGAAATCTCTGCCACCCTTCCTGCCCCCTTCCCAGGCATGTGGGGAGGTGCTGACAGGTCTTGTTGCATGTCACCTGTGTCTAGGTTACCCTGCTATTGCTTGCACAGCCAAGGCAAGTGCCAGACAGATGGCTCTAGGCCAGCTGGCCTCAATGGTTAAAAGTGCTGTTAAATATTTGCTCTCTGCCTGTGGTGCCAGTGCTCCTGGAATGTGAGCCATCTATAAACAGCCCTGCACCCCACAGAGATGTTAGGCTGACAGGCTGCTCTACAAAAACACTTAAAATGCAACTATTCAAAGCACAATCAAACAGCAAATGGGCCTTGGGGGCTCACCTGCCATGCCTTCCTCCCTTGTGTCTCCCTGCTCAGCTGTGCTATGCCCATGCTGGCAGCACCATTATGCCAAGGGGAACAGGGTCAGGGCCTTCACTTCTCAAAGCACTGGGTCACCACTCAGCTCTGCGTAAGGTCTGGGGCTCACAGAGTCCCAGGGTGAACACTGGGACTGTATCAATGCTTACTGCAAATGCAGGCATGTACTGAGGTGTGGCTCCTGTCTCTCAGGCTCCCACAGGGGCCACTCAGCCTGCTCCCCTCCCAGCTGTGCTGCTTCCACATCCACTCTGCAGATTTCCTTAGTCAGCAGCACACACCATGCCTATCCTGCCCTGCAGCCATCCTATCAAAGGGAGCTGCTGCCCTGCCAAACCCACACACACAGGGACCAGGATGAGCAGCAGTCCTGCACAGGCAGCTCCTGTTCTCTTCAAACTCAGTCCAGGATTCCTCTCACTGGCATTTCAAATGGGAGATGATTGCATTGATCCCCACATACCAACAAGGTGCAACCCTTCTACTTTTGGGTCCATCCTAGTGGCAAACACTGTACAAGCCTGTCATGTTCAGCAATTTTTTGATGATGAGGAGTCAAACACAGCAGAATCCAGGGGAAAAAAATTACGTGCAACAATCAGCTACTTAATAGCTGCTTCAACACAAGAAGTACAACTGATTGGTGCTCTCAACCAGCCATGATATTCTAAAGAAAGAGAAATGAGAAGAGAGATGCTCATGAAAGCAGCTAAGAGAATTTATTTAATGCTCATTTTTTCAAAAACAGTTCCCACAGCTCAGTATTATGCTGCAGGCTCTATTGAGCACAGGCCTAGTGTGAGGATGGGAGTGCAGAGACACTGGATCTTGCTGAATCCCCACCGTGCAGCAGAGCCACAGCCTGCCTGTAGCAGAGTGGACAGCCCTGCTTAACATTTCAGTTGGACTGGTAGCAAAAAGCCCAAGGCAGATAGATATGACTGCACACTTTGGCTCCACTGGCAGGACATACATGAGCACACAGGTAACTGCAAGGGAAGCACATTATTCCTTTAAACATTTCCCAAGTCACAGCGTAATGCTGTAGCTAGCTCATCTCTCTGGTTCAGACAGTAAATGCAGAGGGATGCCAAGACCCTCCACCTGGCATCCCAAAGCAAAAAAAGAGCTCTGTGCCTTCCTTGGATACACACAGCACACCCTTTGAACTAGCTGGAATTCGTCCCTTACCTTCTCAACATAGCGATCTGCTTTCCCTTTCCTGGCATATATAATCCTACCTTGTGGGCAAATGCTCTGATCTCATCTCATAAATCAGTGTAGGTATGGTGCAGGAAGGGGTGGCCACAGGCACAGGCAGATAACAATTCAAACAGAAGTGATAACACATGCAAAGAACACTTCCCAAATTTATTCCCTCTTTAATACTAGTGGGGGGTTTATTTACAAGTCCCCTGCAGCTCAAGAGGGCTCTGCATATAAGCACAGCAAAACATCATCCTGCCATTCTTGCTCTCATGGCTGCAGAGGAACTTTTCCCAATTTTAAACAGTTGCAACCTAATCATGCAGCCTGGACAATGCCAAAAAAGGTGAGGCAGCCCTTAGGTAGGTCAGCCCCTTTCCCTCCAAATTCCCTCCCTTCAGCAAGTTGTTCTCAGGGAGGACAGGGCTGGAGGGAGTTGGGCTGGGAGAGGTGCAGTGGAGGGGTTCACCAAACACCCAGCACATGCCAGTGCGTGTGAGCAAAGGCAGCATCGTGGTGGGTGCAGACAGTACCTACCCAGGGGCTGCACCAGAGACACGGATAAGGGTGGGAGCATGATCCAGAAGTGCAGGCAAGTTTGCAGCTCATGACTGCAGGTCACAGGCAGAGAACTCTATGCAGGAAGGGGAGCTTGTACTACTCCAGGGCAGTGGGACATTAGCAGAGTTTCTATGGGCACTGATGCTGAATAGCACAGGCTAATGCCAGTACAGTCCAGTGGGAGATTAGAGGGAAAGCAGGAATGAAAACTCACAACGCATGTTTGTTGGCATCAGAGGATGGTGCAGAGAGCAAAGCTCTGAACACAGATGAAGTGAATGGGCACAGAATATTGCACACCGAAATACATCAGCCAACCTGGATGGAGTGCAGCCCTCACAGAGCAGAACAAAGTAATCAGTGACAGTCCAGGTAGGCAGACGTGAGCTCCCATTCACTCCTAAGACCATAACCATGGTGGCAGCGTGGCAGGCTGCTGTGCATTCTCCTGCAAGGCCTTCTCCCTGTACCAGCCACGCTTCAACTGCTCAAGGCGAGTTCTCACCACTGTGGGGTTGGCAGGGAGAGCTGGCAGGCTCCCAGGGCTGGCTTGGGGACTGACCGCGCAGCATTGCTGCAGGGGAGGCACAGCTCAGCTTTCACCAGGCCCTCTCTGCTGGGGTCCTGGCCAGCACCACTCTACCCTGCTGCCCGTCCCACTCTCAGGCTCACCTCGTACTCCTGGGAGAACTTCAGCCCATCGTTGGCCTTGAGCCGGTCGATGTTGTCACCGAGGTCGGTCACGGGGATGGGGGGGTGGTCACGCATGCCTGCAAGCGAGACAAGGAGGGAGGAGGGAGAGGAGAACGGTTACGGCTCTGCACGGCTGAGGAAGGCTCAGCAAGAGCATGTACACAGCAAACCCAGGAGGTGGGTGCAAGGCGGACACGTGTGACTATGGGAAGCGCCGGGCGGGATGGACGGGAAGCTGACAGCATGCGGCACACGGTCCCGGAGCGCGCGGGGCGGCGAACAGAACACAAAGGCGATGTGCAGAATGTGCATGACCGGTGAGCATGCTCGGACAGCACAGCCACGGGCACACAGAGCAGGCCACGCAGCGGGCAGGGGCTCGGCCAGCCCTGGCAGGAACAGGCCGAGGACACGCTGTCACTGCTGTCACTGGGCTTCCCGGGCTCCCGCATGGGCTGAAGTTGAACACACTGGTGCTCTCACCGCCAAGGGCTTAGGCTGATCTTCTTGCTTACCCCTAACAATGGCATTAGCCACAAGAAACTCTGCCAGACCTGCAGTGAAACCTCTGCAATGCATGTGCACAGCTTTTTGGGTAGGCAGATGCTGTCACAGTCCCTGGGGCACTAGAGAAGGATGTGAACGGCTTCACAGAAGAATGGCTGATCCTCTGGTAGGACATTGCACAGCGTTCTGAGAGCTGGGGAGCAGCTCTGCCCACAGCTGCATAACTCTTCAGTGATGCTCCAGAGGCAGAGCCTGCTCCAGGGCCCAAAATCCAGCTCCTCTGGGCTAGCTCATGCAAGGCACCACAGGCAGCAATGTGCCCTCCAGCAGCTTCTGGGAGGCTGCTGCGAGCTGGGATGCAGTTCAAGCCATGGCAGAAGGCTTGCCCTGGCTAAATCAGGGATGCAACATTACGGTTCATCCTGGGCACAGCTAAAGTCCTGTTTAGCAGAAAGGCCCAGAGGAAGGGATCCCACAGATCCCACATGGGGGACAGGTACTGTGGCTGTGTGCATGTGGGACTGGGAGGAGCCCTCCTGAGGCCCTGGGACTCAAAGCTTAACCATCACAACCTCCTTCTCTGATGCTGAGATGTTGAACTGGTAGGAATGTGATTGATTGTGAAACACGTCATCCAAATCCCAAGACTTGTGACTCCATCAGCTGCTCTATGGGTTTCCCAGAAACCCCACATGGGTAATGATGATTATTAATAGGCTGAAGCTGTTGACTCACACCCAGGGAGACAGGCTGGAGCACAGCCAGAAGCTTCTCAGTTGCTCAGGAGGCTGAACATTGCCACAGATGGCAGTGATGGGCCACTGAGGTGATGGAGCAGTCTCCAGGCTGGGTACACACATTTTACACGGTGGTGACAAGTCACAAGGTGGTAACACGGAAGAGTTACACCTCAGACCTCTGCATAAAACATCTGACATCACTGCACACAGGCAAGACTCAATCCAACACACACTCATCCTGCCATCGCTCGGCAGTGCACAGCTATCCACGGATGGCCTGAGAACACACAGACAGGTGGAGAAGGAAATACCCCTATTCTGCCTTGTGCTGTGGTCCTCCTGCAGATGGTCCTGTTTGCCACTTCACCCATCAGGATCCCCGAGGTGGCTGAGCAAACCCTCAAAGGGATAGAGATGATGCTCTCTTTGGCACAACTTCCTCACTCATGCCAGAACTCTGAGGCTGTAGCTCAGGAGCAGCCTTTGCAGAGCTGTCGCTCATGAGCAATTGAATGATGAGAACAGTGTGGGACCAAGACAGAAGTGTGGGGCAGGAAGGACAAAGAGACTGGAACACAGTCACAGTATGTGCTTCTTCCAACACGGTTATGTACGAAGTACAGCAGAGCCACGGACCACAGCAGAGCTGCAGACCCTCATCTCTGCTGAGAAACACAAGGTGGTCTCTCCAAACTTGTGTTTTGCCAGCCAGAGAAGTGTTGCAGCAACAAAAGAGCTGCAAGAGCAGGTGGGGAAAAAGAGGTGGCTGGAATCCCATTATGGCGACCTTAGAAAAACAGCCACTGACAGTGCAGGGCAAGAGGGAGATTTGTACACACTGCCGGGACTTCCACAAGCTCTTCCAATTGCTCTTGCAAGAGGACAGTGAGCTCACCACGAGGCTATAAGGGCTCAGAGGTCTCACAATGCATGCAGGGACACACATGGCAAAGCCCTTGGCTCTGCTCCCAGGGGAAGTATTTATCCTACATACTTCTCCTGTTCCTGTGTGCACACATAGATGCCTGTATGTCCCAGAGCAGGGTGGTCACGCTTTTATGGTTGTTTGAGGATGAACTTGAAGCTCAGAAGACAAATGATAAGGGGCACTTTTATCTGCAGGCTGGTACTACTCCATCCAAGCTGCTAGGGCAGTAAGTGTCTCCTTTGTGCCTGAGATTCTGGTACCCACACTGCGAAGCAGACCAAACGCAGGCAGTCCAGAAACCATCATGTGTTCTGCCTAAGTCTGTGACAGAGGTAACCCAGCCTAGGGAAACCAGCTTGCCCGAGGTAGGAAGAGAGTGTGTTCAACCACTGAAGAGCCCCCTTCAATTTGCCCATTTGGGGTTTTTAGCTGGTCACTCCCTTCAGATTGGCCAAGGTTATCAGCCCCATGCAGGGCCAGCTGCAGGCCTGACACCATGGCAGAGCCTGGCCCACCACTGTGAGGGGGTAGGAGGCTGGAGAGCAGGGAAAGGGCTGCTGCAGAGGCCTCCTGGCAGCCCATCACTCAGGACCTTCCCTTCTGCACTGTCCTGCGGTGAGCTGCTGTAGTGCCGTGCGAGCAGTACCGAGCCTGGCCCCACACATGATGTCAGAAAGTGAATCACTGCCATTTTACAGTCTGCTGTGAGTGAAGGTGATCTTCATGACATTGAAACAAAAAATACAGATATGAGAGAGAAAGGGAAAGAAAAAGCAAAAGGTGTCGAAAGATAAAAACAGGAGTTAAAACTAACTTGAGATATTCGGGCAACAGGGGACACTGGCACCTGCAAAGAAAAGAAATGGGGCAAGAACAGAAATCCCATTAGCCTTTAGTCATCATTGCAGAGGTTCAGAGATGGAAAGACAACGAGATGAAGATGAAAAGGAAAGCACCATATACCACAGCACCGGGAGCTTCCCTCCAGCATAGGACCGACTGCCTGGCCCTGGGGCTGCTCTGCAACTGGCTGTTACACAGCAGGCTGGTGGCTCTGGCCAGTGCTGTCCCCTGACACTGGCAAACATGAGCAGCTGGAGTTACTCGCAAGGGAGTGAGTCCACAGGCCTTCATGTGACACCGAGAGCTCCATTTCTCACTGCACACCACTAGCCCCAGCCCCATGCCCCAGGGAAGCCTGCAAGGGCCAGCAGATGGCAGGTACAGGGGGCATCTGTGCTACTCAGTGGCCAGGGGGACTGCACTCAGCCCCAGCCACCTCTGCTCAGTGCCCCTGAGCCTCCAGCTCGCTCACAGCTCATCAGCAGCACAACTCAGTCTCATTTCATGGTGTACTGGGACACTGCCCAGTCCTGTATCCTCTCAGTGACTTGGCACGGCAGTAGCTTAGTACAGGGAGGCCAACAGTGGGGAATAACCCTTGTCTGAAGTAAAAACCACAAAAATGAGAAAGCTTAATATTTAATAACAGTAGACCAATTAATTATGCATTAAACAAGTTTTCCCTGCTCAGCAAGCTCCAGCAGGGAGACCAACTACCAGGGCTGGTGGCCAGCACCTCTTGTCAATGCATCCTCACAGCACTGCCTCGACCTCCAACGGGTGACAGGGGCAACAGCTTGGGCCCACTGGGCTGTGAGGATTTCATGAGCCTCATTAATGAGGACAAGCTTGTCAGGAGTGGAACAGTCACTTCAAGCTGCACGACACCGCTTCCACCCCTCAGAGACTCACAAGGGATGCAGTGGGGAGAAGGGGAGGAGCACAGAGTGCTGTCTCTTGGTAGGGGAGCATTGTCTGGCAGTATTCCAGGGTCTGCTGCTGTCTCAAGTGAACTGTGCACTCTGGCTTGGTTTTGTCTCTCCAGAGAGCTCTGCAAACTTAGCAAATGAGCAGCATCTTTGGCTTATCCTCACTCACAGAGAGGAAAAGAAAATTTCCTGGCTCCCTGTCTCTCTGATGGCAGCTCTTGAACCTTGCTACAGGTCTGGCAAGGGACATCCTTGCTGCAAACACCCTGACCTGTCTGAAGATGGGAGCAGATGCAAGCCCGACTTGTCACAACTCTTCACACAATGCAAACCACAAGCATACAGCAAAGATGGCTTTTGTGCCCACATGGAGACATGTCACAGAGGCCTGTCCCACACACAGCTGTCCTGGAGCAGCCCTGTTTAACACCGTGCTCCTCCTCAAGAAGCTGCATGCTGCTGCTGACTGTGTGTGACCCCCTCCCTAGTGCTGCTCCCGGTGATCTGCCTGTTGAGATGTTCTTCCTCTGGCACACGTGCCTTCCTTGCTCCCCACAGCATTTCCCTCCCATGCTGTGACACCATCCTGTGCTGTGCTGTGACCAATTAACGTGCCAGCTCTGCTGGCAACTACCAGCCTGCTGCTGCCCACACGTGAGATCTGCCACTGGTTCTGCCTGGGAGATGCACTAACTACAGATCCCTGACAGCTGCCCTGGCACAGAAAAAGATGTGCTGGTGTAGCTCACCCCAGGTGTGAGCCAGACTGCTGTGAGTGGCAATAGGAAAGGCTGTTCTTGCCCCCTCTGCCAGACACAGCAGTTTTACATCAGGAAATGGCCCCTTCAAAACTCTCCTGTTAGATGAAAGCTCTTAGATGAATGAGCAGCAGGAGGAAAAGGAAAGTAGGTTAGAGACCAGGAGGAGCTGCAAGTTAGAAGGGAGCTGTATGTGCCTCATTTGCTGCTGAACTGCTTCCTCCATCACAAAAGCCCAAGTTCTCCCTCAGTTCATCTAGGACTTGGACTCTCTGAAAGGCTCTGAACGAGTTAGGGCGAGCCTGTCTCTGATCACTACAATGACAGGTACTGTGCTTTCAGTGCCATCAGAGACGTGCAGACACAAAGCAGCAGCACAAGACCTTTCTGCAGTGTGAAGTACAGTTGCCTCCATGAGCTGGCAAAGCTACAGCCTGAGGCATCCCAGGCCAGTGAAAGCAGCATGCAGAGAATGGCTTTTACTGAACTATCATCCTCTGCACTGAGACCACCATGATCAGCAGAGTCCTTCAGTGGGTCACAGCACTGGCTGCAGAGCACTGTGGTCTGCAGGTAGCTCTTCTCTTGACCCTTAGCTGAGCAGAGCAGGAGAGTCAGCACACCAAAGATCCCAGAATGAAGCTGCTGGGACACCCTCAGCAGTGTAAGAGCTCTATGTACCTTCTGACTGCCCCAGATGCAGCCCATGTGGCCAACACTGCACCAGTTGTGCTCAGCACTGAAGCTCAGACAGGGTGAAGCCAGTTCAGCACCTGGGAACATCCCAGGTGTGGACACTCCCAACTGCATGGAGGCTCCTCCCGGCTCAGGACAACTGTAATGAGCTTCACACCGGGTCTGACACACACCACACAACAGGACAGCCCCATCCAGGTTCCCCAGCCTCACGGGCCTGCAGTGACAGGGCCAGGGAGAAGGATTTGCAACCCAGAGAGCAGATACTTGGACATCCTTGGTCTAAAGCCCACTCTGTGTCACTGTGATTGAGAAGGTGTGGATCACCTGGAGGGTGGGAAGGACTGCAACTCTGCCTCTGGCATGGGGACATGGAGAAGGGAAACCAGAGGAAGCAGGATTCAAGAGGATGAGCTGCTCCTTACCTGGAGTCTGGTAGTTGAGCCGCCTCATCTCAACTGGGTCAGATGAGTGGGCCAAGAGTGAGTCCTTCAGGCCGATGGAGTGCTCATCCTTGGAAGAGGGGGAATGTGCCCTTTTCCTGTGGACAGAGAGGGCAGAGACAAGTAAGTGAGTTCTGGCAGAGACTGGCATGAATCACCCTAGGAAGGAGTCTGGGTGCCTGTGTCCCAGACAGCCAAGTGCATCCCAGGCTCCTGGGGCTCTGGGTAAGTCATATCATCTTCCAATTTCCCTCTATGAAACAGGAAAGATTATATATAAGCAATGTCAGATGTTTGATTAGTGAGGCAGTTTTGAAATGTGGTATTCTGCATAGTATTTATTAGAGAAAATGCAGATAGATGCAAGATGCTGTTTCCTCTTACTGTCTCTAGGAACTATTTCCTGTAGTGGAAGGATATAATAAAATTTTTTTTCAAGTATTAGAAATATTTAAATATAGAATGTGGTAATATAATAGTGTAAAGGCTCTTCAGGGTGTGTTTTATTGGGCCATTAATACATGTCTTGAATGGTTGAAGGCACCCAAGGCGTGTATTAATGGAACAATAAAATACAATGTTGTCTCTTCATGCTATATTTATGCCTAAAGCGATGCCACCACCTCAGGCTCTTGCTGGAATTCACAGGCAAAGCAGGGACAGATCCAATCAAAAAGTGGACAAATGAATATTAAGGAAAATATAATACTGCAAGAAGAGTTTCTAGCGAATCTCTAGGTCCCACTTCTAGCTCTAGATTACAAATGTGGTGGGTATACCCAAGGGCTGGAGAAGGGTGTTGGGCAGGAGCAGCACAGCAATTCTCTCTTCTGAGCCTGTGCTGACCCTGGCACTTGGCCAACAGACTGAGCATGCAGGAATACACAGAGACTTTGTCTTTTGGCTCCAGTTCCCAAATGGATTTTGCTTGAACCCCTCTGCTGACCTGATGTTTCCTGGAAGAGAGGGAGCTTCAGCACTGCTGCTGTACACAAATGCTAGCACATTTACCAGCCTGCAAATGGCAACAAATCAGTCTCTGCTCTGGTTCTCCTTGTGAGGCCCCTGGAAACACACTGAAGGGCTGCCAGGTTCTGCACAAAGGCAGCTGCATCCCTGGATAGTAATGACCCTGAACCATGCATGACCCCAAATTCTCTCACAGGCACAGGGCACTTTCACTTCCATCAGAGGCTGGGCATGCTGGGTTGCCACTAATGAGAGGCACTTAGAGAAAACATAGTGCATAAATCATGAGTGAAACCTGCATGTGTTCCTTGTGTGGCCCAGCCTGTGAGCTCCATCTGCAGCCTGAGGCTGCAGCAAACACCGGAGCTGTTCAATGGAGAGAACCAGCTTGTGAGTCTTACACTACTCTGAGGCATCTCAACATCTCAGAAGCCTTCCAGCTGCCTGGACCAAGACAAAAGAGCTGAAGGAATGGAGAATACACAGCCAACAAATAAACCTCCTATCAGGAGCACAGCAGGATGTGCAATGTGCTGCTGTGTACCAGTCCTCAAGCAAACTGGGCCATCTTTTCTGGGGAATGGGCACAGTACATAATTAAACTTTATTTCTGTCTCATTAGCCCAGTCAGGGCAGCTCCTAAACCCTCCTCCAGATCCCAAGCTATCCACTGCTGCTCAACTTCAATTCATTCCCATTACAGACTTGCCATTGTGAATATTACACACAGATACCTTTGGGAGAAAATGCCTCCACAGAGAGGCTGGACAGCCAAAACCACAGCATCACTCTGAGCACAGGGGTGGTGCTGGAAGAGGATATGCTGCTCCCCCATGGGTGAGGATGCAGCAGGGACATGTGAGTCAGGTCTGGGCACTGCAGGCTCCTGCTTCCTGGTGCTCCACCCACACAACTCCGGGACAAGGCAAAGCTAAGGCAAAGTGGGAATATCTTCTATGGGGCCCCGGTACAGGAATCTCCTCTGGGGCCATTTTCTCTCATTAAAGACCAGCAAACATGTTGTTTCTTACAATTGCCCAGTATTCCCTCAAAGCTTCCTCATTAGAGACTGCAGGAATGCGCCTGCATTTTTGAGGGAACAGCTCTCAGTCTGAAGTGACTGAGAAAACAAAGGAACCCCTATAACTGCTGTTATTGTCGGGTTTTTTTGATTTTTAATTTAATTGCAAAAGCAATCTGGGAAGTCTTTATGTTGGAACTTCTCCTTGAGAGCTGTGAGAGGCTGACAACTGCTAGGAGGCTGATACCTTTGAGGAAACAAAGTCTTTGTAAACTCCTAAGGCTGGCATGCTCCACGCTCCCAAAAACAAAGATGCCCCTTAATAGCTTCAGGCCTGATTTTCAGAAAGGGAAATAGACTTGAAATTTTAGGAAAACAAAAAGATAAAATGGATTCATACCTTTCTTGCTTACTAGATCCAGGGAAAAGCAGGAACAGAAGAAAGGAGATGATCACTGACACAGAAAGGCACTGACTGCACATGCACAGCAGAACTCCATTTAATCAGACAACAAAGGCAGCTCCCTTCCCCAGCTAGAGAGACATATGTAAATAGAGAGCCCAGGAGGAGCAGAACCTCAGAGCTGAGCTGATAGAGAATGACCTACTGTAATTGAACAGGCTACATGAACACATGCAAATACAACCCATGGCTCCTCCAGAGGACTAACAATCATCACACTACAGTTACAACTGGAGCAGGGCTGCCCTGAGAGGCAAAAGGAGGTGTCTGCTCCCACAGGCAGCAAAGTGTGAGGGTGGTTCTGATCCAGTAGTCAGGACTGAGAGGCCCTAAGAAGAGAGCTCCACTCTGATTTCAGCCTGGCACATCCATGCCCTGTTCTCACCACTGAAGTCATGTTCTTCAGTCAAAATTCAAAGGAGGGGGTGCAGCTCCCACAGATTAAGCAGGCAATTTCTATAGAGAACCAGTACTAGAGAAATTCCCAGGCTGCCAATCCAAGTTGTGATGAGAGAGCAGTCAGACTGGCTTTAGGGACAAAGCTGCTCTCTTCTGTCCCACTTCATATGCTTCCAGAATCCACAGCAGCTGTGTCCTGGGGCTGACATTAACTATCTTCTGCATACCCAGTCCTTCTGCTCTCCTACAAAGCAGCCTTCTGCTGTGCCAGGTAGAGACCTTCCTCCTCCCCATGACCACCAAGGACTGTCTGTCAGAGCACCCTGTACCTGAAGGTTACAAGGAAGGCCCTGAAGGTGGCAGTGCCTCTAGTGTTCATGCCGTAACTGCCATGTCCCACACTGGATCTCACCTTTTGAAGAGAAGTATGGCAATGACAATGATGATGATTAATATCACAGCCAGGACGGGTCCCATCACCCACAGCATCTCTGGTTCATCCTGCTGCTTCGCTGATGCCACTTCCATCACGATCTCATCCGAGTAGGGGCTGGCTGCATATCTCTTCTGAACAGCACAGGCAGGAGAGGGAGAGAAAAGCAAGCATCCATTATGCTAAAGCAACAGCTACGTCCCTGAAATGCTGAGGTCTCCCCTTGCTCCTGGCTAGCAGAGAATGGTCTCGCTTCTCAAAACCCAGCAACATACCATGAGATACTCCCTCCCTTGGCATCACTGGAAGTCATGCTGTGGCAACAGTTTCTGTCAGCCTGACACATTCTGGGTGCCAGCAACTCTGCTGGTGTGAAACAGTTCCAGTGCCAGCAACTTCATGGCTGACAAACCTGACCTGGAGGTGCAAAATTCAAGAAGCCCAGCTAAGAGCCCCTTGCCAGCCCTGGACTCTCTTGGAGCCAAATCACAAGCTTTTGAATCCCAAACAATTGCACAATGAAGCTGGCTGATGATTCCTAAGTGGTTTACAATACCTGCTGTGCTGATATCAACACATCTCTTCAGGATAGAGTTATATTAGGAAAACCCCTGCTGGGTGAGGCGGGTTTTCTTAAAGGAATGAAATGACAGGAACATTTTCTACCTGATGTCTTTGATAAACAGACCTTAGAAAGAGGCTCGTTCTTACAGGTTCCTTTCCTCTCCGCAATGTGGCAGCCCAGTGATTTATAACCTGAAGGGACAGCTTTCTAGCCCCACTAGCTAGACAGAATCAGCAGAGACCTAAACCCTTCCTGCAGAAAAATGACACTGCACCTGGTGTTCTGCTGCTGTTTCTAAGGCTTATGGAGCTGTGTTGCACCTTCACAGCACAGCGCTGCTGGGTCAGAAGGGTTAAATGCTGCAAAAACAAATCCTTTCTACCTATTAGAGAGGGCCAGAGCTGTATCAGTTCCGTGCCTGTGGCTTTTGAGCAGCACCTGCTGCCAGGCACTAAGGAGTTAGAAAGCTCTGCTCCTGCCATAGAAAGTTTCGGTCACGGAAGAGGTGCCTGTGGATCTATAAATCTCCTGCTTTAAGGCTGGAGTTTAAACGTGCACTTCATGTCTTCACATGTGTGAGGAGAAGAAAGGGAAAAATCAAACCTGCTGGTGTCACACAAATGCACATCTTGATTTACTCTCACAGGTGCCCTTGATCCCAGCCAGGCTGGTTTCAAACATGTATGGAGTACAGAAAATGCTCTTATCTGGGACATCCTTCTGGCAGCACACACTAGTTCAGCATCCTAGCTGCTCTCCTCAGATTTATCAGCAGAGGTGCCACTGTCTGGGAAAGAAGCGTGGGGGGTGGTTGCCACTTTGTGAAACCTTTCAGCCCTACAAGACCCTGTTTCAATAACTGAAATAGCTGCCAGTTCCCGGTTTAATGCTGTTCTTAGAGGACATCTGCACAGGATTACTGCAACCCAGCAGACTGTTCCTACACCCCTGTGTCTAGTTCAAACAACAGGGCAGGGAGTCAGCTACAGCTCTGAGCATGGCACAGACAAGAAAGCCTGTGACTCCCCTTTCTTGGGCAAGTGGCTACTCTGTGAGGGAGCAAAAACGCTTTGCCTCTGACTCCCCAGGAAAGTCAAGGTGCATTGGTGGTGGGGGAGGGAAGGAGCACATGCTGATGTGTGCAGCAAGGTGTGACCATCTCCAAAGCTTTGTGTAAGGGGCAAAGATTCATATTTTTTCAGACACACTCTGGAGGCATTGCCTTCCAAGGGAAGTCAGATGCAGAAGAGATCAGAAGGACTGTTATCTCAGTGGCATTTCCAAAGGCAGACTGCGAGGTGCAGGTGCCCCTGCTCCCAGAGACAGTGTTTCAACCACATTCCCTCTGCCTTTGAAGAAGGGCAATGTTATGCTCTCCTGCTGGCACTAGAGAGCAAGCAATTTCAGAGGACCTGGGTCGGGCAGATAGTGCACAGCCTCGGACAGAGAGCCTCATGCTCCAAATGAAAGTGGATGTGACGCAGCCGGGGATGCAGAAAGGTGGTCTGTAGGAGCAGGGTATATAGGAGGTTTGTAGGAGTGCTACTGCTGGCTGGTGGCTTACTAGAGGGCTGTGGCAGGTCTATGCTAGTGAGGAGATGATGATTATAGTTGGGATCAACTAGTTAAGTCACCTCTTCTTGAAAGGGATTGTCAGGATAGTCATCTCAAGGCCTCTGCCTTACCTTGTTGTTAATCTGTGACTCTTTTTCCCTCACCAATGTGCACATCTTGCCACAAGAACACGTGAGCTGGATGAGTAATGAAGAACCTGACCAGCCCTAATGAGCCATTACAAGCAAATGAGGAAGGAAGCCACAGCTTGGAATCCAACCAAAGGATTCAGCACATCTCTATTATTTCCATTATTTACACACTGGCTGCTGCTACTGCTGCCACCACCACCACTCCTGCCCTGTGTTTACAGCTGGACATTGATGTCCAGGTCTTGCAGTGCTGCTCCTTGCTTATTGCACCAGCCTCTCCTGTGCCCAGGCCCCGTGTGCTGCCGGTTTCGAAGAGTCTTTAAAGAAGGAGCAGGAATCTCCACACAGCAGGGAAGTGTGCACCTTTGTCCTGCTGATAATCCACTGCGATGGGAGACAGGTTTGCTTCTCCAGATGTCATCTCAAAGTGAAATTCTGGGCAGAGAAGCGCCTGTGAGGGCAAGTTTGCAGCGGGAGCATCCTGTTCACTGCAGAGTGTCAGCAATTGCTGTGCAGGGTAGGATTTCGTGGACTGTTTTCTACACACACTTACTTGAACCAAAGCAGAATGAGAACCCATCCCAACCATGTGCCAAGGTTCTGAGCACAGCCCTGCAAGCCAGAACTGAGCTTATGCAGAACGTGTGTTGACACTGTCCTCCACGCTCATCTGTTATGTGGAACACACAGTGCCATTTCCCTCCAAAAACACCATTTATCAAGTCAATTCCCACGGCTGCCTCCGCTCATTGCGGCCAGCGATGCAGCCTCCCTCCTCCCTTCACAGAAAACACTGTCATCCTCCCTTGCAGCAATTGCTCAGCCTGCCTGCACTGCGCCCAGCTCAGCTCTGCTAGGACAGGCTGTGCCCCCCCAGAAAGTCCTTACCGTGTCCCCATCCTCCAGCGAGGCCAGCACGAAGCAGCGATAGCTCAGGTCTTCAGACAGAGGCTTGTTGTAGAAACCTTTGTAGTTCTTCTCATCCCCCAGGGTGAAGGTCTCAGGCAGCACATCCACTTGAGCAGCAATGTAGGGCTTGAGTCTGTCTGCCTGGCGTCGCTGCCGCCTGCTCTGACTCCCCTGGCTTATGGCCTCCAGCAGCTGGGGACAAACAAAGTGCCATCACTATTGCTGACAGCATGACACCACCTTACGCTGTCACCTTCCCGGCTGTAGCATTCGGCAGGGGTGAAGGGAAGGGAGGAGAAGGTAACTGGGTTTGATTTGTATCTGGTGGTACTAAGGAGCCAGAGGCAAGTATTACCCATTTAGGCATTGCTGGAGCATCTGTCTGCAGAACCTCACTGCAAGAACCTCCACTAGGATCTCAACTTTGGAAGCGTCCTGAGTCCTGGGAAGCTGACATGGTAAATGTTAGGGCTGAGACAGCCTAGCTGTGACTGTCCCCCTGAGTCATGTATCCCAATGGGCTGTGAGGGAACCAAGTCATGTTCTGTGGCCTCATTATTGGTCTGGACAGCAACTCACACTCTCTACAGACACTGGATGTGAATTACAGCTGATGCTGATGTTTAGGGAAAAAGTGACATTTGCTGTGCCTTTTCCTTCTGTCAGTGCCCCTGTACCTCACCTGCTGCTGTTCTGCAGGCAGAGCTTTGTAGAGAGAGAGAATGGTAACAGATTTCATGGAATGTTCAGAGTAAAAATGGCAAATTTCATAGCCACAAGTTAATGAAAAAGGATATAATGCACAAAAATCCAATTGCACTGCTAAGAATGACTCTCAAATGTTTAAAGATCTTTTTTTCCAATGAATAAAAATGAACATCAAGTTTGGAAGAGAAATTCTAACTCAAAATGAAGAAGGAGGGATGAAATACATTTCACACAGAAATTTGTCAATGCAACATTGTCAGGGCAGATGTGGAACATCAGAGGGCTAGGGACAGTGATGTACACACAAAGTCACACTGCTGGGCTGGGCTTACTCCCCCTGAGGAGGAGGAGCTGGGTAAGAAACCCCTTACTCTTTCCTCTTGACAGTCGATCCTTGTCCTCTTATCAGTACTCACATAGAAGCAGTTTAGGAAAACTGTACCTTGTCATTATAGTATCACCAGGGAAAAAAAAAAAAAAACCAAACCAAACCAAAACAACAACAAAAAACAAACAAACAAAAAAAGCTGGAGAAATCTTAGTTTTGCAAATGTCATTGTAATCCTGAGGGGAAAAAGCAGAAGGATAGTTTTCAGTGTGGAGTTTGCTTCTTACACCCATCTCTTGCATCTGGCGGAGATTACAGCTGAGCTCTTTGGAGCAGAAAGTGCAGCTCTATGTGCATGTACACAAACCACAGGGCTCTAGTTGTGGTTAAGGTTGCTGAAGGCTTCTGCCACTTATACATGTAATGCACAGCAAAAGACTGCATCAGAAAACTGCTAGGCCTGCAAAGTTCAGATCCTGAAAAATTAGAAAATTAATACTGCCTGTGCAAAATTAATTCAGCTGTCTTATGTACGTGCATTGTGCTGCACCCCTGACTGCAGAGTCACAGACTATCTTTTCTGTAAGTCCCCTGCTTTGTTCAATACACAGGACAGACAGTGCTTAATCAAAGAGCAGATATTCCACATTTTGTTTTCTTCTTTGCATTATGCAGCCTGAGGCCTTGTTTATTGCTTACTATTCAAATCCAGTTCTGAAGACAAAATTAATAATTTCCTCATGGGCTTTTCTATGGTGCTGATCACTATACTATTACAAGTACTTCACAAACATTAATGATCTTATCTTCCAAACACCCATATGAGTCAAGATAAAAGTGACAGTCCCAATTTTACAAATGAAGAACAGAAAAACTGAAACATTAATGTAAAAAAAGTCCACTAAATTTAAATGTCAAATTGAAAAGACATCAGCTTGTTCTGTTCTTCAAGAAAACTTAGTATTTTCTTTATAGCACTGACTGTATCCAGCTCCTATTGTCTTTCTCTGCAGCTGGGGATGCTTAGGCTTTGCAAATGAGAGCTCCAGGATCTCAAACTGAGCACTCAAATACATCGCATATGCAAGATGCTGGCTGCTAATAAAAATTTTGGCTTAAATAATTTGCCTGAGGCTGGGTGAGACAGAGAAAGAAACTAGCTCTTTTGACAACTTTCAACCATCTAAAGCTGAAAACCAAAGCAATCTTCCTCATGCTGGTCTTCTTTTTCTTGTGACATCTGTGATGCTGGAAAACTTCTGCAATGAAAATAAGCAGGAGACCTGTGGGTGATGGTTCTCCATCACACAGCTGTGCTTCGTTGTGCAGAGCAGAACCACAAATAAACATTGTGGAGCTGGAACCTCACAAGAGTGACTGTGTGATCGTGTAAATAAAGCCAAGGGCTGACTTGCAGCCTCTGACCCTTTGTCATTTCTGAGCGCTTCAAGCTTGCAACTTTGTTATCTTAATGGATCTTTCTGTGCATGATTTCTTGGAATTTTTCCTTTACATTTTGGGGGTGGTGCGTGTGTGCTGGGAAGAAAGAACCCACAAAGCCCTTGTGTGGGAGTCTCCTGACACCTGCACATGCCTCGGGTGTCAGAGCACTCCTGGCACAGGACAAGCTGCATCCTGGGGTAATGGCTGGTGAATGCTCAAAGCCTTTAACAAGCAGGTGTGAAGGGAGCTTTGTGGGTTTTGTTAGATACAAGAATGAACTCTTTATCTACACTGCAAGCTTAGGTCCTGTCCAGAGAGGGAAAGCCTCCTGACAAAAAAAGCTTAATAAACTGAAACCAATAGTTTTCTCTCCTAGCTTGTTTTCAATATCAGCATGGTCATTTCATCTGAAAAAGGCTGCAAGGACTGTATAACCTGTGGCAGGATCTGTCCTGGCCAGAGCTCTGAGACACTCAAGTGTGGTCTCCTAAGGGGGCACATTCTGAGAGGTGGCTCCTCCATAGCTTGACTCCAGCCTCCTACCTGGTATCATGAGGGAAGGCTGAGTGGGCACCCATCCCACAGCCCCCATCTCTGATGTGCAGCCTGCACCTGTGTTATTGCATCCATGCTGCTGCCAGGAGGCCTGGGTAAAGTGTGCTGGGCTGTTTGGGAACCACTTCCATCACAGCAGCTGCTACAGGCTCCTACCTGGTCCAGCTCCATCTCATCAGGCGTCCGCCACCGAGCAGTCAGGGCGCTGGTGCTCTGGTCTGCTGGCACAACCACGATGTAGTACCACCTGGGAAGGAAGAAAGGAAGGAAGTGTAAACACTGGACCCTGAGCCACCTCTCTGGCAGGTCACCAAATAATGTGTGCCATATGACTCAAGGATGACCTACTCCTTTCCCCCACCCTTTAAACAGCAAAAGAGCTCAGTAAGGAAAAGGCTGGTTTCCAGCTGCACCAGAGAAGAGAATACTGCCATTACCACTCATTAGGATAATGAAGATCTACAGACTGGGTTCCAGAGGGTGGTGTAGGAGCTGTGAGAAGGACATTTATATAATCAGATTGTAGCAAGAACCCTGGGGAAATTGTGCTTCAGCTCAAGGATACCACAGTAACGAATAAGACTTCCACAAACTCGCTTTTTTAATCTCCTTGAGGCTTTAGGCATTATTTATTTAAAGGATATTATATAGTGTCAGAGAAAGTCCCTCCTGATCCTCAACTGTATTTTTGCCGGTAGCATCTGGAGTATACCCACCAGGGTGAGGGCAAACTGTCAGAGAATTGTCTTAATTTTATTACACATCAATATTTGCTCAGAAAGAGCCAAGACCATGATCCATATTATGGGTAAATGCCTGCCTCTGTAACACAGCCTGCTTGGAAATTCACTCCCAGGTTACAAAATCCACATGCTGGCAGAAGTCTGCCCTGCCTTTCTCTCCACACCCCTAGTCCCCCACCCTGCCTTCTCCACCCAGGAATGGCACCTACCGAACTGGCACAGTGGTCTGCACTTTGGGAAGAGTTAGTGTGAATTTTCCCTCCTGTATGTACTTGTTTGTGGCGATGGGTTTGCTTTGCAAGACGTCAGGAGCAGTGCGGATTGAGACGAGGTGCTGGAGCCCCCCTGCACTGCTCCCACGGTTCATTAGCACAAAAGAATAGTCTGTGTCTGGCTGGAGGTCACTTATGAGCTTCTTCATCGAGTGGCCGTCCACCTCCACACTCTGGCTATTGTACAGAATCTGAAACAGGAAAAGGACATGTTCATGCAGCTGACAGCTGCTGCTGCAAACTCACACTCAAAATAGCAGCGCTAGAGATGACAGTCTGGCTCTGGGCCCTCCCTCAGGTGGTTTGGCTACTGTACGCTTTGTAAACAGCCATAAATCTTTAGCTAAAGAAGAGCAACCTGAGCTGTGCTCCCTGTGCCTCGCAGCGATGGCACAGAGAGGGGTCATTTCAGCCTGGGTGGCCAGGGCCAGCAGTGAGGCTGGTGGTGCCACATGCACTGTTTTTCAGTACCTACTTGGGAGAGGAATCCAGATGGCTGTGCTTTGCCCCCACGTGGAAATGAATGGGTCTTTGCTTCTTGTCTCACGAGGCTACAACACGCAATACGCTTGTGGTGTGAAATCCCGTCTGCTTTAAATTGGTGTCACTCCCATGTCTACCAGCTGATGCCTGGTTGGATGCTTAATGCAGATCATCCCCCTCCCAGCAAGGTGACCGGGGGGGTTACACGCCTCACCAATGATCTGACAAATCCGGCACAGGGCTCACAAATTGGTACCCAGAATGGCGCTCTGCAGGTGTGACACCCTGTCGTCATGGCAACAGATGCTGGCGCCACACAGCCGTGGGCAGGAGGTCGGAGCTGCTTTTCCCTGCCGTGCCTGCAGCGAGGGGCTGTGGGCAGGGCAGGGCAGGGCAGAGCTGCTGGCGGCTGGGGGCAGTGGGCAGCCCCCCACGCACAGCTTCCCCCCGTGGATCCCTCAGCTAATGCCCTGCTGTAGATATGCAACTCCCCCACCTCCCCCCAGGCACAGCAGCCATGGGCACTGCTGGATTAGCTGCACCCAGCAGCCCATCTGCCCTGGGAACCTCAATCCTGATCCTGCTGGTACAACTCCTTACCCCAAAACCCTGGGTGCTGCCTCTGCAAAGCAAGAACTCACACAGTTCCCAGAGACAGAGACCAATGGGGTGTAGACAGCTAGAGAGGCCACAGGTTGTGTCCCAGCTGTGAAAAACCAGCAGATTTCTTTGCACCAGGTGACTGTCCAGCACGGTAGGTGAGTGCTGGATTCCTGACAGTGGTGCAGGGACACAGCATGCCAAAATCTGGCAATGGCAGAGCTGGAGCATGTTAAACCATGCCAGTTACTAGATGTTACAGGCAGAGATCCCATGGTAAAATGTGCTTGTTTCAACAGTGGCCTTGAAAGAGAGAGAAGACAGCTCTATGGAAGACTAATTACTTGAAATAATTTTTCACCAGCTGAGCCCACTGTTCAGGCTGATGCTGGCAGCAAGGGGGAGACCAAACTTTCCTTCAAGTCCCCTTTTCAGCAGGTGGCTGAACTCTACAGAAAGCTGCCAGCTTTCTAGGACAAGGGCAGCTGATTAGCACTGCTCTAATGTTCGGTGTTGGAGCTGGAAGGAAAAGAGAGGTCCTGGAAAGAGATCTGAAGGACAGTGGAGCACAAGGACCTGGCTAGTCCTAGACTTTGCAGCTCAGCTTTTGTGTTATCCAAACAGCAGTACCCACAGCATGCTTCAATTCTCTCCATGTCACTTTGCATGGAGATCAGGACAGGAAAAGAGCTCCAGCTTTTTTGCTGTTGAGAAAAGACTCCTACCAGGTAACACAGCAGCAGAGAGAAGCCAGCTATGGAGAAGAGATGCAATCAATCTCATCTGTTGACGTGCTTCAGTTTTCAGGAATGGACTGTGAAAGTAAGCACCAAGTAACTAAAGTAACAGGTTTGCAGGGACAAAGGCCCTGCTGCTGCTCCACATGTGGGAAAGGCTGTCAAAAGTAGCATAGTGGAACAGCCAGAGAGAATTGTTTTCTGTTGTGACTCCTCTTAATGGTATTTTCTCCTGGGCTTTAATCCCTTTCTCCAAAGACACGTACATCAGCTGAGTGCTAAAATGAGTGAAAAATCAAAATTAAGAAATGCTTCTTGCAGCACTGGAATATCAGATAACTAGTTGCTCTGACACAGAAATAGGTACACCAAAGACAGGACTACTAGACTTGAAATCATCTTAGCAGCTTTGCTGTCTGGACCAGCACCACCCCTTCCAGTGACATTGCAATAGTACAGGTCTAGGTACACCAGATGCCAGTAAGTCAGGGCATGTCCTGGGGGAGCAGCAAGACCTCTCTTTCATGTGCTCCCACACAGATTTGAACAAAACCAAACTTCCAACATTAAAACCTATGCTGAAAGGATGATAAGCCCACAGAGTTCTGCTGCCTCTTGGATAAGATTTCTCATTACGAATTCTTCCCTAATAAAGGCATCACCAACTGCTTCTCAGTGTGCTCTAGGGAAGACACCCACCAACTGCCTGCACATGAGCATGTGCTGGGGACAGAGCCATTCTCCTAGAGCAAGAGGAGGCAGAAGACATGGTAAGAATTTCAGTTCAGAGCTTCCCTGCCTGCTCTGCACTGTAACTGGCAAGGACACAGCCTCCGAATCAGTGCTAACATCAGATGATGATTTTTATTGCCACACACAGGAATTTGCATCCAAAGACAGTGAAATTGGCATTTGCAATGCTTTCCTGAAGCATTCTCTGCCATCCCTCCTTTTCACAGCTGCTGCAGCAGTTCCACGTCCCTTTACCTGCCACAACACATTGTCTTCTCAAATGTTATGCACCATTAGTTAAGGCCTCTACGTAAACCTTACACTAATGTAAGGGCTCAGAGACAGTCATTCATGTGCAGCTGGAAGATGCCCAGAAGCTCAGGCAGGAATGCTATTTAGAGGTTGCATCATGGCCCACTGGTAACTACCAGAGTTAGCAGCAAATCTGGCCCAAGGGTTCTGAACTGCCAAACAGTGCTGACTAGCCTACAGATTGCTGTAAAATGTCATCTCTGCTGCTCCTACTCACAGGAGAAGATTTACAAAGCTAGGTGGGTCCAAATGTCACTGCTGAAGTTCTCATATTTGATTTCAAGGCAGTACAGAATGTACTGAACTAAAAGATGAAAAGACACATAGTGTGCAACACTGGGAAAGATAACAACTCGATGGAAAAGTAGACAAGGCTGGAGTACTTGCAGGCAGGAGTAATTACTACATTCTATGGGACACACTGTGAGAAAGCACTGCCCAGCATTATCAGGGGTTATTTCCAAACCTGTATCATTATAATTTTCAAAAGGTGCTGTTCCTTCTGCCCATTTCTAAAATACCTTGTAATACTGCCTTTAACCAATATATCCTCCGTCCCACGTTTAAGTTGAAGAATGTATCTCAGGAAAATGCACTTTCCCCAAGGAGAAGGTTGTATCTATCTTGCACTTTCCATGAAAGCTCCAGAACAGCCTTCCGCAGGTGGAATAAAAAAAGGAATAGTGCCTCTGCTCCACCACAACTGCTGGGCAACATTTTACAAGGAATTTATCTCCTGGACCAGAAGAAGCTGTGAAAATTCCCCAAAGAGATCTCAAAACTTCATTATTGATTTGGCAGCAATGAAAAATCTTAAGGTCTCAGTTCATTCTCTAATAAAAAAAGCACCAATCCTGCCTGTGCCTCACTATTCATTGTCAGAACAATATCTACTTTAATTAAATCTGTTAAAGTAGAATATGACACCCTTTGGGACATAGATTTAGCATGAGACTGTTTATCAAGTGTAGATAATACTAATTGTTCCCATGGAGATTTATCTGCTATGCTAGTTACAGTATTAGGCTCTGGCCTCAGCATCCCATGTGCCTGAATCAGAGGAGAGAGGTGAACCTTGTTTATAAAAACACAAAATCCTGAAGGTTAAGGATTTCTTTCAACTGGCACAATCAATGAGTTAGAGCTGACCCTCTTTGCTCCCTGGCCTTGACTCACGTGTGTCTGCAAGTCTGGGAATATTAATAAAAAGACGGCACTATTAGACAAATATCCTTCTAACACTCTGGTTTGCATGACTGCTCTTAAGTTAACAAGTGGCTAATGCCATCTCCCGTGTCAGCTGAGGGTTAACCCGACCCTGAGTCATCTTGTGATAGCAATCACAGCTATGCAGCTAGGAGAGGAGACAGACAGGGCATCAGCATTACATCCCTGGCTCCTGGCTGCCTCCAACGACTCCCCCATCCCTGTGTGGTAGTAATGCTCCCAGGGTCACACTGTCCCTTTCCAGCACTGCACTGTCAGACAGCGATGTGGGCTTTGGGCCACAAAACAAGGCAAAATGAAGCACACTGGCTCTAGCAGCAGAGTGCCAAGTAACAGGGCTCTGTGAAGTTCCTTGCAGCCAGATATCTGAACACTTATCCTAATGTGCCCTACATCTGGGAGTGCTTTGAATACCACAAGGTCTTCACAAAAGCCTTGTCTGCTTCAGCTAAACTGTATGTTAACAAGTGCCTGCTATTGATCAAGGTAATTCAGCTTCAGGGTTTAAACAAGGAGAGTTAGTAACAAGGAAGGGGAGGTACTCACACACTTTGATGTGGATGCAGTTCAAGATTTCCCCTCACTCCCCTGGCCACGGATCCCCCACAGCTCATGCAGGCCTTGTATTTGCACTTTAGGCACAGCATGGAAGGGGGCACATGCAAGGAGAAAGAGAAGTCACACTGCCTCCACCCCAGCACCTTTCCAGAGGCAGCAGATTGGTGCTGAGACTGGGAAGATTATCTTCAATGATGTGACATGTTGGTCTTGTTTCTTAATGGAGAGAAACTGCACTGAGATCTACACACTCCAGTCTCTTACCCACATAAGTGACAAGTACTGGGGGTCAGGAAGGCAGGGTCATCAGTGTTTTCTGCAGCCTGCTGGATGACACCACATCCAGAACTGTACTGGTGAAACCAGAGCAGCATTCCTGCAGAGTTCCCTCTGTACTGACACATTTTGTGCCGCTCACACCTATAAGACCTTCAGGAAGTTTGATGATGCTTCTTCCCTTCACTCCCTGAGATTATGTATCTGCCCTGATGCTCTGAAGTAACTCATGAAGGTGATATGGATGTTTGAAACAGGACATGTTGTAAAAGGAGTTATTCTTAGTTTTGTTCACTGGCTGGTTTTCAGACCACTATGTCCTGCTAATTTCTTGTGATTAAATCAAATTTAAAACTTTTCACACCTCAGCTCCATGTCAGGCATCAGGACAAGCTTGTGTGATCACCATCATGGAGCTACAGTGCTGAGCCTGACTGATAGGACCCAGTTGATGCTATCCACTGTCCTGCTCACTGCTACAGGTGGAGCTTCCTGTCCTCCAAATCCCACTCTTACCTTAAAAGGCACTGCAGATTTATAGGAGTCAGGCACTTCCCAGCTCAGCAACACAGATGTTTTCATGACGGCATTGACACGGAAGTTCTTAGCAAACACTGGAATGAAAAACAAGATATTTGAGCACTGTAAAGCCAAGTCAGGAGGGAGCCAGGCGGCAGCTCGACTCCAGGTCTCTTCATCTAACTCAGCAGCAGAGGTCAAAGAGTTCAGCTACAGCAGAGAAGTAAGAAACGAGGAAAAGAGAGCAGCAGCCTTTTACCAAGTCTACAGTCTCCAGAGGAGTTCTGCTTTTTGACTATACTTTTCAGCATCACAGAAAGGAAGTTGTAGGGTGAGCTGCAGCTTTTCTCTATCCCCACTTCACTCACACTCCCTTGGCCCTTTGTCATGATCAAACAGCAGTGTTATTCACGTACTGGATCTGCAGGTGATCCTACTCAGCCACCTGCTCCAGTTCAAGCAAGAGCCTTTCATGTACAGATAAAACATCCAAGTGTGCCTGTGGATGCAATTAAGGTACCACCAACACCCCTCTCCCCCCAAATGGCAACTTCAGAAAATCTTCACTGAGCTTTCCCTCACTGAACTAGTTTTAGACTGGCCAGCCACACAGTACCTGATGACTGTAACAGTCAGAGCAGAAGGGAGCGAAGCCTCATGAACCAAAGCAAAAGTCCCCGTCCTGGAGGCAGAGTTTCCTGTTAGGGTTTGTTAGAGGGGCACTTACCTTGCTCTACAGGCATGGTCCGGGACTGGATGCTGGGGCTGAGTGGCCCAGCCCCCTTATTGGTGCGGGCCCTCACTTTGATGTCGTAAGTGGTATCAGGTTTCAAATTTGTCAAAGTGATACTCGTGTCCTTGGTGATGTTAGCCAGGTCCTGCTGGCTATTTATGTCCCTGTATACCACTGTGTAGTTGACGATCTTGCCATTCCTTTCTGCCAAAACCGGGGGGTCCCAAGCAACTTCTGTGGTGGAAGTGGTAAGACCCACCACACGCAGGTTCTGTGGGAAGCCGCTTGGCACATCTTCAGCAGTTGTGATCTCCTTCTCAAACTCCTCTCCTGGGCCAGCCCTGTTCTTGGCAGACAACTTGAAGAGGTACGTGGCCCCCTTGTGCAGGTTGGTCACTGTGTAGTGATGGTCTCTCTTCCCGAAGTCTATCGTGTTCATTTTTTCCTCATCCAGACGTCTGTACTGCAGCCGGTAACCCAGCAGCTCCCCTACCATCTCCTTGGGTGGGTGCCACTGGATGAGGGCTGTGTTCATGGCTGTCGTGCTAATCATCATGGTGGGCTTCCCCGGGACTGCAACATAAACACACAATGACCATCTATAGCCTGGGAGGAGGGGAAGGAAGGACCGCTTCCGTGCTGCTCAGTCCGTGAGGATTGAGGAAAGTGGGAAAGTTCAGACAACAGGGTGAAGAGGATGACAGACAATTCACAGGGATAGAGGCAGACTGACCCTAATCCGGTGGCGAGGGAAGCTGGAGCCAGCCAGCTCTCAGTTGCCATTTTGCCACGTGCTGCCATTTAAACCGGAAATAAATTCAGTCATATCCAGCCCCAAAATTCATCCCCTTTTACAGGAAACGTTTAAGGTACCTCAAAGCATCATATTTATCTCAGAGAAGATCTGAATCCTGTCCTCCCAATCAGTGGTCTTCAGACACTCCAGCCAGTGCACAGCACCAGG
The DNA here is from genome assembly GCA_013399945.1 of Ploceus nigricollis. Lineage (NCBI taxonomy): Eukaryota > Metazoa > Chordata > Aves > Passeriformes > Ploceidae > Ploceus > Ploceus nigricollis. The sequence continues at coordinate 1,217,803 of VXBC01003930.1, read as the reverse complement.
CCATGCTGGCCCTGATGCACTGTACCACAACAGACACCCCGAAGCCCGATTCCAGCGCCCTGGTCTGTCCGGAGGCAGACAAATTTCATCCTGAAACCTTGCAGTTTTACCATCTGCAGAGGCAGCGAGCAGAGCTGGGTGGGCTGTTTGCCATCAGAATATATTTCGGTTTAGTTGAGAAGTAGATTCATGATGTCAGTGTCGATGTGAGAGGTGAACACAAGCGTTCCACAGGATTTCTGCTTATGCTGCACAAGTCAAGGGGTGTTGCCGTCACTGCTTAGGAACTGATGGCTTTAAATTGATGGTTTAATACCTTGATCTCCTTCAGTTAAAAAAAGGATGCGTCTTCACATCAGCTCAGATTTGTTAACAAATCAACTGATAGGGAAGATACTCAAAGGCATGGGGCCATAGATATGAAAAAAAGAAAAAAAAGGAAAAGGGATTGCAGCCAAACCTAGCTAAATATCCTTGCAGTTTTTTGAAATGTACGAGCCCACAGTCGAGCACAAGAGAAAACCGTATTTGCCAGAATGATGCCCGCTTTTTGCCATCAGAGGGCGACACCAACGCTCCCCTTTGAGGTCATGCCTGCAGTCGAGCCTGTGCAACGGCCCTGAGGGCGGCTTTGTAGGTATTTAAGACATACAATTACATTCCCATTGCCAGTGCCATCCTCCTTGCACTTATAATACAATGTCTAACAGCAGCTAGTATTAAGGGACACAGTATTTTCAAAGCTGATTCCAAATATTAACCTTAAAATGTGCATCATAACGTGGGAAGATCCACTGTGGTTTACTGTACAACACTGGGATGTTTAGGAAGCTCTTCCTGTTTATAGGACAGCTGTAGCAATTTGATGAACAGAAAATACATCATGGCAAGGCACCAGGGAGACAGCATTTGAGATTGTGACAGTGGAAACTACCTCTGGAGCTCCCCATATGCAGCGTGGAGGAGATAGCAAGCTGTTCCTTGTTTAAAAGCACCAGGAACAAACGCTCCCAGTTTGCACAAGCTGCATTCCCATAATAACAAGTGGCAAATACTGTTCCTGTGGCTGGTGCGAGGAAGCAGCAGGATTATTGGTTGTAGGACAGGCTAGTGAGTGGACAAAACAGTGTCAACTAGTTGGTACCACTGCCAAAGGCAAGCTTGACCACACCTGGAGGGAAGTGCCAGATGACTCCTGGGTGCTCCTGCTCCAGGTGCAGGTACGATCTACTGAGACAGGAGAACCAAACCAGCTGGGATCACCAGGACCTAGAACTTGTGTCTGCAGCACTTCTATGGCAGATTTGTTGCATTCCAGGTTTTACCGTGGCTCTAGGAGCAGCCAGGCTCAGCTATGTAAGCAGTATCAATGGCAGAGGGGAGCTGAGAAGCCCCTCTTAGGAGCCCGCTGTGCCAGGGGCCCTTCCAGGCAGCACTGCAGTCACCACAGGAAGCAAGAAATGGCACTTGCCTAAAGGAACAAGGTGAGGACAGGCCAGGACTCCAAAGCTGAGGGAGAGCCTGGACTTTCAGGCTTCCTCTTCCCAGGTCTCTGGACTATGCAGATGAGCTCAGACCCATGAGTTTCACTGCTCTCTCACCAGCCCTGGTAGCGTATCTCCATCTCTTTGCTGCACTTTGCTCACGTGATCCAGTGGCAAAGTCTGTTAAGCATGGGCTAGAGATCACAAGAGTTTGTACCTCTGCAGCATCTCCACCCCTCTTCCTTCCTCCTGGCCTTGGCCATGCTCCCCACGCACCTCTTGGGAGGTTTTACCACCATCCCTACGAGGCTGTGACACCTGCTCCCCACACTCACCTGCCCCTGTGGTGGTGATGACTTTGGGCTTGCTGCGGGCACCATCTCCTTTAGTGGTGTAGGCAGCAACTGTGACGGAGTAGGTGGTTTCTGGCAGCAGGCCTCCAATGACTGTCTCCTGGGAGTGCATTCACGAGGCAGAGAGGAGGCAAACGAGAAGAGTAAATACTTGTTACTGGAGTGAGCCAAAGGAAGGCACCAGGGTCAGTGTCTCCAACAGCAACACACTGACAACACTCCCTGGCTCACACTCATGCATCGTGCTCAAACACACATGTTGCACAGAGCCAGCAAACAACTGCTGCCACTCCAACACTCACCTGCCTCATTTCAACCCCTGCCTCTAACACTTGGCCTTTCCAGGGACCCACCAGCAACCCACGTCAGCAGCTGTGCTCTCCCATGGCTTCTGCCAAGAGGGAGATCTGATCCAGATATGGTCCTGTGTGAAAGCTAAGTGAGAGGACTATGGAGCTGTGAACCAGAGCAAAAGCCAGTTCACCTGGCTATGAGAATCTCTTGGAGGGTAATTCCTGAGTGTTTAAAGTTGTGTCTTGCAGCAGAGCCGTGGGGAGCACAGGGAGGCAGTGCAGGAGTGGGGGGCCCCGGGCAGGGAGCACCTGCAGCTCTAAGCATTGTGTTCACTCCTTGCCAGGCACTGGATTGCAGGGATGGGATAGGTCAGTGCAAGGCCCTGGCAAGACCTGGAGGGAAAACCTCCATCGTGGGAGGTCTGGGAGGGAGCAGACTCATGGGGTGCATCCTTGCATGCTCTGGCTTCCTCTGGGCAGGAGGAGGGCATGGCTCCACACTTCAATTTGAGATCAAAGAGAGGAGCACCGCTCCTCCCTCCTGGCCTCCAGCAGCAATGTGACTGGTGCCAAGCCTGGCTGGCCAGGCCTGCGAACGAGTGAGCTCAGCGAGCTCAGCAGCTCCCAGCAGCTTGGGCAGGTAACCCTGAGCAGCGTTCATTTGTGGTGCTGTGGGAGTGTCTGGGCCATTAGCACTAATAACCCATTGGCTTAGGGAGCAAGAGATGAGCAGGCTGGAGAAGGGGCTGGAGAAGCTTTTGGAATGGAGGCAGAGGCTCCACGTTGGTTATTTACCCCTTCAGACAAGGCGAAGAGCAGTGATGGAGCAGGTTAAGTTTGAGCAGCAGAGAACAGGCAGCATGGGCACTGTCAGAAGCTGCCCCAGGGGTCTGACCCCTGCCCGGGGGATCCTTGCCAGCTTGAGGGGTACAAGGGGTGCCTGTGGTTGCTGTCAGAGTGCAGCCACTCTCCCATCACTCACTCGCACAAACACCCACGCTATTAAACCCGCTGATTTCCAGTCAGCACTGCTGGTTCAGGTTACCTGCCCAGGCTTACTCATCAAAATCACCACGTTACCATCGCAGAACCAGCCAGCCCAGAGAAGTATCAACAAGCACCAACAAGAACCCCGCCAAAATCACCGTGTGAACCAGAGTCCGATCCCAACTCCGCCCCTGCAGCAGATCGTGTGTGCGGGTGAGTGGACGCACAGTCCGATCGGTGCCAACGGACCCGCGGGGAAGCACTCTCACAAAACCTGCAGACTCTGAACGTCCCAAGAGAATTCACTCCTCCCAAACCCATGCAAAGAGAAATTCTCACGCAAAAGCATGCCACCAGGAGCAAAGCAAGCAAGCTGGGAGGAGGGGAGAGAGACGAGGGATGGATGAAAGAAGGTCTGATTGCATAATGCAAACACAGTGCTGTCATGACAAAGCCACTCCGAGCAAGAATGCTCTGTATAAAGCAGGAGGAGAAATGCATCGTGCTGGGGAAGCTCACAGTAGGGCACGTAATTGAATTGCTGACTCTAAAAAGGTCATTTTCTAGTTTGTTCCTCCAAATTTATATCTCAGAATTACATGGGGAAAAATTGAATTTAACTGTTTAAATGTGATTGTTTTCTTATTACTATCTGTGTTTCAACCAAAGGTCATGGTTGAGGGTGTAGGTTATTTCTCATGACTACGATCAATGTGGTTTAAAGATTATGTATCTAATTTTACCACATAACTTGGTGGGCCAACTACTGCAGGATGAGCCTCCTGAGTTGATCACTTGAACCTGCCTAAAACTGCACTGCAACAAGCTGGAAATACAGATTATAGGAAATGTCAATTGCTTTTCTGCATTTAGGAGCAATCTAAATGCCAATTTTCTCTGGATTTGCTGCTTGTAGAAGGCTTCACAATGTAACTCTCCAGCCTCATTAAGGGAGTGAAAGGAATGTTTTGACAGTACTGTGTCTACAAAATTCACAAATCGATTTACCAAACCCCTCTCTTCCAACCTGGAATACACACAAGTGGTACTTACATGGTCGACGGAGTCCTCAGCTCTCCACTGATGAGGGAGAAAGGAAGGAGGAGAGAAAAATGGAGACACAGAATTTTAAGGGGCAACATGTAGGAAAGGGATGACAATGACGACAACAGCAGGGGTTAGCAGAACTGGGTTGGGGGAATTACAACACTTATACACAGAGGATCACTTGACACAGGCTGTGCCAAGGGAAGAAATGGCATAGAGCAATTTTTGACATGCTGCTAGCCTGTGCAATGAGTCTGAGATCATTCACACAAACAGACAAAGAGCTTCCTTCTCACTTGGGTGGAGAGTCACCCCTTACTTTTTGTACTTTGCAGTACTTTCCCCTTCTGGCTTTGTTTGCTTTTTTCTGCCTTTTCCATGAGCAGAAGCAAGAAGGGATACGTTGTACCAACTAGGCTCGGTGGGTGACTGCTGCCTCACAAGTCACTCACAACAGCTCTGCTGCCTCATCTCCAGTTTCTGTTCTAGTGATCCTCCAGCCACCATCTCTTGTTGAGAACCAAAGACTTCAATACACAAAACAGAGGCTCTCTCTGCAGGGAAGCACCAATACAGCATTTCTAGAGCTTCTTTTTCCTGTATCATTTGCAAAATGCTCTGGGGACTTCAGAAAACTGAAAAGTGCCATCTGTCATCAACAGTGCAAGAGAAGCTGAGATCTCACACAGAGCTTCACACTAAGCTGCTCCTCTCCAACAGTGGTGTGTGGCTTGGAGAGAGGTTCAGACTTGTGCATCTAGTGAGGAAACAGCTTCTCACTACCAATTACACAACACCAAATGGCAAACACTCATATGGCAATAGCAGCCCTGCAGGGAAAGCTTCTACACAAACTAATTCCCACCAAAAGCTCACATGGACTCCTGGCCATGGCAGTTCAATACAAGCTCTGAACTCTTCTGGCTGGATTTGGGGTTGTAGGGCATCAAAGCTGCATTGGGGTGGTGAGACACTGGAGCCTGTTTGCTGCCACACATGCCCACAGCAGTGTTCTTTGTGGCTGGTGCTCCAAAGGAAGGCTTGCAGAGATCACACAGAACTCTCTCAGCCAAGGTGATGTGTTACAGCTCACGTTACTAAATCTGCCTGGGGGAAGCACCGGTCCATGGGCTCAAGCACAGAGATGTAAGTGAAGATAAGTATTATTGCCCCTGATTCACAGTGTGAGACCTAGCAAACCTTGCTTCTGAGCCTGACCCGCCAGCTGTGAAACTGCTCAGATACCAACTTCCTCAGGACCCTGGGAAGCTCAGCTAACACTGCTGAAGTGTTTGGGAACCTGCAAGTGCAACAGAAGCACTAAACGGCATCAAAGATACAAGTTGCCTTTTGAACTCAGGCTATTTGAGGTGGCTTTCGAAGGCTGCAGCCTATCACAGTGGCATAGTACTCACCTCAGCAGTAAAATACATGGCATACTTTCAAAATATTTGCCATTTTATCCTCTAAATTCAGAGAGAAGAAGCTGTTGGAGAAATGTTTCTCTAAGATTTTATTATAGTTCACTTATTAGATGCCATGAGACTGCAGTACAATTATTCCCTAAACCACCTTAACAGTAAATTTCAGCAAAGAGGTCAAGTTTCCCCTATATACTTTTTATAAAGCCAAGACCCTCACTAAGTATTATGGTCACTAAAGGCCCTTATTCCACACACACCTCGATGCCATTTCCACTGTTGCACACTTAGCTGAACCCAAGTCATTGCTGTTTATGTCCCACCCATGCCAGCCTGCCCACATCATGGTCAACAGCCACACACTTCCCTCTGCTGATCTAAAAGCTGGCAGAAGTCCTGCCACAGGGAGGATCCGAGGCCTGGTACTCACTTCTCCTACAAAAGCATGTCCCTGGTGAGTGGAAGTCATGTGGCTGGGAACACCCCAGCCTGCCTCCATGTAGCTACAGTAGCAGAATGTGACACCTCACTGCAAGGAACAACAGAGCAGAGCTGGGCTCAGGAGGCCTCTCACGCCATGACAGGGAGTTTATCATGCCCTAGGATTTTAAACTGAGTGTTTAATGCTCAAACTCTGTTTGCTCTAATGTTTCAGTGGACTTTAATCTTGCATTAGATCAGAGTGCAAAGAAATGCCTTGAGATCTGTGCTGGAGTAACAACTGTGAAAAGCCAGGCCTGCATAAATACCTTGGTAGAAATTCAGTTTCATTACAAAAATTTAATCTACAGATCAAAAACATTTCCTTCCTTAAACTAGCTCAATTGCTTCTTAACTGTTTAAGGTTGGTCAGTAAGACAAATTGATCTGAAAAGCCCAGGAGCAGTCATAAAAAGAACTGAGAGAGGGCTGTGTGCATGAGGCAGGATGGCTCTGGGAAGTGCTAAAGCTAACAGTGTGTATTTATGGCAGCTGCAATGCTTTAATGCTTCATTTTACACTTCAACACAGCATAGTCATGTCTCACCAGGGAATGGCTGTTTTCCCTGACCAAGGCTTTTGCAAAAGACAGATTCAAGCCCTCAAAAGGCCCAGCTATGGGAAGCCAATATTGGTTTTTCTGCAGATCCTTCTCCTCTCTCCTTCAGTAGCTGTGGTGCAACAGTGGAACTCCAGACATAAACTCAGTTACTCGGTCAGTGAGATGCAGAGGGGTCTGAGGGTACCAGAACTTCATCTTGGTCCTTCACTGAAGTGCCTCTTGGATGATGCCTTACAGTTTTGTTCCACTTAGGAAGCAGAGAACATCCCACCTCCATGCCAGACTCCCACCTAGACAAGTACACATGTATGAGATGTTCCAAGTACATTCAGAGAAAGGTCCTTGACTATCATGCAACGAAAGAGGGAGGCTGTAAATTCCTGTGTTGTGCCTGGGGTAGGTACTGCTCAGGGAGAATTGAAGTCTTTGCTTTCTCCTTTGATCTCAATCCAACAGCTTGAAGTGATTGCCATTTCTTCTTCCTGCTCTTCTGGAGCAAGCTGGTGGGATGTGCACTTAGTTTGCATGCTGGTTGGTGAAGTGCTGCCTGCAGAGACCACACCACCCTCCTGTGAGCCTGCAGCCCTTCTTGTGGGAAGCACACACCCTTCCTGTGCCATGACTCTGTTTGCACAGCAGGAGGAGAAGGTGGCAGGAAACTCTTCTCCACAAAGCCTGACCTCTGTGTAGCCAGCTGTCCCCAGCCAGCCCTGCAAAGTTGTTTGGGCAGGCTGGATCTGCAGGGATGGTGGGGTTAAAGCCCACTGCCCCTCCTAACATGCAGCAGCTGCCCAGAGATTGGAGACCAAGGAAATGAGGTGGGCCCCCTGCCTGCCCCTGGCAAGCTTAATGCTTGTGTCCCCTGGCCCTGCTATCCTTTGCTCCCTTGAGCTGGCAAGGACTTGAAGTAGTGGTGGAGTGCAGCTCCTGCACTGGGCTCCTTTCAAAAGCCCTCTCTTGGTGCTTTATATGACTGTCAGGGCACAGAGATGAATCTTCTGCCACTGCCCACTGCGGGACCCGGCTGAGCTGTGACAGGCATGGCCCGGGCAAGAGGTGCTGCAGGTACCTGATCCAGCTCTGCAGCTGCACACTCCTGGGAGCTCCTCCACAGGTAGGGTCACATTTGCTTGTCCATCAGGCTGTCAGTAGGAGGTGAGAGCTCAGATTGGAAGGCACACAGAATCCTGACAGAGGTAATCAGTTACAGGCGCAGCCACAGAGGGGAGGGAGAGGCCTCAGCTCCATCACAGGACCTTCTTAACAACTGATTACTCTGCCGAGGCAGGAGGCTGTAAAATAAAATGTGATCTCTCCGGGGCCCCCACGTCTCTGCTGATGTTTCAGTTCTTTCTGCTCAAACGGTTTTGAAAGCTCAGAATCCATATTATCTGCATAGCTAACATCTCCGTTCCCTTGCCTTTTCCTTTCATCTTCGTTTACTCTCTTTCCATTTCTCATCTTCAATAAGGAAAAATCGTGAGTCAGCTTTAGTATCAGTGTCTTCACACTGTCTGCAGGAAGCAGATTATGTGGTACACACCTACTCAAAGCAGCAGACAGCCTGGCTAGGCAGGAGGAGGGGTTCTGCCTACCTGTCCAGAGATTTTCTTCTCTGACCCCAAGATTTTCAATTCATTTAATTCTCTCCCTGTGCACTGGTATAAATGTTTGTGAGTGTTTATGAGTACTGAACTGTGGCCATCTTCATCCTATGACCTTCAGGGGCAGGTTTTCCAGTGTATCTTTTTGTTTTCTTTCATAGAAAATGACTCTTCCAGGACTACTCATTAAAGTTTCATCTGGCTGCTTGCGAAGACACGCACTGCTGTACTGAAAGATGGCAGCTCTTACAAGGTTCTTCAGCATCTGGAGCAGATGTATTTCATCACAAGCACAGGTCATGCCTGGCTTCTCACTCTTTTGGGAAATAGAGATCTCTTCTGCCAAGTCAGTGAAACCTCTCCCCTGCAGGGTCGTCATTAGTTTATCCCAAGAGTGACATGACTCTTTCAGAGTAGTCGCTTCTCTGCAACTACCATTTTCACTTCCAAAAATTACAGTGGATGAGTTCACCACCATACACAGCGGGAAAAAATATCACAGAAATCAAGAACGTTCCCACATAAATTCACCAAATATGGAAGACTGGCAAATGGCCTGAGAGGCCAGGAAACTTCCAGGAACTTGCCTCCTTGATGCACATATTGAAACTAATGCAAAATCCAGCACTCCTTCAAAAGTTTCTGGCTCTGGCATCCTCATTCTGCACATCAGCATGGGATTTCTCTCTCTGAAATGTATGAGTAAGGAGTGAAAGCAGAACTGGCTGGGCAAGCATAAAATATTTGACAACACCAAGAAGAAAAACATTGCCAACTTCGCCCACCTACACTTGGGACCAACCCATTAACTCCAAACTCCAGCTGAACAACACAGCCTCAATTGTTCTAACAACACAGAAGATTATATCCTCCTGGCATAAGTAAAGGGCAGTAAGCAGCTTCTCTAACTATTAAAACAAAGCAACATCTGAAACATAAACAGAGACATGCCCCAGACAACACTGCAAGGACCCTCAAAGTCTTTTCTCTCTTTAAAGTTTTCCCCTTCCACATTATTACTGAGCTTTATCCTTCGGAACATGAATGGGGAGTAAAACTGCCTCTGTGCACTGCACTCCCCACTGACAAACGCATAAATGATTCACAGCTGCATTCAGGAGACAGATCAATTAATCCTTGCAGCTCTCCAGTATTTATACTGGGCATCATTCAAGCAAGCCAGCTCTGAATCGATTCCTCGTTGCTTCCAACAGCAGCAGATCCTGTTCTTCATTTATACGATTATCTTAGTTGAGAACAGCGTGGATCATCCAGGATGAAGGACCTCTGCTCCAAAGAAGAGTTCTATTTCATTGCACATAGGGCACCAAAAACTTCCCTGGACCTTGGGAAAGAGGCAACTACGCATTCCCGGGCTGTGCAAAGTGCACAGCTGTGCCTGGAGCAGTGCAAGGGAAGGGGGCTGCAGCTCACAGCCAGTGAGGTATCCATGAGATGGCCCAAATATGAACAGATTGTTGTGTGGGGATTGCAGAGGACAAAGTCATTTACAGGGGATGTGGTCCTCTACCTCGTTTTTTTTCTTCCTCCCCAGCCTTTCCCAGACTAAATTGGCTTCATCTACAGTTTTGTTTCAAGAAGCAATGCAACACCAAGTCCCTGCCCTGCCAAAGTAGGAGGGAGGGTAGACTTTGCTGAGCCAGGAGTGCTGTTATGCCTGGCATGCTCTACCCATGCAGGGGGGCACAGCCACCCCTGTGCCCCACAAGCAGGCAGCACCCAGTGGATGCTATCAAGAAAGACACTTTGCCCTGAACATAATCAGCATCACAAAATAAACAGATTCAAGGCTTATTTAAAACTTTCTGACCATTTCTAAATGGACTGGCAAAGCACAGTTTGCTCCAGCTGGAGTCTGCACAGGATGTGGCAGGCAGAGAGGTACGTATCAGAGCAGGGGTAAGAGAGGAACATCATCCAATACATCATCTTTTCTACAGTAATCCTTCCCTGATTAAACTTTTTACCCATGTTTAAGCCACAGTTTAAGGATAAACTGCTTGCCTTGCTCAGGCAGGCTGAGTCCCACACTCTGGAGTGCAACACGAGGCCAAGAATTACTTGGATCCAGCCAGCCTGCCCTCTGCAGAGAGGGAAGGTGCCATGCCCACCATCTGGTGGTCCCCACACTGTACCTGTGCTTCTGACAGCATGACGTCCTTGATCACTGGCTGCCCTCGGGGCTCGTTGTTTTCCAGCTTCACGTAGGTAACCTGATACCCGCGGATCTGCCCGTGCTGCTTGTTGGAGATGGGCAGCTTCCAGCTCACCCGGATGGCAGTCGAATTCACAGACTCCACCTCCACCTTTCGCGGTGGGGCACTGGGCACTGCAACACACGCGGGAGAACAGTTAGCAGGTAACACACAACCACTGTCCACTACCTCTCACTCCTTTGCTATCTTCCCCCCACCTCACTGCCAGGACGGCCCCACTGGTACAAGCTTCCTGTACCTGCCCAGGACCTCACACTGCAGTCTTTCAGCATGACCACATCCCTGACCCCTTCCCTTTTGCTACTCTCAGTAGGAAAGAGCATAACTGTGATATGCAGGAGCACCCCTAATGAAAGTCATTGTGCTGAATCAGACCCAAGGTCCGTCTATCCCTCTCATCTCCAGCAGTAGGGGAGCAAGGAAGAATACAAGAATACAGCAGAATATAAAGAATACGGTGACCCCCTGCAGCTCAGGATGCCCTGGGGCACAGGCAGAGGTTTTAAAACCTTCTTTGCATCTTGCCTGACACCACACCTCCTCTCAGACCCATCTAAAGGAAGCCCAACAACCGCAGGTAGCATGACTGGGTGCTGAGTCTCTTTTGCAGGGAGCCCTGGTACCTGCCACCAGCCAGAACACACACATGCTCTTCCCCTGTGACAGTGAGAGGTTAATGAGGGGGAAAAGCACCATCCTAAAACAATAACCCAGAGCTCAGCGACAGCAGTCACTGAACTCAGTCAGATAAAGGGGCCTGTGGGGATTGTGACAGCTCTGGGGACTGTATTTCATGCACGGCTAGCTGAATGCTTTTTGATAATAAAATGAAAAATTACACTGCCCAGAAAATATCAATTTTCTTGCAAGGTGAGGCCCGTTTAAAAATGTATTTATACCCTATTTACCATTTGGAAAAATTACCTCCTTATTATATTTCGTTCTTGCATTGACTGTGACAAAAATGTCAATTCTAAAAAATTAGCTTCTCAGTTGCTCCTGGAAAGCTCCTTCTGGCTGAAGCAGCTGGGAGTAGAGGTGTGCACTCTCTGTGGAGGATACTGATGCTACCCAAGTGCCCAGTACCAAGTGAAGGACCTGGGTTCCATCCTATCACCTCATCTGCAGGATCCTTTTCACCTTCCACTGCCCTGGGAAAATCTGGAGGTTTGGAACCTCATACGCCCCAATTCTCAACACAGCAAGAAATCAGTATTAGATAATTAGGGATGGATACCTGACAAGCACATGTAATGAGTACTGCTATTTCAACCAACTAAATGGGAAGAAACAGCTACCCAGCAGGTAAGCACAGTTTGCAGGGCAATTCATTATTTTCCCTCAGATATCCTTTGTAATTGTAGATAATTTAATAAAATACAGAAAGGAGGAACAGAGCATTTTAGCACCAAGAGGCCAACTCAAGGTGTGGGAGCGGTGGGGGCTGTGCTTGAACAGTTACCCCCTTCTGCCTGGAGCAGCCTATGCTGTAATCCACAATTCACTTAGTCCAGTGACCTTGCACAAGCCACAGGGCTCTCCTGCCCTGGCAAGACACCTGCCCACACACACAGCTGGGAGTCCAAGTGGAAAACAAGATCCTCCCTGAAAACCAGACAGAAGCTGCGTGTCAAGCTCTGCTGGCACGAGAAGGCGGGAGGCCTCGGCAGGACGTGATATGGGGATGTTGCAGGGACACAAAAAGATGTGAATATGAGCAGACCACAGTGTTTTGAGGAACTCTGTCCTGCCCCACTATGGGAAGTATGTGCTGCATCTGAGATCCAAACAGGGAAAGTTCAATTTTTTCAGACACAGTTTAGCATTTCTCATTGCTTCATCATGGGTATCTACTGAGCATCAGCATGTCAGAGGAATATAAAATCACTCCTGACAGCTAAGCTGGAATGTCCAACCACGGTGCCCAAAAACTAACTGAGAGAGCTTGTTGCGACATTTCTGGGGTAACGGCTTCCCCTGGGCTACAATTCTGCTGAATGAGAACTGAAGCAAACAATACAGGCAGCAGGACACGCACAGATGTGTTTGCCAGCCCAGGAATGCAGTCAGCAAGCATTCCCAGACACCACTTTCAGAGGCATGGAGACATGGGAGACAGTGGCAGCCCATTTAGGGAAACTGCAACATGTCTGGTTTCAATTTCCTACACTGATTGGGTAATGCAGAGATCATGCTTCTTTGCCTAGACGCTCCATCTCTTTCTTCTCCCATTAAAACTGCAGCTTTCTTGGGTCAGCATGAAGCCACGGGAGCTCCTACTGTCACCCTGAGCTCTGGCACTTTCAAAGGAAATGGCTTAAATCATGATGACATAACTGACAGTCCTGCTAATACAAAGCAATTTCTCTTTAAAGCTGTCGTATCCAGTAAAGTGCTCTGTACGTGTGGTGTTCTGACTCTTGAGTGGAAGAGAAGCTTTATATAAGCTGTGGCTTGCCTGGAAGCTGGAGCAGGAAGCAGCTTTCCTGCAGTATCTACAACTTTCAAACGGATTGCTTTCCCCCTCTTTAGTTTGCTGGATTTCAGGTCAACAAGTAAACTTTAAGTCCTGATCTCACAAGAGAAGCCTATGGCTGGGAGAGCTCATTCTACTTTCAATAAAAACAAACCAACCACCACAACAGAAAGCAGAGCAATGCCTCCCTGCATGCACAGGAAGCACTGCTGACACAAACGGGACCCTGAAGGACCACGATGTCATATCTGACACAACCTAGAGGAAAAACAAGGGCCAGCAAAGCAATTCCCCAACCCTACTCCAGGAACTGTTGAGATCTGCTCCCTGGAGCACTGCTGCTGACAGCCTCTGGTCCTGCTTGAAAGGTGCTCCCAGGTCAATGTCCCTGCTCCCTTTCGCCCCCTTTCCAGCAGCTCAGTTAGGAGAGTCCTGGTTAACCCATGGCAGTAGCTGAAGGAGCTGTTCAGTGGCACCTACCATCCTCGTCAGTGCGCACGTGCACGGGGATGCTCTCCGGTCCTGGCCCCACATCGGTGTGAGCCCTTACCCACACCTTGTATTCTGTCCATTTCTCCAGGTCCTTGATCTCCCAGCTGGAATGCTCCCGTCCAATGCCATCCACCACATGCTTGGTGTTGTCATCTCCTTCCACTGCCTGGTAGGCAATGGAGTACTGGGTGATGACCCCATTGCGGCTCTGGGCAGGCGGTGGCACCCAACTTACCCGGACGGTGGTGGAGCTGGTGCTTACACACTCGACTTCTTGGGGTGGGGCGGAGGGGGCTGGGGATAAATAAATGAAGTGGGGAGATGAAGGGAAATGAATGGAAGGACAAACCAAAATGCACAGGGAACTTTTACCCAGCCAACGGAGCACTGAACATACATGTGGACAACTGCCTGCCATCCTCACAGATCACCAAAGATGGCACTGGGGGGCAATTTGTATTTGAAGGCCAGATGAACAGCGTGGAGATGGAAGTGCTGTTCTGCATCAGAGAACACCTCTTCCCAAAGCAGTTCTGGACACTCACTTTACCAAACACAACAAATGGCAATAAGGGAAGCGGGCATGTGGAGGGTGCGAGAGAGAGACTGGTAAAGAGAAGAAAGATGATTTCAGTGAAGATCTGAAGCAGATGGAAACCAGAAGAGGTAGGAAGCTGCAGAAGGCAAGAGTGGCAGAAGGGAAGCTCACACACCAGATTGTAGAAAGGCTTGTGAAAACTCACTCCTAGACAAGTGGAGGAAACAAAAGTGGATAAGGAAAGCAGGTGACTGAGGTTGGACATTTCTGGGGTAACCGCTTCCCCTGGGCTAGGTAGTTTGTCCTGGTAGGGTTTAAAATCATAACCATCAGCTGTATGCTGCATTCTAACCAGGTGGGGCCAGGCACTATGCAGGAAACAGGAGATAACGTGACTGTGCTGCTTTGGACATGTCCCTGGAATCTGGGACTGACTGCTTCATGCCTGCCACACTGGTTACTTGCCTCAGTAACTTCCTGGCCTATGGATTTGTACAGTGGAAAGTAAGCAGGTCTTGCCCCCTCCCAGGCAAAAGCACCCGCAGTTTGCATTAACTTCTAAGCCTTGGCAATGTTATCTGTCCACAGGAGGAGGAATGGGATCCAGGCAACAGTTGCTTCTCATTGGGATCACTGGGAGTGTCTCCATACAGCACACTGGAGAATAGCATAAAACAAATGTGAGTGGGGGAAGAGAGATCAGGAAAGGAGAGATGATCTGGACAAAGCAAAGCATCTTTAGGACATCTGCCTGGTTCATTCCCTTCTCCAGCCTTGCAGAACTGCTGTCTGGTTGCACCAGGGCTCTGGCAGCATGGGAGCCCTCTCACGGCAGCATCAGCCCCCTGTCATTTGGCCTCACTGCCCTGGGATGCTGCAGACAGCATGCTTGCACAGAAGGCAAGAGTGGAAGTCTGGAGAAGGAAAGGAGTCAGGGAAGGAACAAGGGAGATGGCTCCATCCCTGGGTGCTCATCCAGAAGGAAACAGCCCTAAGCAGAGGGGGCAGAGCACCATCAAAAAAAAAAAAGCACGCTGTTCGTCTAAGACTAGAAAGCTCTTTGGCCAAGCAATAACGGAGTACAAAGTATCTTGCTTTGCCATGGCAGGTGAAAGGCAGCTTCCATTCTTCACTGCATCCAGAAACACAGAAATGCCTGAAAAAAGACTGCCACCCTTCCCCATGCTTCAGTCCTTGCAGCCACCAATGCAGCAGAGCCAGCCTTGCAGGGGCACAGGAACAACCCTGTCTACTCACAGGTGAACACAACCTACATCACTCCACATGGCAGCAAGGACCTCAGGTAATTCAAGCACTCATCAATGGTGCCTTAGCTTTGCTGGGCACAGGTTGGCAGTGGCAGAAGATCTGGGTAAGCAGAGGGCAGCAGGACCTCCCAATACCACCGATGACCTCTGCTTGCTGGGAACAAAGCCCACTTGCTTGCAGAAACAGTTGCAGAGTGCATGTAACTTTTAATGCCCACTCCTGTGCTCAGAGAGTGGGAAACACTCCTGATGCTTGAGCTCAGATGCCTGGAGATGAAAGATGGAGGAGAGTAAATAGTGATGGAGCTGCAAGAGACGATGCCTGAGCAGTCAGGCTGCTGCTATGGGAGCTACACTGGAGGAACGAGAAGTCAAAGCAATGCGTGGAAGCAAACAGTTGCCTATGTGAGGGAGGCAGCACAGGATCAGCCCTGCCATCTGGTATAGTGAAAAAGGAGCAGGGGTAAAAAGTGAATCCTCACACTCTTTTGGTTAATCAGCAGAGAAGCAGCAGGGAAGAGAGTAGGAAGATATAGCACCAAAGCAACACCTATGGAGGGCATAATGTAGACAAAGTGCCTGGTGGCATCCTTCAGATAGGACAGGTGAGACACAAGGGTCTTGGCAAACCTTTCCTTTGCCACTGTCTCCCCTTCACAGAAGGGACGTGCTTTGACAGAACCTCCACAGCTTCCCTTGGCATGCAGCAGTGAGCTCATTCTCCAAAGGTAGCTTTGGATGGCAGTGTGGGCAAGTCAAAAGTTGGCTGTTGACTGGGTAAGAGTCACACATATGATGTTCAAGTCAAAAGCTCAGATTAACACTTAAAGAAAGCAAAATAAAACTTGGTAACATGAGCAGGATCAACTTAAAATGCACAAGGAGTTGAAATGTCCCTCCTGGGGCCAGCAAACAGCAGACTGGGTGGCCAACATGCACCCACACATGCAGATGTACCCACACACGCACACTGTGCAAACCTCTGCTGCCTCCAGGCTACTCACGACAGCCTCCCCCAACGGCCCACAGCAGCTCTGTGCACCATCCAACCCACCTGCTCCTCAGGCTAGGGAAAAGGCAGACTTAGGACCCACCTTGGTACTTCAAGGGAGAACAGCATTTTAATGCCAAGGCCTAATGGGCACAGAGCTGATGCTTCTCTCTTGCATCATTCCGCTTGCCTGAGGCACTGCAGACTCCTGGAAAACTCCCCCGTGCTCTTCAGGCCCTCGAAGCAGCACTGCTTGTACCTTTTGCAGGGTGCCCAGCAACTAAGTGAGCAGCTTAGCAGGAAAGACAGCCGAGAAAGCAGCTGCCTGCTCAGGAGATGAGTCTCAACTGTGCTGCTGAAGAGTTCAAAAGGGCATTGCCTCCCTTTGGCCTCTCCGCACAAGCATGCCCACTACTCCTGAGCAGGGGTGCCACAAGAAAAGCAAGACCAGCATCCTTCTCCAGCCCATTAGTGAATCATTAGTGAATCATTAGTGAATCATTAGTGACCATGGGCCTCCTAATTTCCCCATGACTGGTTTGTCAGGGACAGGAATAGAGACGGAAGAGAGGCTTTTTGGAAAGCAGGAATCTGACTGCTCCTGCAGTTTGTGTCCCACCTGAACATGCCAAGCTCCATGATCTAACAGCCTTTCTCAGGGTAACCAGATGGAAAAGTGCAGGAATGAGACCAACTTGAAGTTGGGAGCTGTAGTGTTTCTAGATTAGTAACTTCTAAGGCCAAAGGGGACCAATCCAACCATCTAATACAAGGTGCTGCTAAGAAAAGACCAAAGGATTTCTGCCTAGAAGCTGTGCACTGTGCATACAACTTCTGCCAAGGTAAAGTACACCTTTCTGAAGGATCTACTTGATTTTGAGTCCCCAGTACTCAAGGCTCCACACTCCATCGGGACTGTTCAGACAGTGGTTTGTCACCTTCACTGCATAGCTCAGCAGTAACTGCCAATTGCTTCTGTCATAGAATAGGGTGTCATCAGAAATCTTTTCAAGTAGGGGCCTGTAAACCAAGGCCCAGGTCACTTCTTGGATCAATCTAAGGATTCTTAGGTCCTTCAGTGTGAGGAGGGTTTCACTGGTCAAACCAAGGTACTCCTGTGGCTAAATGCCAAATCTCTTCCAGCCTATGCACATTTCTCTGACTGAACAGATGCCAGAACCAGTCAGCTACTGCACCATTGGCCAGTGAAGTGACAACCTTAAAACGAGACTGGTGTGAGATGCCTTGTGAGCAGACAGTAGGTAGAGTAGGTCACGATAAGATGTCTGCCTTGATGAGTCCATGAAGGAAACGTTTCTCTTACTTGGACTGTTGTGAGGCTCTGAAGGACTCATTTATGCATGGAGCTGTCTCTGATTAAGTGTGTTCAAGGATAAGAGCATCCACTGATGGAATTAATTTACATGGCAGGAGAATTACTTCAACCTTTGCTATCAATACAAAAGCTATCTGAAACAGGTATACAAATCCCCATATTCAGAATTTGTTCTCAGTGTTCAAATATTTATAACTGCATGATCTGAACCTTTCTCCATTTTCATACCTGTCTATTGCGCAGCTCTAAGACATCGTTAGCTCAATTAACGAGGTGAAGGAATGCCTGGGACTGGTATGTTAATGAAGCTGAGTTTTCCTCAAAGAGAAGGTCATTCTAAAAGTGAGCAGAGCTGCTCTTCCCTGCCAGAGCTCCCTTTCTAATGGCCATCTCAGACTCCTGGTTGCTGTGCATGCTGCCGCTCTCCCTGCAGGGAAGGCTGGCTGCCTGTGCCAACTGCTCACTCCACATAGTGAGTAAATCCCAGACAGACGGTGCTAACAGAAATGTCTTTTTTCCCCCTTTTAATGCCCTTTGCATAATGGCAAGCCCAAAAATCGTTAGTGGAAACGAGCTTATCGCAGGGCCCTTTGATAGCCCTAATCTGCTTATGCACAGCACTTTGAGCTGCCAATCAGAGCAATGCAAACTCCCGCTCTGTGATCACACAGGGCAGAGCCAGGATGAAAGTGATATTGCCTGGGTCACCTCATTATTGAGCCTCTCTATTAACTCAACTGCAGCCTGTTCTGGTTTCCCCTAGCACTGCAGTCCCAGAAGCAGCAGCCTCACTTGCTCACACAATCCTGGCAAACAGCCACTTTTCCAAAATGACTCTTCCAGCTGCCTGACAGCCACAGACACACCTGGCCTCACAGGATGCCTCACCTTGCAATCAACTGTATGGACCAGGGATGGACTCCTGTGTAAGCAAGGCAGCTGGAATGGGGTGTGAAGGGATGAAAATCCAATGGTTTGGAGACAGTCACATTTAGAGCCAAATACCCATATGCTGCCTGTCCAGACAGCTTGTCTGCATGGGAGTAAATTCATAGAGATGCACAAACCCACTCAAATCAATCTCTCCAAAGCAACTTCCCAGCCTGTTTTACTCCTCCATCAGTTTTTACGAATCTACCCTTAGGGAAAGACAGTATGATCAAAGGGACACCAAGAAACAACTTACTCCTTGGGTGCACCCACTCTGCCAAAGAGCCCTGATCCAAACCCCAGTTGACTTTCCCCATTACTCCCTTTAGCAAACTGCATGCCAGCATCCCTGCAAACCCACAAGGGCAGAGGCACTGGGCTTTTCTGTGCCCAGGATATGGAAAATGGACTGCTTTTGCTTTGTCTCCAGCAGTGTTGAGTGTCAGGCACTTACTGGATTGGGCAGTTCTGGCTTCGACCGTGGGGGTGTAAACTCCTACCCCCAGCTCGGATCGGGCACCCAGACGGAACTTATACAATGTGTCTGGTTTGAGACCTTCCACGGCATATGAGGAGGTTGGGTCAAACTCCACCTTTTGCTGCCAAAAAAAAAGGAAACAGATTATTTGGTGTAGTTGGAGTATGCAGAAAAGCTGGCGTGCAGCCATTCTGGACCCACAAAAAGTCACAGCCACACTGCCAAATCTGCCTGCAGTCCTGCAGGACTCCAAAGCACGGAGCTTCCTGGGTGACACACCAGGACTCTGCAGGGAAGCAGACCTCCGCCACAGCCAGGCTACATTGTCTGGTGTCCAGACTGCACTCACTGGCCTGAGAGCTTTGTGGGAATGCTGGGTCCAGCTATACAAGTTTAGACAAGGGGCAGAGGACACACAAGTTTGTTTTCTCCCAGCAGACAGTGCATTGCCTGTGAAACAGAGTAAAGCCCTCGTCCTATCACAGTCAGGATCTCTAATGCACTGAAACACTGCTGGAAAAGTGCTTGTTTTGTTGACACTTCACCTGAAAGGCACTTATTTTTGGCAGCTCTCATGCCACTATAATAAGAGGAGAGGGAGAGGACCACGGGACACTCTGATGGTGTCATGACAGAATTCTTGCTATGCTGTCTTGAAGCCAGCACTGCCTTTGATATATCTTGAACTAGACTTCCTTTAGGGACCTGCAGTAAATGTGGAAGGGCCCTCTCTAGGCCACCTTCAATCTGCTTTTTACATCTAACCAGTCCTGGGGCCAGAGACACATGTTGGAGGCCGTTTCAGACTTGCCCAGAAGTGCGACTGTTTACAGGCACCAGCAGTAACCATGCCTCAGGGATGCTGTCACAGCATTCTGAGCCTTTCCAGTCCCAAACCAGTCACTAGCTACTTTGCTGGCATGAACAAGTACTGCTGAAGTCATTTACACAGAAACCAGAACGCCATGTTCCTGTTGCACACCACTGAGGCAGAAGAAACACAAAGAAACAGTTCTGTTACCACCCTGGCTCAAGCGCACACCCTTCCCAAGCTGATAAACTGCCATGTTCAGCCCCAGGAGCTGCCAGGCAGGATCCTCACCTGAGTGCCATCCTCCCCTTCCCAGTACAGCAGCTCATATTTAGTAATGCGTTCCTGAGAGGCAGGCAGCCATGTCAACAGGATGCGGGTATCAGACTCTGCTTCTGCCTGGAAGTCAGCTGGCTGGGCAGGAACTGGGGAACAAACACATGGTTAGTGCCAGAAGAGGTGAGAAGAGTTGCATGACTTAGCAAAGTCAGCATTTCACTTTGTGAGGATCCTCTTTCATTTCTGCCAGAACATTCCTTCTCCCCTGTACTGCGCTCTTAGAACATCTCAGGCCACAAGCAAGCACCTCTGTCACTCAGGCGGGTGACTATGGGGATCGTGCTTGCTTCCAGACCCTGACTGCATGCCAGATCCTTCCTTTCACACATGTACTCAGACCCCAGAAGGGTCCAGCAGTTACACAGGTGCCAACATCCATGTCCAAGACTTTGTGTCACATTTTTAGCCACTGTATCTCAGACAAAATTGCGGGCTGTTACTTGTACACAGATTGATACCAACTCCCCAGGACAATCTGACAGCATAAATCTGATAGCTGTGGGGTGGGAATGCTCCCCCACCCTCTCTGACATGCAATCATTTGAGCACCAAGTGCAGTTTGATGCCTGGTGCAGGTCAGACACTCAGCTGAGCTGCACAGAGCCATGCTGCCTCACTCCATACGTACCCCCTTGCTGTGTTTTGACCTGGATGATGTCCGAGGGGGGCCCGTCGCCCACGGAAGTGAAGGCCAGGACGCGGATGCTGTAGGTGGTGCCCGTGATGAGGCTGCCCACAGTGGTGAGGTGGCTGTCGTCAGTGTTGTGTTTCTGCCACATGCTCAAAGGCAGGTGCGGGTCGGTGGTGTAGTACACGCGGTACCCTCGGATCTGTCCATTGGGCTCCTCCGGCTGCTCCCACTGGACCAGCATGGTGCTGGCACTCAGCATCCGTGCCTGGACTTTGAGGGGTGGACTTGAAGGAGCTTGCTCTCCTGTCCGGGCCTCGACCAGTTCACTGGGGGGACCCCTGCCGATGTTGTTGACTGCGATGACCCGGAACTCGTACTCTGAGAAGGGGCTGAGCCCACCTATGCTATAGCGGGTTGTTGCCACACCATCCACCTCCTGGAACTGGCCCTCCAGGGATTTGGGCTTGTACTGGATGACGTAATATGAAATGGGGTCAGAGTTGCCTGAATCCCAGGTGAGGGTCACGCTGGTAGCTGTTGTTTCAGTCACTAATGGCTCTGTTGGAGGTTTTGGCAGTGCTGCAATTGGAAGGCAGAGAGGTGTGATTTAAATAATTCAGTCAGCTCAAACCTTGCAATGTGCACAGGGATAAAAATGGAGCTGCCACCTCCCATTAACATTCTTCTTTAAAAGGCAGAAATCATTTCATACTCTATAACATGCATTTTTATATTACCATATATTGCTTGAAGTGGTTCTTAATGGAAGGATAAACAGAGCAATCATGTTATTAGATGTGCTTGACGCACTTACCAGCAGCAGGCTAAATAAAAGTAATTCAACGGGGATGCAGGAATGTTTCTGTCATGGGGGCTCACCCAGCAGTGGGAAGATGCTTGCTGGGCTGGGCTGGGCTGGCCCCAGAAGCCAGGTGCACAGCTGATTTACAAAGTAAAACGATCAGAGCGCCAAAGTAATCTGGACTTATGCTCTTGCTTCCAGAGAGGCAGTATCTTAGGCCAAAGGGAGTTCATGGACAATGCTGTTAGAAGGGTTGATGGGGCAAGGCTTTGTAAGCATTATAGTACATGCAGGAGAGATACAGCCAGAAAAATTACCAACTTTCATATCCATTATTTCACTGGGTGGTGTGTCAAACTGCAACCAGACAGTAAATTGTTACACAAGAACTCTGACAATGATACCTCTGAAGGGTCAAAGAGAACGTAACTGCTGCGAGCACACATTTCCAGATTTACCATTTTACCACAAGAACAAAGAAAAAGAGTGAGTGTGTGTGAGAGAGATTTGCAGAGTACACAAATACTTTAGTACAATGACTGAATTAAAGTCTACAGTAAGTTTAAATCTCCTACAAACCACTCTAAAGTAATTAGTGACTTGTAATGCAGCCGTGCTTGACAAGGAACTAGGGAAAATGCTCAACCCAAATTAAGATACTCAAGAACTTCATTCTTTGGCAAAGCCATCAGGTTTCTAGTTTCCACATGGTTCAGCTGAGGAAGGCAAGCTCCTTAGCACAGGACATGCCTGCTCTGAGTACCAGAGAGAATGCCTTCTCCAGTGCTACTGCAACATGAATACTGAAAAGATCATCAGGGGCTGATCTGGCATGGCAGCGGAGGGCACACAACCCACAGCCAGACACCCCACCACTACCCATGGAGGAATCAGGGAGGGCAAACCCAACCTGCACAGTATAATGGCCTGAAGAAACATATTTCTTACAGCATCATAGAAACTGGCAGCCTTCTTCAGGCTTTCAAGGACACATAAAACTCCTTTTCTTTTGAAGAGCCACAAGTTTGACTCCTGACAGCTGTTGGGTGTGCAGTCTTCGTGTGAGCAAGGGCAGGTCTGGTACTTTCAACACACTTAAGTGCAATCAGTTCTGTGTAATCTTGCTTCTCCTGTGTGCGCTGAAAATGATCTGCCTGCCAGCAAGCACAGGAGAAGCAACACTGGGTGAAGGAGTTTGGGACAGAGGCAGTAAGATATCCAGAGTAAAGGTGTAGAAAAAGTAGACAAGGACACAAGGAGGAAGGTGAAGGGCTAAAGGAGCTGAGCAAATTGCTCCCTGTCCTGGGGCATCACGTCAACCAGTGAGGGAGCGAAGCAAAGGCACTCCAGCTATGAAGAGGTAAATGCTGTGAACCATCAATGCAATGGTGCACTTCCCACCTCTTCCCTCCAAGACCAGACCGCCATTCCATCATGGCTCTTTTTTCTGTACTCTCTTGTGTATCTACCATAGCAATGCAACCACTGTGCTCTGTATGAAAAGAGAGGCTGGAAAAGGTACTGACGAGCAGGTGTTGCGACTAAAGGGAGCTGGGGGCGGCTAAGGTTAAAAGCATCCTCTGACTAGCCAAGAGAATTTCCTGTTATCTCCAGGTCAGAGAGAGCTAACACTCAATGCTCTGATTTGTTCAAGCAGGAACTCTGTGCTAAAGGTGGCCTTAGTGCAGGAAGGGGCCTGCAAGAACAGAGAAACTCAAAAGATGATGTATTTGTGGTAATCTGAGCCACGAATCAACTGCAAGCAGAGAAGGAAACAGATACTGCGGCTCTGATAAGCCCCAGATGGGAAAGGCAGGACACCTTCAGCCTCCCGT
Organism: Ploceus nigricollis; assembly: GCA_013399945.1. Classification (NCBI taxonomy): domain Eukaryota; kingdom Metazoa; phylum Chordata; class Aves; order Passeriformes; family Ploceidae; genus Ploceus; species Ploceus nigricollis. The sequence continues at coordinate 1,194,408 of VXBC01003930.1, read as the reverse complement.
TAGTGGGTGGGTTACCCTGTGGTCAGTAATTGGCAACAATATCCTCTTTGGAACAAAGGTACTTGTGAAATGTCAGCAGAAAGTACAGCTGAAGGACAGCAACACAAGAAAAAGAAAGGGAAACAGGCAGAGCAGTAAGGGAAGACATTTACAGAGGATTATGTAACAAATTTCAAATGAACACATATCGCTCCTCCCTGCAGGGAGGGAGGATGTTCATTTTGTTGAGGCTCATGGACACTTCAGATTGCTGGGATTAACCTTCTTGTCTCACCCTTACTGCAAGAGGACATCTGTGCAAACAGCTCTCGGACTGCAGACATCACAGACCCTGCCCCAAGTCAGCCCATGGCCCACCACTGGGCAGAGCTGATCCTGCTGATGCACTGAACAAGCCAGAATTGCTGAGACAAACACAGACTCAGTGAGGTTCTCTCATGGCATAATAAGGACCTGGCCTGACACAAGCTTGTCTACCATGTCACTTGCAGGGGGAGAGAAAATGACCTTCAGAGCAAATATCATCATACTGTGAGCAGGAAAAAACAAAGTTGTGGGTTTAGGAACCTCCCCAGCAAACTGGAAAAGTCACAGAAGAGAGAAGTCAACCAGCTGCAGCCAAGAAACTTTGGCAAAGGGCTACATTGTTGAAACTCAAACAGGAGCACTGCAAGTAATAGTTCTTTACCTTTGACAGTGATCTGGGCTGTGGCTTCGATCATGCCAAGGGAAGAGATGGCCACGCAGGTGTAGTTGGCAGATTGCATGATGTTATTCAGCTCCAGGACATTCCTACCGACGGGCATCTCATCTTCTTTGGTCAATTCCTCCACACCAGCCATCCACTTCACATAGGGCATTGGAGCACCTACTGCCACGCACGTGAGGTTCACGCTCCCCCCAGGCATCACCTCGTGGTTGCTCGGAGGGATAGAGAATCGAGGAGCAACACGCCGCACTGAAACAAGGAGGAGACAGCTAGTAGGGTCACAGAACCAGCAGAGAGTACTCAGTTGCACTGCGGGGGTACATGAGGGGCAGTCAACATTTTTGCCTGTCTATCCCTCAGGACAGATAAAATGAAGTGCAAAAGCTGTTCACTAGTTTGCCAAATTGCACACACTTCGCTCTCCTTCCTTAGCCACTGGCATCTTATTAGCAGAACTCATTAAGAGATGGCTCAATCCTTTCCCTCCAAACATAGCCTTTTGAAATCATATTACTAACATGAAACATTCCTCCATTTAAATTACATCCTTGTAATTAGAGAGCATGCACAAATGCCAGTCACACGCTTCGCACAGGGCCCACTGAAGCTCTGCAAAACAGAATCACCTGCTATTTACTAGCTCTGGAGCAAAGCAGCCCATTCCCTAAACCTCACGGAGTTTGGGAAGGGGTAGCAGAAGGGTTTCTTTCTGAATTAGCCCACGTGTGCTGCTAAATAAAATATAATTCTTTTCAAAATGTAACTCAGGTTCTACCTCGGCTCAGAAAATAGTCACCTAAGCTGCATGACATTGTCAGGGCCTGAAGAGATCACCTTGCTGGGCAGGAGAGAACTAATCCTGACAGATGTGAGATCATATCCATTTTGACAGAAGAGAGCTGGGCTGGCAGAACCTTTCCCACCTTCGTGGCAGCTCTTTGGGAGATGTATTCCTCCTTATTGCATTGCACAGCTTCTCTTCATATCAATCCCTTGCTGGGTATTTCATTCAAGACTTATTTGTAAGCAACTCTCAGCTACAATAAAGCTCTAAAGCTGCCTGCCATATGCATTCCCGTCAGGAAAATGACACTGAGAAATGAGGTCCCTTCTTCAGGGTTAGTGTTATGGGCCTATTTAAGCAAGGGTAGAGAAACAACTGTGCTCAGTAAATCTTTGTCTCCTCTGGGCAAGCTCATTTCAGTCTGTAGTTAAAAAGGGAAACTGCTCGGATGTGTCTTGCCCAGCAGCTCTGCTCTCCTCCAGCCTCCTTCACTGGAAAGGCAGCCCCGAGCAGCGGCCGGGGTCACGACTGACCGGCTGCGAGGAGCCTCTCCCTGCCGATTATGCTCCTCCATCAGTGCACTGGGCTGGTGGGGCAGCGAATGCCGCAGCGCTGGGGGCAGGTGGGAACGGGGCAGGAGCCTGAGCAGGGCCAGATCACAACAGGCCATGGGTGCAGCCAGCCCCATGGGCAATGGGGGCCTGGGGACTCAGAGCTCTGCAGGCCTGGCTCCTCCACCGCGGCATCTCCGCAGACAGTAAAGCTGCTGACAGCCCCGTGAGCCGCAGAGGTGTCAGCTCCGCTTGCCAAGCTGGCTCTACCCAAATCAAATTTCACTAGTGCTCTCTTTGATGATTCATCCCCAAACCATCAGGATTGCAGAAATAGACTGAACACAGAAGCCCCCACACTTGCATGTACAACAGAGCTAAGACTTTGTGATAAATTAAACAATACTGTCAACATCGTGTGTGTACTACACACAGTCTCAGTGACAAAACAGGGCTCATTAGCTCCTTACCAGCCAGGGTAAGGATAACTTAAGGATAACTTCCTTTGCATTTTTTTTTTTGAGTATATAAATCCAAAGTCTTGCTGGATGCTTCTTTTAATCAATTATTAAATCTCAAATCAATACCTACACGAGCAAACACCAGTGAAGTGTTACCTGACCAATGGGGCAGTGCTCCCTAAATGAGACAGAACTGAAAGTGTACTCAAATGCTATGCAGTCATGAGAATACAGACTTAACCTGATGGACATGGCAATGGTTTAACATGATGGCATGTATTTCCAACCAAAGCATCCCAGCACCATTCATTAAGAGTCAGGTTTATTTTCCAATGAACATGGTGCTGAATTATTCCAGGTAGAAGCTGTTCAAATTCTGTCCCCGCCAAAGGACCAAACCCACCCACTCAAGCTGTATTAAAACAGAAAAAAAGAGCAAACTTTGAGGATAATGCCAGAGGTGTGCACAGAGCACTCACACACATGCACAAGGCAAACAGGCTAGCAGGCACCGGAGGCCACTACAAAGTCAGACAGACAGTGGTGGAAGGGCAGGACAGGGAAAGGGAAGGCACACAAGTACTCACATACAGGGACCTGGGAAGACAATAAACTGAAGGACACAAGGCCATGCAGAAAGGTCAGAGCCCACCATGCACAAACAGATTTTCATTTCCAGCCCTGTGAGACCTGAGGCAGCACAGCCTGCTGCAGACTCCCCTGCACCCCACACTGTGTTCCCATGCCAAGCGCCTGCTTTCAGGGTGCTCCTGGGGCTGTGTGAGTCCCATTGGTGCCGTGTCACCCTTGATGTGTCCTGCAGAGGGGCATGACCTGTGGTGGCTGTGCTGTCTCTCCCGAGGGATGTCAGCAGCTGACATGGCCTGCTCCCCTGCAGGGAGGGGACAGGCACTTCACTGGGGCTCAGGGCCCTGCAGTGATGGGAAGTCACTTTCCCCTGTGCCACACATACGGGAGCAGCAGAGATGGTTGGTGCGTTCCTGTGCTTAGAAAAGGGATGAATGGCAAGGAAAACTCTCCTGTGGATCAAACAGTATGAGACCCCCCCTCACCAGCCTTGACACGGGCTGTGCCTCCTGCACAGCACAGCCTGCAGATGCCAGGAAGTTGTGCGGAGCCTCAGCTCTCCAGCCTGGCAACAGGGAGTGGTTAAGCAGGCTTCTGTGGTACATTCCTGCAACCCAGAACGGCTGAGCCGTCTTCCCCTCATTTGCACACCGGCAGAGCTGCTGAGATGGGCTCGCTGCTCCGCACCAGAGAGCAGCAGTGCCCAAGGTGCCCAGCTGCTAAAAATGGATGCCCTGTGTAGGGGTCAGCTCTCTACATGAGAGGTGGAAGGAGGTCAGGGCAGTGCCTTCAGGAAGAGATCTGGCCCAGACAGTGCTCTGTCAGGAGTATATGCAAAGGAAGGGATGGGCTCCATCAGCCTCCCATCCTCTTGGGGGATAATTGGCAGCTTCTTGTCCCAGTCAGTATGGAGGGAGAAGGGGAGATGCTGTCAGTTAGCATTAGCAAGAGCTGGCACAGCTCTCACAGCAGCTTGCAGAGCACCATCAACACATTCCTCGGGCTCAAGCCAGCAATTTAAGTTGCTTGCTTTTCTAGCATAAGAGTCTGGTAATAATTTAAATCAGTGTAACTCTTCAAAAAGCAGCATCCTTAGAATTTCTGTCCAATCTACAAGTCAAATCACATGGGTTATTACAGTCCATGATTCTACCTTAAGTGCTCCAGAAAATTTTGTTTTCTTCGTTTTTTGCAGCAATGAAATTTCCCTTTTAATTACAATTTTCTTGACTAGAATTTGCAATAATTTTTTTAATCTTCTTTTTGGATAAGGATCAGAAGAAGGCAGTTCAGAGGTTTTGCAAGAACAGCAAAGGGAAAACTACTGTGAATATTAAAATTGTTTCAATGGACAATACTATAATTCAGGGGTTTAACTAAACCTGCAGACTGTCAAAAATGAGATTCATTATAATTTATCCCGAGAACAGGCATCATAAGGGCTCTGTGCTAGTCCACTATTTTGCATATCTCCCACTGAGGCATGCCTTAGGAAGTGAAGTGAAACTCGGAGCAGTGAGTGCAGTGCAACCTGAGCCCATGCCCTGGATCTCACAGGACCGGGAGAAAAGACAGTGTGGAGTCTGGTTCCCCACTCATGGGGGGGACTGTTGGGGGGAAGGAGGGGAGCAAGCAACACTAGAGCCACAAAGGTTGAGAAATGTTAATAATTCAGCATGCACTAACATGCACATTCCTTGCCTTGAGAGCAAAGAGCTTCAATTGATTGGCTCCTTTCAGCAAGGGAGTGGCTGTTTCCACACGTCTCAGGTTCCCTCCCAGGATGAAGTTACCCCTGTGGAGAACCAGGGATATCCTCCTCCCTGCTGCTGTCTGCAAAAGCTGTAGGCTCTAAGCTCAGGGCTCTCAGGCTGGTGCTGTTAGTCCCTCTCATGTGCTGAGACACTGCTGGCATCCAGTGAGGCTCTGCTAGAAACACAAAGTGCCAGGAGGACTGCCCAGGCTTCCAAAGTTGTGCAGTGCTGCTAGGGAAGGGGGAAACCAAATTTCCAAATTTTCCTGCTGGCTCCCTTGGCCACAGTACAGCTTAGCAGATGACAATGCTAACACCTCTCCCTCTGGTTTGCAGAGATCCAGGCACTTCTATTTGCCTGCTCCTGCTTCAGGGTTTCCTTTGCACCATGCCTAACTGGCATCTAATTCTGGGCCTCATCTTTTCCCTTCCTGTGTGCTCACTGGATGCTGCCTCATGGTGGTGGAGCGTTGTGCTTGTGCTCTGTACGCTTCTTTGCTCCTCTCTGAGGCAATTCCAGCTGCTCAGGTCCTGCACCACTGTCCTGACATCCTCTCCCCTTTGCTTGTCCTCTGCACGAGGGAACAGCAGCCTGAAGTCCCTTTTGCTCTGAAGGAGAACTAGGACTGCCTGGTCTGCTGCTCCTCCCCAGTCCCAGCACAGACAAGGCAAGGTCAGGGGGCTGTGCTCTAACCTCCCAACTGGGATGAGCAACAGAGTCCAATGCAGGGGCACATCTTTGAGAGTGTGAGACTGTCCAACTTCATTACTTGAGCCAGGCAACGTGAAGGATCCCTGGTGAACAGGGCGTGCTCTTGCCCTTGCCTGACTGGTCACCTGCCAAAACTCCTGCCTCTCTCAGGAACCACCTCCTCCAAGTCGGGAAGGAGTGAATTTAGGAGCCATCCTCAAATATGATCATTGGTCTGCATGGTTTACTCATCTGTACAAGCCTTTCATCTCCCCCCAGTGCTATCACTTTACGAAAAGACTTCAAACGGAAAGGCAGTTGCTGAAGTCTCACAACCTATTGACAGAACCAACAGAAGGAGAGGAAAAACTGGAACCAGAAAAAATGCATTTACAGTCTAATCTTGTGCTCAAACAATGCTGTACTATTTATGCTCCCAATGTATCCTTGAGTGCTGACATTTTATAGACAATTTCCAAAACAGGGCCTTGCCATTTTTGGATTATATTTCAGCTATAACTTTTAGGTCTAATTATTTGTGCTGACAACCACATATAAAAGAGGATATATCATTACAGTGGTGCAGCACTGGAGACACATCAGCATTCAGCATACTGACATACTAATAGCAAAGTAAGGGAGAGCAAGATTGTGGAGCTCTGCAATTTGCATTTGCTCTCAGAAGTTTCTCTGATGAAAATAACACAATATTAAGGAGGGGAATAAGAGAAAAGATCCACTGTATCAAGATAAAATAACTTGTTAATAAATAACCTTGTAGCAGTCACGGAGCAATAATTAAATGCATGGGTTAGCAGTACACAGTTTTAAGTAAAGCTGGAAAAATGTACGATGTAATTATCAGTGCCAAACAAATTATAAGCATGGCAAACCCCACTGGAATATTTAGAAACTAATTTCTGGCTTCACATTAAATATTTGTATATGTAGGTATTTTTGGTGGAGTGGGAAGGAAGGGTTGACACAAAGAATGAAAAATTCTTCACTCCTGCTGCCTTCTACCCATTCTCATCTGCCTCCCTTCAGCTAAACCATGTGGCTAAAACATTTAAGTGCCCTGTCAAAGGTTTAGTCTCCAGAGGTGTCTCAGCCATCACAGCAGTGTTTCAAATTCACTGAAATCTGGGAGGCTTTGGGCCTTGGCTTTGATTTCCTCTCTTTTCTTCCCCGTTCTCATTTTTCATCATTGTCTTGGGCTGAGGTAATTTTATCCTCCACAAAATCTATTTTTAGAAGGCAAACAACAAAGGTCCCGTTCCTCAGAACAATCTAAATGAGAGCATGTTCCAGGGAGAGAAATGGGATCGAACTCAGTGTACTGAAACAGCCGCTGTGACAATTTGTTAAAACTTGTTCCAGTGATGATCATAAGACAATTCATCCAGCTGCCTGATAGTTTGTGTGAGACAAGCCAGGGTCTCTTCCCCATGCCACCTGGGGAGCAGTGTGAGCATCCCTTACCTTCAGTGGGTGTGGAAGGACAGACCCCCACAGAACCTGTTCAGTGAAGGAATCATCTCTGGAAACTAAATCCAGACTTCTACCAGAAGCACCAGTTTTCCTCAGCATGAAATCACGAGTGCCTTGAGCTAGGTCTGGATCTGGAGCTAGATTTAATTTAAAGGCTGGAGCTGCCTTTCACTACTGCCCTTTATTCACCTCTGGCTCTCTGAGAGCAGCAGGACAGAGCACAGCAAAGCACCAATCAGGTTTTGCTGAGTGGCTACAAGCTCCTGTGCATGTCACCATGGGCCTCCCTAAGCCATCTCTGGTGTGGCTGGGACCACTGCCAGAGCTCCCTGCTCTCTGCCTGCGGGAGGAAGACTCAGCCCCAGAGAAGGAAGGAGAGAGAGACCTGCTAGTGCAAAGGGCTCTTGTCTGAGCATGGACAGAGCATGGAAAATGGGCTACCCCAGGGACTGCTGAGGAGCAGGGAAGGATGAGCAGGGAAGTTGCCTCAGCACAAGGAATCTGATTTCAGCGAGCTGCCCCTGCTGCCTTGTGGCAAGGGAGGGCAGCATGCTGGGTTCTCCTCCAGCTGAGATCAAAGTAAGCTTTTTGCCTCTAGAGAAAGTTAAAACTTTTAAAGCTTCAGGAGGAATTAAGGAACCCACAGTCTCTAGCAGCTTGTGAGGGGACTGATCATCCTGATCTCTGCTTCCAAAGACTGTTCTTGCTCTCCAGCCAGAAAGCAGCAGCAGTTTAGAGGTATTACACTTGCATCTTGCATGAATAAAGGGTTAGAGAAGGACCCCACACAGAGCAGCATGCACTTCTTTCTACCCTGCCTTTGACAAAACTGCCCTGGCTACTATTTGCATGCAAAATATATTCTGTGCACTTTAAATCTCAAGCAACAAAGGCATGCAAGCAAAGTATCAATGCCATCACCAGAGTCACAGCAAACAGTAAGCAGATTTCGCCAGGCACACTGTGGCTGTGCCTGGAAAGGAGCCAGTCTGCAAGGCCCCCTCCCGTTTTGGGGATGGTTCTCCTCTCCCTACTGGAAAAGTCCCATCTGACGTGGCGTACTGTAGATGGATAAGAAGTGAAAAGGACCAACCTTCTCGCTGATCTGAGAGATGAAAGTTTGTTTTGTTTGATGGCAGAGTGCGATGAAGATGAGGAGGGAATAAAAAAAGACAAGGAAAAACACAGAGAGTAAAAACAGGCCAAGCTTCATCTGTCCGCACACCACTGAAACGACAAGACAAGACTACAGAGGTCAGCCATGACTTCCCACCACGCACACACCACTCCACGGCAGGGACGAGAGGCCGCACTCGCACTGCTCTGGCCCAGAGCAGGGCTGGCCCCTCTGCCTCCCTGACCCACTCACCACTCCTGGCGGCAGGGCAGAGGGGACTGCACATCCCACACATCCCCACACGGAGGGTGCTTCAGGGACGGCCCCGCTCTGGGCCAGATGCTGGACGCACAGACATGTTTACACGTGCAGAACACTCACACACACACAGAGCAAAGGACTCCAGCCATCACACATGTGCTCCCATACGCCCACTCCAGCTACAGAGATGATGGCAAAGGCACTTTAAACTCATTGACCACACACTGGGAAGGCCGTATATGTAAATCCGAATTTTATAAAGTATGAAAGAAATGCTCCAAGTGGTGAATCGAAAAATCTTCTATCATGAAGAGCTGTTTCCCCTCTCCAAACAAAGAGCTAAATGCAGCAGAGAGGCATTAGGCAAGTGACAGACATGCGCAGTCTCAGCTGGGCTCAGTTTTGAGAGCCTTATTGGTACATTGTGCTGCGAGTGAGAGATGGACAAGAAATCAGAAGGACAAAAACACCCAGAGAATTGAGCAGGTCCCAGATTTTGTTCCTGCGGGAGAGACAGCAGAAGGTTAGTTGCATTTTCCTTACAGACAAAGGAGATCTTATTTCTCTAGCAGGAGTGACCTCACTGCAGCTACAGATCTGTGGCATACCAGCTGTAATCGAACCCTCGCTGAGAGAATACACAAATGGATTTGATAGTTAAAGACTGCTTATGAGTCACATTTTTGATGGAGGAAGGAGAAGGTGGGGGAAGGAATTTGCTTTCCAGCAGAAACACTGCAAATTAGAGAACAGCATGTGGCATTATACAGTGCAACAGTACAGTAAGCCATTTCCAGCAGTCAGAGGACAGGATTTTAACCAACACTGACACAGTACAGGCAAGGCAACAAGGTACCATAACAGCTACCACAGTAGCCTATGGAGTGTAATGGAGCTTGCTGGAGAACAGCAAAACACTTATTTACATTTTTTCAATTGAACTGATACCAGGGAACTTGAACCAGCCAACTCAGAGCTTAACTGGCCCGTAAGTGAGGGCCACATTCAGTGAGGAGCCCACCAAGACATCTTTAAAACAGTCCTGAGCTTAAAGTCCAGGTTTCCTCTATCCTGCTTTAGAAAAGGGATTTACATCTTGCTCTACAAAACCTTAGCATAAGGCTCATTTGATCCTGTGAGACCCTGTGATGGGGAGGGAACCTCTTTATTGCTGCTCCCAAGCCAGCACTTTATTTCCTAATCTAATGGAGTGTATCACATCTGCATGGCTTCAGCAGGCAATGAGGGGCTCCTGCCTCCTGTTCAGCTCTTCCCAACAGGGAGGATTTGTTTCCTGCCCTTGCTCAGGAAGGACAGTGCTTCTGGCAAACCAGGTGTGCTTGTGGAAGGCTGCATTTCTGGAAAGCAGCACTAACATGGCAATAGGGCAACACAAACTCCAAGTGCTGCCAGCGTGGACCAACGTACTGCATCCACTGGGACTGTGAGACTGAAGGGCAAGAGGCTGGTGAAGGGTGTGAGACTGAGGGACGATGCTGGAACAACTACAGGAATACCTGTCCTTGCTGCTGAAGCCCCCAGAGCCAACCCCTCCCCTTGGGAGGGACTGATAGACTCCGGCCAGACCAAGGGGACTCACTGTGGTGCCACTTGGCCTGCCTGGGGGCAAAGGGAGGGGTCCGTTCCAGCTGGGGGACAGCCAGCAGCTCTGTTTTGGGGAATCTGGCAGGGATCACACTGCATCAGTGGGCATGGATGGCAGTAGGCTCCAGCAGTGGCTTTCCACAGGTGTTGACACTTCAGATTAGAGCTGGAAAGGTGAAGAGACACATGTGAAAGACACTAATTCAAACAGATAACTTTCTGGTTTGTCAAATATGAACAAGTTTGGGACCTGCTATTTGTCATTAGTTGCCGGATTATCTCTTAATCTCATTTTATATTAGTGGTTTATAAGCAATAAAAACCAGTAGCAGGCTATTTTGGAACAGCTGTAAAGCAAGAGGGAACACCTGGTCAAAAAGTTCTCTCTGCTCTTCACTTAGTTAAGGTTTAAACAGCTGCTGCTTTATCTGAGATAAACCTGATAAATGGTAAATTGAAAGTTTCATCTCCTTACAGGTTCCATTCACATGATCCCTTATCTCCAGTTCTCTATCCATGTCACTCCTAAGGTAAAAAGCATGTTCTATCAATGGTTTTTCTGCTTTTTTACAGAACAAATGACTGAGCAGTGATGGTAAATAACATCTGCCTCCCCACCATGCAGGGACAGAGGCAGAGGATTTAAGCCCGGGGTAACCCAGAGTATCCCCCGTGCAGAACACCATGGCTCACTAGGCACGCTACTGCGTCCTCACGAACCTGAGCTGCCTGGCAGCTAAGCTGAATGTGCCAGTCTAAGTGCAAGTCAAGTCACAGCAGAGAAGCCATCAGAGGATAGCAAACTCTAGAGGTAAAAACAGAGCTCCATTTGAGATCCAAGCTGAAACAGCAAAGAAGCAAAGAGCAAGGCCATATCAGACACGTGTCTGCCAGTCCTGACTGTCAGATGGCTCTCATGATCTACAGGTAGAAATTCCTGTGCCGACTGAATTTGTCTTTTACTCTGCTACAGAAGTGCTTGTCTGTGCAGCAGCAGCAATACTCTAACCACAGCAGCTTGTTGCAGAAAGAATGAATTTGGATTTATGGGGGGCTCTGCTTTTGAACAGTCTTGGTCATTAGAGACCTGTAACAAGGCAGGGGGCTGTGACCAAAATATGAATGCACAGGTCTAAGAGTTTAGATCACTAGCTCAAACAAAGGAACACATTTCCAAAGCTTTTCAAAGTGGGAAGCTAATACTTCCCTAAAAGCACCAAGAAAGTTCATTATCCCAACTGGTATTGCAATTCTACTGGGAACTGCCAGCATCTGTCCTGTGTGAAAACCCTCTGGCGCTATGCAAGGCATTGATATAAAGGCCAGCCCATACACTTTGGAATCCAAAAGACAGAGAGGTTAACAAAAACCCAGAGGGGGATGAACCTGTTCCTGCTTATCTCCAAAAGCACATCTTGTGTCTCAAGGATTCCACATAAATCAAATTTTATCCTTTACAGCTTTTAGTGGTACAGAGGAACAAAAGGACAGATTGTCTTTTTTACGCCAGATTACATGAGAATAAGACAACCTTCCATTATATCCGATGAACAATGTTCTCATGCCACAGTGATGAGTATATTCCATCCTAGAGAGACAGACAGGATGCTCAGGGTGCACAACCATCCTTTCCCATTCATAGTGCACACACATATGCATGCATGAATTCAATTATGAGCAGAAAATCTCAGAGCACCAGAGACGTATTTCTTAGTCCTTTGTGCAAGTGGATATGGAAGGGGAGGAAATGGACATTTAGTTGGCACAGATATGCAGGCCCAATTATTCCACAGATGTCTGTGCAGGTTATGTGGGGAGGAGGGGGAAAGAGGTTTTCAAGTACATTTCTGTGTTGCATTATCATACACTGAGCCACCAGTCACTCTCCTTCTATTTTCCATAAAGGTCATTTTACAAATAATAAGACTTGAGCCTTGCAATGCACTTTGAACCATCAAAGGACTTTGCAAGGAACAAAATTGTTAAGCTTATTTAGTTGAGTTCTATAAAGCACATTGGAATCTTTAGATGGACTGTACTAGCTCAAGGACAAAGGACTATTATTTATTAAGCTATGATCATCACAAGTATTACAGCATAGCAGAATGCTCACAGAAACACACTGATGGTGAACACACTTCCTTGCCAGGAGAAAATATGACAAAAATATTCATAGTAATATCTGGGGAGGAGAAAACTTGTCAGAAGCCTCCATGTGCTTCTCTGGCTCTGAAGGCGAGAGCAGCACGAGCCCCAGCGCCGGTGTCATGTGTGGCACAGCCCCGGCTGTACTGGCCCGAGCCTGCTCACAACCAGTCAAGTGCACCTGCCCACACCACAGCTGCTCTGACGTGGGTCACAGCAGCACGGCTACAGCTTCAGCCTGGAGAAGCACCCAGGGGCAGAGGAAATGAAATGAAAAGTACTGAAATCCCATGAACAGGAGTGCACTTCCTTCAGCAGTGTCACTGGTCTCTGCTGCACTGCAGCATTATCCCGCGGTCAGGACTGTGCAGGGACATAGGGACGTCGTGGCCCTTCAGAGCCGTGGCCTCCTCAGCCATGTAGCTGCTGCTGGGGGCTCTGCTCTGCAGCCTCTGCTGCAGCCTGCCTTTGCTTCTTCTGATGGTCCAGGGCACACATCTGTCCAGAGCAGCAGCCAGGGTCATCCAGACTGATTCAACTGCTGGTTCGTGTTTCCTGCCATCCAGGCATCTCCCTCACAAGCCTCTCCAGTCTCTGCTTGCCTGTGATCACTGTCAGGCCCTCAAGCACTGGCAGTGCCCCTCTCTGGTCAAGTATTGTCACCCTCATCAACCCTGAGGAGAGGCAGGTTTAATAGAGCACATTGCCAGAAGTGTGCATACAGCTGGGCTGTAAACAAATGTATTCCCTTGTTATTTAGCCATTTTTCAGATATCTCCAGTTTTGGTTGCTGACTGTTCAACCACTGTCCTCAGCTTTTACTCTTTTCCTGGCAATAGCCTTGAGCTTTGACTGCTGTTGCTATTTTAGCTGCTTTAATATTACATAAGCAGAAAATGTTCTTTTTAAAGGCGTCAAGTCTTCTTGCTCCAGGCCCGTGTCAGTCATTCAGAATTATTATTATTTACACAAGGTCCCTGCTGCAGTAAGTATCATATAGCCACAAGTAGCCATTTCAGTGAGCTCCCTCCGTGTCTGAGCCTAAGCTACTGCCAAGTTCTCAAGGGTAAAACCCTGCAGAGGCCAGACAATTGCTGCTAGGGACAGAGCAGCAATCCGAATTTCATTTTGGGTGATGGCTCCTTGGTGAAATTTGGCAAATAAAATTTCAGACTCCAAGCAGGGTTCTCTGCTACCAAATGAAATACTAGCCTAGCCTTTCAAAAAGCAGATCAAGAAAGCACAGAGTTTTGCAGTAATACCATTTCTATTTACTGCAGTCTGATTTACTAGTTTGCAATTTGGGGACAAAGCAGATAATTCAGTTTTAAATGGCCTTTTTTTTTTTGAGTAGCTGTGCAGCTCCTTGTCTACAGTATGTGTAGCATTTTGGGCTAGAGAACTCACTGCACTTGCCCCACTGAGATGTACCTTGAAGGCCTCAAAAGCAGCACTTAAAAAGAGAAAACTGGGCAGCAGATTTCTCATTTGATGTCAAGTATGCAGCCAGGGCTCCTGTAAGTGCTATTCGAATATCACTGGCATTGCTTGCTGCTGTAAGCAGCACTGGGAAACACTTGTAGTGAACTCCACAGTATATTCTTACATATAGTCTTCCTACTCATCTGCTTGGTGGGTAGAGACAGGAAAGGGTAGAAAACCCCTTCACATAGGGAAAGAGGAAAATAGCAGTGCATCATTTGTGGGGTGCACCACACAGGCCACCACCTTCACAGCCATTTCGTAGGACAAGACTTGAGGCTGAAAATTCTTCTCTTGGTGCAGATGTCTCTGAAGCTGTAGGCAAATGAAAAGTGAAATGTGTTCCTAAAAACTCAATAGTATAGGTGAGTCAGTGCAATTACACTATACTCCCAGTGAGCATGACAAAATGACACCACCTTTTGCTTTTCCATACTAGGTCCAATCTGCCTTCTATTATTAAATCAATTTCTTAAATATCTTAAATCAACATCTTAGATCTTTTGCTGCTAAATTAGACAGTAAACTCTCTGGATTAGAGGAATCACATCTTCCATGTTTCTATTCCCTTCCTTTCTCCCTGCAGCACCATCAAGTCCCAAATCTAAACATTGTTACAATATTCTGTGGTAGATGTAACCATGGACCACAAAGGGATGATTGTTTCTTCATGGTGGTAATGATAACATCCAGACCAGCACTGGCTTGTGGTTCAAGGCCAGGGTAGGAATATGCCACTGTGCTCCCTTCAAAGTCCCTGCTATGGTCCGGAGAGCCACCTTGCCCTGGCATGCTCCCTGCTCTTGCTTTCACCCTGATCTTGCTCCTCTGATGGTCTGGATGTTTTGGGCCACCCTCCAGGTTTTAAATGGCCTCAGCTCCCAGTGCTGATTCCAGCCCCATCCCAGCTCAGCAGCAGCAGCCAGATAGACCCATCAGTCCAGAAGCACAAGGCTTACAAGGATTCCTTTCCAGCACACTTAGTAAGATGAAAATAATAGCTCCAAGGAAAATGCATCCATTTTCCTTTACAAATCCCTGGTGTGGAAATGTTTTAACTTTTAATGAAGTCCATCTGTGCAGAAGTGCTGGCTCTAAAGGATTTACAGAGACAAGACACTAGTGTAGCCTGCTACTTCCTCCTCCTGTTTTTCCATTGATATAGAAAGCCCTGAGCAGTGCCCAGATACTCCTTCTCAGCACCCAGTCTCTTCCTTTGTTAGCATGAAAAGTATAAAGATGCTAATGAGCCTGTGCTTTCTAACACAGCCCACTCACAAAGGATTACCTGGGAGGCTAGGAAAGGGGAGAATATGATCAAAAACATAAATCCCAAGAGTTAAGAGACAAACAAACATTTGAACTATTAGAAAAGCAATAGGCTGTAAATGAGAGCAGGCAAAAGCGGTCCCAAGAACTACAGAGACTGGAAATTAGTGCTGCTGCTCAGCACTCAGCCATGCTTCCCGAGGAAGTGGACGACTGCTTGGGTATTCACTACAATGAGGTCAATCATTATAAAACCATCAAGCAGTGGCAGTGTAGCCCATAGACTTAATTTCCACTGTAATTTAGCATTAATTAATGTCCTCTCTAGTAAACATGCAGGCACTTTCTAAAGATCCTACTACAAGTCACTGATGTGTCTAATGACAACACTGTAGGACTATCACAAAAAGAAAAAATCAGGGATTTCTATCCTGCAACCCAGACCTGAGAAAGTAAGATATTTCTATTTCTTTCCTTGCATTGAAGAAATAATATACTGTTCTCAGTTTGAGTAACTTTTTGAAATCTTTAACGAATGTAGTAACAATAAGATCTATTTTTTTGTAGAACATTTGCTATCAGAAACTGTAAGCAAAAATACCATCTAGGACCTAGTAGGCACAGGAAATATCTGATAACATCATCATAATTCATGGTGTGTCATGTCTTAAATATACAGAAGGACTTTATCAGGATCATGTAAGTTGGAGATTCACATTGTAAAGATTATGTGCAAGAAAAAGTCTTGTTCCAAACATCTATATGTAAAAAAGTGACAGTTAACAGCAAAACATATGTCGAAGAACATGCTTTTGTCGGTGAACATGAGGAACCTCTCACATGTGCAGACCACCCACAGCCCATGATTAGCCCCAACAAGACAAATGAACCTTGCTGAGCACAAGCCAAGTGTAAAATCCAGTACATTCCTCAGTCCTCTGGGATTCATTTGCTAAACAAAGAGCGTTCATTAGTAAGAAATTGTAAAGTTGTTAAGAAGAGGCTGTTCTACCTCTTGAAGCTTTTGTGCCTTTTTCAGCCACTTGTCTATAGAAAATAGAACATTAACAGTCTGAGCATGTCACAGGAAGCAAAAGCATCCCAAATACTGCAGCAATACAGCTGGATATCCACACAAACCTATGCAAGAACAGCCAACCTGGTAACTAGAATCCTTTCTCTCAGAGAGCAAAGGGTCAGTCTGGGATGAGTTTTAGTACAGCTTGCCTGGAAAATGAAATTGCAAGAATACAGGGAACTTAAAATCATCCATAAATACATTGTGAGAGTGAAATGAGTGATTCCACTGCATAGATATATAGCTTCATCTTCTGAATATGCTTAATTGGATACTTCAGTCTTCCAAAGACACTTATAATCCAAATTAGGCTGCAAAATAAAAAAGCAGTCCCCCATAACAAGCAAAAAAACAATGCCAGAAGCCACCCCTAGAAGCAAACACACAGCACGAGAAGACTTTATCATTCTCATGTCCTCTTTCCATACTAACCCATGCATATACAGCCTTAAGATTGTATTTTCTTTCTTTAAATCAGAGGAAGGAAGAAATGAATATGAGATTTTATTATTAGTCTGTTGATTTACTATATGGAAATAAAATCTGGTTCTAACTTCCTAATAAGCACCAGCACAAGAATGTTCTTTCTTTTCTTGGGAAAACCCATAACTACATTTCCCAGGGGTTCCTGACCAATGACTCTAGTTCTACAGAGTTTCATATGAAGAGCATTTTTTTTTCTTGCTGAAATTAACAGAAAGTGTTCAGGGAATTTAGCTTATCTCCAAGCTAATTCAAACACCTTCAATGAGCAACAAAACTGCCAGGAGACTATCCTAATATAAAACCTAGTTATGCTGGTATGTTGAAAACAGTTTTAAATTGGCAACATAGCATAACCATTAGAAAAACTGCCTTACATGAATTGTGGCTAATTTCCAGCAGGTTCCCAGTGTGAGCCATTAATACCCAGAGGCTCAATCATTGATGCATATAAGATGGATTACGACAACTCAAAAAAGCTGTTCAGTCTTTTAAAGTACACATTCCAAAGCAGAGGCCTAAATATTGGCTCAGTACAGCTGAGCACCTCTGGCTGGCCAGAGCATGACCAATTTTACACTATTCCACCCAAGGTTAGTTTATCCTGAAACGATTAAGCCACGTCTTGATCCCAATCAAGATAACTATGACACAGAAGTTAAGGAGCTCAAGAGAGAAAGGAATTCCCATTCTGCTCATGTTTCAGTATTTTACATAACACCATATAAACAGCAAAACCAGATTTGCTTTTTGAGTCAAACACAACGTAGATCAAAGATATCATTGAACTTAACTTGCTGGTTTTTGAACAAAAAGCCCCATCACACAATCCACAGTGTAATCAGGGCATGAAAGCAGTGAACATTCTCCTTTCACTGAAAACCATGGAGATTTTGGGAAGGAGCAGAGTGACCTCCTTGGGTGGAAGCTGCTCTTACCTCGAACATAAAGGTTGGCTGGGGCAGAGTAGCGGGTTCCTGCACTGTTGGTTGCAACACATTCATATTTGCCTTGGTCTGACTCCTCACTGTTCTCTATTTGCAGAGCTCCTGTACACAAACAAAATGAAACAGACAATTCAGGTGACGGCACATCTGGTAATCAGACCAACAACCTCTGAAAAGGAAGGCCATGCCCCACACTTTTAAGGTATCTTCCTGGATAAATATTTCATGATGTTCCCTGGACCCATAAGATACCAGCATGCAGTCAAAGGTACCCAGTCTGCTGTTAGAAACTTGTGAAATTGATTATTGTTATTTTTCTAATGTGTAGGGAACAAATTACTGATTTATTTCTAACCATCCCAACCACTTCTATTTTTTTGCTTCAATAAAGGAAGAAAACATACACATACACACATATTAATTACAGCTTCATATGGGACTCCTGCCTAATAAAAGGACCTTTAATAAGTGTTTAATCAAAACAGGCAAGCACAAAGCACACTTAACTGTAGCTGTTTCTTATCTGATCCACACAAAGCGTAGCAAACACTCAACAAATTACGACCTTCCTGCAGAAATTGGCAGAGTCCCATCCCTCCCACCTCACCACTCTTCCTTGGTGATGTCTCAAAAAGACAGCTCTTTTTGAGAAAACACTTTGCCTTTCGTCAACTTTTTCCATGTTATTTTTTCAGATTTCACCATATACAGTATAAAAACATTAGAAAGTTAGTCTGAGACATGAAAGATACCCACCAATGCAATACATCCGCATTGCTGCACGGTGCTCATGTGAAGGCCACCCTCCCTTTGTCCCAGCAGTGCCTGCTCCCCCAGCTTTGGGTCAGGAATAGCTGTTTATCCCAGGCTGCACATTCCTTGGGATATGATCTGATCCCATCCCCAAAGTGCCAAATTCATGAGGGGCTCATGTAAATAATGGCAGTAATTGTCAGGGCACACAGAGTAGCAATTCACAAGGGGAACCTGTTCAGTACCAGTGATGTGGAAGTGAGCGATGGTCTAAGCTGGTTTTCTCTCAATCTACTCAGCACATTCCACTGGTGTCCAGCAGCACTCAGCCTGGCAGCCTGGCCTTTCATCCAAATTCTTGCCCAGCACAGATGACTGCACAACTGGTCACAACTAAACTCCCTTAACTGGGCTCCATATGCAGACTAAAAGATGGAGATGCAGAGAAAGAAAGAAGCAGGATGCATATGACAGCAACCTGGCACTGCAGGAGTGTGTGGCCTCTGGCCAGACACTGAAGTGGCTGCTGCTCAGCCTGCTTTCCCCAGGCATTGTGGGAATAATTTTTTAAGTGCCTCCAAGTGCTCAGATTCTGCTGGTTAGTATTGCCTGCAAGAAGGGAACTCTGCTCACAAACCATATACCAAACTAAAAAATGTTAACCCCTTTGCTTGTAATGATCTGAACTCATTTCTGCCTGCCACGGTTGAAAATGACCACTGAGAGCCGCATTGAGAATAGCTGGTGAAATTGCCTTCTCCCTTCTTGCTGGTTCAAGCTGCAGAGGTCAAACTCAGTTTTTCTTATCATCAGAACAGAAGAAAAACTAATGTGAATCAACCACTGCCACCTACATTATTTAGAAGGATAAATTGAGACTGTAGCATAAGCCTATATGTCATGGGGAAAAATGAACTTCCCTGGGTTCTGCCATATAATAAAAATGATGTACAGAGCCCTCCCTATTGTTGCATTAGTGCTGGAAATGAGGCTTCAGCTAGACAGAGAAAGCTCGTTTGCAAAAAGTCTTTCCACCTACTAACAAAAGGACCTGCCAGCTTGCCTGGCCACAGCACTCTCTGGACACCCACAGGCTGAAGCCTACAGAGCTCTGCTGCTTGATTCAGGGAGAACAGTGAATTTCTACATCCTGTCTGGGAAAAACATCTTCAAGCAGACAGCACCATGATAGGCAGCGGAGCAGGACAAAGTGTCCTAGCATTGACAAGATACAGAGAATCAGAGACTCTAGAAATGGAAAAGACCTATTAGGTTACCTCGTGCATCCCTGGGGGCCAGGGGAGGATTGTTCCCTGTTGTAAATGTACTTGTCTAGTGTCCAATTCCATTTTAAATGTGCCAAGTGATAGGTCTTTCACCACTTCCTCAAGGAATTGATGCCACTGCCTGGTTATGCTCTCTGTCAGGAAGATTTTCTTGGAACTCACCATATATTACCCCCCTTTATAATTTCTGCTCATCATTCCTTGGGCATGCATGTGCTGCAGAGCTCATTCCAAGTCCTTCCATCAAGCTTGTCTGGGAAAAGCTGTCTGTTGCAAAATATACCCAAGCTTAATAAAAAACCCAACTGGCTGGGCTGGAAGCAGAGCCAGCTTCAAGTGATAGTAGTGTCTGCCTAGAAAAAAAGTAAGATCCCTAGATAATTCTGCCATAAACATATGACCCTTTTAGCCATTTAATACTGATATTTTTTTACCCTTTATACTTGTGATCACCGTGCCTCTTAAATGTCAATCAAACTGTTTTTCATCTTTAGGGACCTCAATAGTGGAAAGAAAAAAGAGAATGAAGAAAATGAGGGGAGTTTCAAAAGAAATGCTATTATTGCCTGTCAACACGGACCAATTTCTAGAATCATACTATAAACATGCAACGTGTCAGCAACTGCCTACAAACTGCTCAGGGACATTGGGCAAGGGACTCTAGGTTTGTCTGGGTTGGCACAACTATTCAAATTATGATGTGTCAGGAGGAAGACAAGTACCCAGAGCAGAAGGAAGTTAACACAAACCTTTGATATGAAACAGAAAGAAAACAGGTCCTGCAATAAATCATCATTAGACAAACATACAGATCCTGCAGCATAACTGACAGCCAGCAGAAACTGGAAGGATCATGGTAAACTGATTGCAGTCAGCAAGGCTGTAGGGGTTTTCTTGAAGGACAGCCTACAACTAAGTGATGGATCCAGGAAATTGTAGGGTACCTCAGAGCACAAAGATTTATGAATAAAGTTTAAAAGCTCAGATATTTCTGGAATCAGAAAGCTGGAGACAGACATGCATCTGAGACTTGGGAAAAAAATTCCTGTAAAATGCTCTCAGCCCTAGTTCAGTGATCCCAGAGAAAGAAAGACATCATCTCTCAGAGGGCTCATGTCTAGGCTGGACAGGACACATGAGTACAGGAAAGTTAAGAGCTGGGTTCTGAGTAGCATCTTTCCCTGAAATTCATGGAAGCTGCATCCAAAGACACTCAAAAGCACAGTGAATTCTTTGCCTTGACAAGTGCAAAGGATCTGATTTCTATTCCTAGCCCTGTCAACATCTCATAATCTTCTGCGCCTCTGCAAACCAGGGCTAGAAAGGCTGATTTACTTTTATTCATTACTTTGGGATTTATGTTGCATAAGTTGCTGAGTGAGGTCTTGTTCACCCAGGATATTACTGCAGACTTCTCACATGGACTCCCCCAGTGCTTCCGTGCCAGGTGCCTTGTTCCCATTTGTGTGGCCGAGTCCTGATGTGCAATCAGACAGCTCTGGTGGATGCATGAGGACCCTCTACCACCAGGACATGGATACAAGCACACAGAGGAGCAGTGAACAGCTTGTTTGGGAGCTTGGGGGGCTCTGCAGCAGCACATGCACACCAGAGTGAACCCTGTCCCTGCTGAGCACCACTTGACCCCCACTGCTCCTCTGCAGCACGGCTCTAGAGGAAGAGGGGAACAATTCCTCACCACACTGCCATGTCACGTCAGTCTTGCTTGTGACTCAGACCTGCTCCTGATAACACATCTCAGCTTATCAGAGAGCTGACAGCTCCTGAGAAAAAACCCTGGCTGCTCTCCCGTGCCAGGGAGAACGGTGACAAGGCAGAGTTTTCTAGGGCTGAGGGCAGGAGTCAGCCCTGCTGACTGACAAGCATTCCTTACTTTACATTTCTTATTCCTCTTTACTCTGTGCTGGTATCTCCTTGCCAGCCTCTTCCTTTCCTCTCCTAGCTTTTCTTTTGCTCTTTAACTTGGGCACAGACAACAGCCCCGTTAGCAGCTTTCCAAGATACTTATCTATTCAAATATACTTGTGCTCAGGCAGAATCATTAGTTGCAGTGACAGTGGTTAAAAGAAGCATTTAAAAAGTGCCCTGCACAGAGAAAGCATGGGGAAGGCAGATCGTGATAAGGGACGATTTTTGGCAGTGCTGGGTACTGTTGTGCCATGGAGGGCTTGTCACTCTCTTCTCTAGGTGACAACCCAAATGTAAAGGGCTCTGAGCTGCCATACAAATTGATCTCTCTGAAATCCTGCTCCGTAGCTCATTGGGAGCTTGTGCTCTCTTCTGCCAGAGAGCACCGCAAGGAGCCAAACACCAGAGCTCCTGGGGCAATGCTTTTCTGCGTCAATTCAGGTCGGAGCTCCATCCCCAGCAGTGGGAACAGCTCTTTTTCTCTACCAGGGCATTCACAGCCTCAGTCCTCTGGGCTCACAACCAGGGAACTGACTTTTTGCCCTGGTTATAAAATCAGACATGGAATTAAATGCTCCTCTAAGTACCCAAGAGTCAGAGAAACCAGGCTGCAGACAGAGCACTCATCTAAGGAAAGGACTTGCAATGCAGATGCAATGAAGCCAGCTACCTGACCAGGGCCCTTCCTCTCAGCAAAGAGGCAAATTTAGCCCACCTGCACACTAGAGCACATGGTTATCCTAAAACCCTCCCTTTTCTTTCCTCCTGCTTCCCATCAGCTTCTTTCACAAAAATACTACCTGACTTCTCCTCCAGCAATATTCTTAGCACCCTCTTCAGCCAGTTCCCTCTTCAACAAGTGTTCAGGTGTGGGTCTCAATCCCTTTTGCTAAAAATTTCCTCCTAGGGAAGGAGAATTTCTCTAATAAAATCCAGAGAGCTGTGCAGTAGGGTCAGAGACAATCCCAGACCAAATAAGGACTCATACATTCAAATATGGTGGACAAAGAAACAATGTGAAGCCCTGACAATGGGAGAGTTAGACTCTGACATCCTGGCTGCTGCCCGAGATAACAAACACTTGCTGTGGGAGCTGTGAAAAAACACCAAACCACATGAGAATCACTAAAAATGAAAATAAGCATTTCCCATATTCACTATTTTTGGTAATTTATAACAGCAGCATCTCCCAGCTGTTCTAGAGGATTGTACCTAGCATCCACAAGCTATTGGCACTGCCAAATATGCAAAACAAGGTAACTACAAATGTATTTTCATTGTTAGTGTTCATTATGGTTATTATGCCTGTGAGGATGGGGATTGGCATACAAGGGGCCGGTTCTGGATGGCAGCACTGCTGAGAAATCACTCTTCTGAGCACCAGAGGCAGCTGCTGATAGTACCTGACTGCTGCCAGGAGTTGGACTCAGGCAGAGAGGGAGGAAAGGAGACCCAACATTCCCGGCAGCATGAGGCCTCCTCTTAGACAAGAGAGTTTCAGGATGCTCTGATCTCTCACTAGCAGGTACAGGGAATCTCAGGGGACTCTGCCTCAGAAGCAAAACTACAGCACTGTCAAAAGCACAGTAACACCTCTGTGTGCTTATAAAGGGACATGAGTCAATCTGAATGTGACAGTAAGAAAAATGGCATTACAAGCATTTCCAGGCACTACTCCACCCAGCCTCCCCCTGACACTTCTCTTGCAAGCAGATCTCATTTAAAATTGTTTTTCTTTCGCTTTCTTTTGGTGACTGGAAAAGCTCAAGAAACAGAAAGAAAATCCTATAATACACAAAGTACAACAAAATGTACAAACACATACTCAAAAAGAGACAGCAAAATTCTTTTAGCTTCCTCTAATCTCTTTGGATAGCTTTACGCTCCAGCTCGCAGGATAGCGTTGAAATAATGGAGCTATATTTAAACCAGTTCACTTGGGACTAGAAAAGGTTTAGCTACAGCTATGCAGAAGTCGGTGTGGGTGTTTACCTGGCTTCCCAGACAGCTTCTGACACCCAAGTGAGCTGATCTAAAGTTAATTCAGACAGACCTCTGCTACGCTGACGTCTGCAAGGAAGAAATACTCTTATGTATAGGAACCTCTGATATTTCCTGTGGTGACAGAAAAGTAACAAATAAATCTGACTGGAAAGGGATAATGCCTGAGATGATGATATTTCTTTACCTCCTCATGTGTATCCAATCTAGTGCCTGCTCAGCCCAGCACCCACTAGAAACACCACTGCATTCTACTCTCTCTTACAGCCCAGAGCAGGAAAATGCAGCCAGGTTTTACAAAGGGTTGAGCGAGTTAAATTGCAGAGAAATGCTGGAAATGAACATCTTACATTCTACTTTCAAAATATAAATGGGGAAGAGCATGCTTAAACATGGATTTGCTGATATTATCTGTGGGTCACCTTAAGAAGCCAGCTCTTGCCTAATCTGACAGGCATTTGCCAGCTCTGTGTCTTTCAGATGAACAAACAGTGATTTCAAGATTAAATTACTATCTGGGGCAGTCCCAGAGGGGTAAAGAGTGAAGCTACAAAAGGAAATTCTGAATTATGGATGGGAGTTCCTCCCATTTAAGGGAAGCCAGAAATGTCTTGGACAGAAAGGACCAAATATGTGTGGGTAAGGTCAAAAGAGTTTGTTTAGAGATAAAAATCTCTTCCTGTTTAGAGGGGTGCATGGTAGAGTATCTCAGGTCATCCTCTGTCTAACCACACGCTGTTCCCTCCAGGTGGGTTTGCTGCCGCTCTGACAGAAATGTCTTGGATACCATCCCAAGAACTCCAGACACACAACTCCTAGCCACACAGTCACAGCAGCAACAAAATCAAACCAAAACCACCCCTTCCCCCCGAACATTATTACCAAAAGGGTTCATTTAGAGTAATTAGTTCACCCTTCCTTTCAGACCAAATTAATGGATTCCAAAGCATCAAACTTACCTTAATGAGGAACAAGAGTGCAGCTGGGTATAGAACATGGCAGAACAGTCACTTCTACATGGACACAACCTCACCATCATAAAAGCACTTTCATCTAATCTGTCGTTATCTTTAGAAATTCAATGACCTCCATTTTAAATAAAAGGCATCAGGCTGACAGAAATCCTCTAGGAGAAGCCAGAGAGCAGCACGTGGCTTCTGTTTGCTCTCACAGAAATGTCATATTTGACATTCAAACAGGACACATGTATTTTAAATAATGTCAAGAACGCTCTTAAAATACCTCACCAGGACTCAAACGGGGGTGGGAAGGGGGTGGGGATGCGGGAAACTTATGTTTTATGAGATGGATGGTTCTTTTCACAGAGATGCCATCGGTTCCCAAGCAGGACGTATGGAGCATCCATGTGGTTCTGGTGCTGAGTCACTAATGTCATCAGCTAGGACGGGCATGCAGCAAAGCGAGCGGGGAGGCCCTGGGATGGCTGCACACTCAGCGTGCTTGGCCGGGAGCTCAGAGCGGATGGCGAGTTAGCATTCCATCTGTCACTTCATTTTAGCATTTGCAGTAGAAATAGGAGATGAAGAAATAGTTTTAAGGAGTTTGTAACATCACAGCTGTCAATCTCCAGTGTTCCAAAGGGAGGAATGACAGATACGTAAGCCCATTCATATAAAAATAAGGTTTGCAGTCTTCTTCCCTGACCCAGATTTGCTACAAAGGCAACTTAATGCAAATACGTATCAACCACCAATTCACATTTACTCTAAAATCACTTAACAGGAGCTGAAAACATTAACCCCCAGCAACAGAACCAGTTCCAGGAGTAAGATTATTAACTTCCAGCAGTGATTCAGGGAAAAGGGCGAGGAAAAGGGAGAAGGGGGAAAACTGAACGAACGAGGTTGTGTTGATTTATAGGTAGTAGTCATTCTGTCAAGAAATCCAGAGGTCAATCAAGAGGGGTAACCAAAATCACAAGAGAATTCAAAAGGGTCTTAGCACATAACGCTGATTAACATGCTAAAGTTAATCTAAAGAGACAGCTTTGAGTGTTTAGGCTAGAAAAAACAACACTCCAATTGGAAAGTCATTACTGGTGCACACAGGCTGTGAAAACTACTACAGGGACTGTACACCAGACTGGGCTGGGCTGTCAAACCAGGACTGGGTTTAATTAATGAGGGCTTAAACAGCCAGACAAGCTTCTGATTTATCTATTTAAAGCAAACCTTAATGATGCAAAACAACATCAGAATGTCCAGCTCAGAAAGGGGGGTCTGGGTCAGTGGTTCTCCAGTATGCCATCACATTAGAGGGTGAGTGCACTTAAAAGAGAAACGTGAGGAACACAAAGGTTCCTCTTATCCCAGAGTCACATTTGCTCAACCTTTCAAGAATTTTTCTCCTTCCATTTAGAGTTTCATGACCATCAGAAGCAGCACAGATGAATTTGACTATTCTCTTGTGAAAATGTTACCTCCATACACTTAGACCAAAGCAATCCATCTAAAACCCCCGAGACACAAGACCTCAGAAGGTCACAACTGTGTGGGAAGTACAGAGACTTTCAGGAGCTGCAAGAGATGTCAACTCTCCTGTGGTGGAGGCCTGGGAGCATTTCCCAAACTTTTGCAAACTTTCCGTTGAATAACCCCCTTTCAACAGTGCAAAATTGCAATGGATGAGTCTACAAGAAATCACGCTAAAACCCAACTGAAATAAACACACTAGTGGGAGAGTGCAGATGAGCGAGAGCACTGGCAGAGTTAGGGCTGAGAGTAAAAGCTGGAGATGAGAAACACCGGAGGAGAAGGGACAAGGCAGACAGGAGATGGAGTGACGTGACAACTGGAGGCACATTTCAGCATTCTTACCTCTGATCGGTGTACCACCTGGTGAGGTAATTTGAATGCAAATAAGATTAGAGAGAAGCATTAGTACAAAGAGGAAAGGAAGAAAATTATAACTAAAAAGCAGAAAGTTTTTTTTAAAGCTAGAATTTGTATTAGCGCGACAGGAATAAACAAAAAGAAACTGATGTGCAATAAAAGTCAGAGTGACACTCTCAGGAGGTTAGTAAAGCTTATTGCTTTCAGGAGTGCAGCATCCAGCCCTGCATCTTGCCATTAAAACCCCCACCCTCACAAAAAGGGGCCAAACTAAGCTGCCAAGGTGGCACTGCTGGCTGGCCTCACCACTTGCATTCACCCACACCACTGTTCAAGCAGTTGAGATGGAGGACACTTCGGGGAGATGGTGCAGTGCCCCTTCATTCCTCACAGGGAACAAGGAGGGTGCGTCCACCAGGGGCTGTGTGACTGTGAGTGTGCTGGGCAGGAGGGGTGGAAAGCGCATGGTTGCGGGCACTCGGTGCAATTTGGCTTTGAGGTTAGAATGACCAGTGGGACAAAATCTGCTTGCTAAAAGACATTAAACTGAGAGGAAAGTGTAATAAATCAGTTTTGAGTCATTCTCCACATTCGCATAACCCTTGCATCAGGTTCCCTCTGGCAAAGAAATTGGTGTCATGCAGAATTAACTTTACATACAGAAATATTTTGAAATGAAGTGGTTTCTGGTAATGTAACAACGGCACGCTAGCCAGACCTCTGTTGTTCCTGTCTAATTTGGATGTTAGCAGAAGAAAGGAATCCCTACCCTCTTTATAAGGCACTGGAGATAATTTTACATGCTGTAATGAAGAGTATCTTATAAGGAGGGCTTCTCTGGGAGTAAGGTTCAATTATCCTGTTATTAACAATCTTTAAAGGTTCATTTTATGAGGTCAAGGTATTTAGCAAGTGGAGGCTCCATTGGTCAGTGTCTTGAGTTCAGTGTACAATCAATACTGAAGCACGATGGAGAAGCTCCAGCTGGTCAAATTGGCAGGGAACCCTTCTAATCTCCATTTTTGTCCCCTTGGTCTTAATTTGCACATATGAAGGCTGTTAGTATAAGGGAGAGATTCATGCAAATTTAATCTGTAGGCAGTTCATGGTATGTGTTGGTTTTATGCAGATTTGTAGGATCTGAATACCAAGCACTTACCAAAGAAAACTGAGGAGTTTAAACAGACAGAAAAATAGGGTTAAACAGGACACAGTGTGTCAAATCATGTTCAGTGTATTGATTAATAAATACCAGTATGCATACAAGAGTGTCGTGTATCTCAGATTTACAGCTCATTCCATTATCCACAACAATGATCACCCAATGGGAAAGAAAGACAGAAAAGAATTTCTGTAAATACAAAGAAGGCATATTTTAAGCACATTTAACTTGCCTCTTAAAAAGTAATTACAATATTTATACTTATTCTTTTTCTTTTCTAACTACCCTTCCTTTAGGCAGAGTCCCTTTTTTGAAGCAGGAGTACAATTCAAACTACTCATTTTAGCATTTTCCTCTGCCAAGATGACATTATCCCATTTTAACTTTATGTCTCGTTATATTTTCTGATGCCTTCTATCCAGAGATGACTGAAGCATCAGGAAAAATCTTGCTGAAACTGAAGTTGTGGGTAATCTCTCTCAGAATAATAATTTGTTGCTTACTTATGTATCTTAGTAACTACTGCTACCCTTAACAGAACAATTATACCCAGAGATATTTGCATGGAATAGCACAGCCATGGAAAACAGGGTTATTTCTCTTTGCCTGTTTGGAAAGTTTGCCAAGTGATAGTTTTGCCCTATTTGGTCTAGGGTATTCCTGCTCTGGTGTATTGTGTGTCCCCCACCCCATCCCTTCCAAATTTCAGAGTTAAGAAAAGCATCAGCACCATGTGTCATTTCCTATGGGAATGGTGCAATGACTTTGAGTACAAGCCCAAGGGGCTGGAAACATAACTTCCTTATCTTCATCTGGCTGAAATAGGGTTTGTTGCTCTGTCCTAGAACTGAAAAGATTTGCAGGAAATTTTTTTATCTACTCCCTGCAGAGGCTCAACCCTTTCTCTATTATGCAATTGTCCATACAGAGCTCTAGAAGCAACTGCATACTTGAAGCAGATTCCCTAAAATGTTAAATGTGGCCAGATAATTTTTTTCATTAGTTAAATCCCAATCCTCCTGGCTTCTGAATGCAATCCAACCCTTGTGGGAGCAACACAGAGGCTTGCTGTATTTACTGCAGTGTTTCAGTGCATGTATCTCTCACCTTTGCAAAGTTAAGACATTCACTTTTCACTCAGAGGACACCATTTACAGAGTGTGCACAAGGCTTTTCAGTTGGACCCCAAGTTTCCTCATCTAGAAGGAACAAATGGAAGTTTCCCTTTTTTCTTCACATCATATGATGATTCATCTCTGGCTGTTGTCCTTTTAGGGTGTCCCTCCAAGGGACAAATCACAGCACACAGGCCACAGAGTGCCAACATAAGAGAGTCCATCAAGTGATGGAGATGCCATCACTCAAAAGGTTACTGAGGCCAACTTGTGCCCTGTGATCGCCAGGCTGCTTTATGCAACGGGCACCCCAAGATCAAACTTCAAAACCAATTCCTTGTGTTTGAAAGGTTTGAAACACTCATAAGGAGTTTACTTCCTCTTCATGATACCAGACACTGAGTAACACCCCATACATTGACCTCAGTCAGGAGTAAGTGCTGACCCTGATATCCTCTGTGTACTGGAAGCATCCAGTCAGACACCCAAAGCAAGGAAAAACATAGGATCATACACTGGAAAACCCCTTGGGGTTATTTGTGTCAGTATTTCTCAGTGCGGAGAAGTTCTGTTGGAGAAGGGACTTGACTCTGCTGACAAACTCACCACAGGCTCACTGACACACCACTTCCTTGTAGGAACCTAAACCACCAAAAAATCACTCCAAAGCAACATCAGCAGAGAAACCAAGGCTTGTGCTAGCTGCAACTGAGCACTAGAGCAGTGCAGCACTGAATCCCACAGAACTCTGACAGCGCTTTTGGCTACTTCCTAGCATAGGTTATGGGGAAACTCCTTTCAAAAGTGAAAGACTGTTTGCCACCAGATGCCACCAGGAGTCTGAAGGTATTCCACAACTGCTGTATGCACCTCACACAGCAAGACCCAGGTGTGCAGTTAGGTTCTTCCAGGATACAAAATTTCAGATGTCAACTGGCTGTTGTTGGCCACTATATTGCTTCAACCCTTTTCCAGTCAGTCCTTTCTGAGAGAGCATCCATCCTTGTGTGGGTTCCCTGATCCTTTTGGATAAAAGCACCCAATCTCCATTCTTTTAGGCTGTCCTTACATCTTGTCCCAAGTCAATGCCCATCTGATGTCTGGACTTGATGCTGTTCCTTGCTAAGAGCTGAACACCTGCTGGATACTGACTGCTGGGTATTACCAGCGAAGCAGGATATGCACACCATGGCCACTTCACTGGGACAAAGAGGCACCACCTCTTTCTGCATGTTAGCTCTGTGCATGTTGGCTATTCCTTTTGCTTCCAAGTAAGTAGTGTTTCTACTGTTAGGATCAAGCCTAAATGAAAATGCTTTCTGGTAACTCTGAGGGCCCAAATGCAGCAAGGTGATATGGTGAGCCAGCTCCCACTGCTTCTGTGTTAGAGACACCTTCACTTTTCCAGAGAGTGACTGAAGTCACCTGCAGAGTCCTCGCTAATACTTTACTTGCAGTTAATTGTCTGAAAGTTGCACTAGGATCTAGGGCATGGTTCTATAACTGAGTTAATTGAAAGTGATTAAAAGAGAATGATACTTTTTGTAATACCAAGTTCTGTATTAGATTAAAGATAATGCTTTCTGAATTTCTGGTGTTTCCTTATATGGCAAAAACTTATGTTAACTTATGTTAAGTCAGAATAGCTACTTATTCTAATTTTGACATTTTGTTCATAGGTTTTCTGAAGAGCAAGGTGGAAGAGCAATTCTTCAGCTATGAAAATCACTGGAGACATTCAAGAGCTTTGAGAGTATGAATTCCAACTGAGTTGCTTTGAAGTCCTCAGGAGCTTCTGATCCAAGAATCTGTACAAAAGAACTGTAAAGCATCAGCACAATCTGATCTATACTGAGAGAGCTTCCATCACATCATTAACTGATTTTAAAACATGGTTAGAAGGTGCAGCATTGACTCTGGCTGCCAGAACTCATGTGTGTCATCACTTGCAATACTACAGTGCCTGGACAGTTTTAAAATCAGTTCAGCCAAACAAATTTTAAATGTGTTAGCATGCAGGGGAGGTTGCTCAGCCCAGAGCTGGCCTTAGATCCTGTGTCACTGACTGAGAGGCAATGAGTGAAGCTACACACCCAGGGGGGAGAACAGGGAGTTGTCCTGAGTCACTGCACTTGCAGAACAGCAGCCTCCCCACAAGAGGTGGGAAGTATTAGCAAGATGAACAAGGGAGAATTTGCTACAACCAGCATGAGTCAGAGACCTTGCTTTTGCCTTGATCTAGGAAAATAGAGATTAAACCCTGTATTTATTTGTGTTCTTATCTCTGTAGCTGTTAGCCTAATATTTACTTGCAATACTACTGAAGAACTGGACTTAAAATAGAATTAAGCTTTACTTGGGAAGAAAAACCTAAGAAGCAATGGTAAGAAATAGTTTAAAAACCCTCCAGATATAGAGTTATGCTGTCAGAAGGTGTAATAGGGAAAGTGCATATACACTCATATAGATATAATTACTAAATAGGGAGAATAGGATACAAGGCAGATTTCATAAACTGTCCATTTGCTCCTGACAAAGACACCAGTTTGCTGGGGTTAAAAAAGCCTAGGATGGTGGCTTGGATGTCTTAAACCACAAACTCTAGTACCTTGACAGAAGATGAACAGAACTCTAGAAACTGATGTTCAGAGCCCCCTGGGGCACATGATCTGACTGCGTGCAAGTTCAAAGACCTGCCTGAAGCCCCCAAAGCACTGCCAGCCCACATAACTGTGAGTGTCAGAAGAGAGCACCTTTCCCAAACATGCTGCTTCTTTACCTCTAACTATTTATACCATACTAGGAGCCTGAAGAAACAGAATCATCCCTCAACCCCCTCTCTACATCAGACTGCAAAGCTGCTTTGACCTTCGTGACCTATATTTCGTACATCTGAATAATAATGTACTATGTACTCATCGAAGGTCGGACACTATACACACAGCATTGGGCTCACAATGTGCTGCAGCTATTTTAACTATATTACATCTGTCTCGCTTTTATTGGGTTTTAATTAAACGAAATTAAATGAGCGTATATTAAGATTGAGATAGTATAAACTGACATTCATGCAGATATGCCAGCCTGACTATAAGATATGATCTTAATGGAGCAGAGACTTTGCAAACTATTAAACTCTACCATATAATGAGGTATCTATTTAAATACTCTTTTCTTTGAAAAGCAACTCTGCCCAACTATGGTGTAGTGTTGGAGATCTCAATTAACACCTTGCAGAATGAATGGGAAACTGCCCAAGCCATCACATAACTCATACAGGGTGCTGCAGTCACCTAAGTGGGACTCAGGAACTTCAAAGTGCAGGCTCTACTTTATGTCCATTACAAATACAGGAAAAAACCACAAATGCACACAGGGGTTGAATCTCTGGCCCATGAGAAGCTGCAAACTTCATGTTCCCCACTCATGCCAAGGTCGAGCAGAGCCTTGGTGAATCTTGGCATCATAGCACCAGATCCCTGAAAAGGAAACTTCAAACTCATACTTGGAAGTCTCTTGCACTGAACTGTAGAAACCTCCCATACTACATTAGAGAGCTAATCAATTTCTTTTGTGAGTCTGAGGATGTGTGTTGCTCATTGATTTCTAAAAGGTTCCCTTGACACCTCCCTTGGTAATTACTGTGTCTTCCGCAAGCAGCCAGCTCTAGAGTTTGAATCCCAGGTGAAATATTCAATTGAGATGTTGCTGAAGAACAGCGAATAGGAATCAAAACTTGGACACTGTGACAGGCTTTACTAGTTTGTTTTTAAACTTTCTATATCACCAAACTTGTGAAGCAGCTGGTAGAGAGGCAGCCAAGTGCCTGTGAAAAGGAGGCTGGAGAACGTACAGCAAGTGCATCAGAGGCTGCCTTGCTGCTCATTTATGGTAATTTCTGATGCTGATTTAGTCAGCTACGAAGTGAAACACATCCATGCACACTTTCCTCTTGCTGCTTCCTAAAGCTTCTCAGAATAATTAACAAGTGTGATATTTTCTTCCAGCACAAACAGATCAAGATTAAACCATGCTGTGGGGGAGATAAGCTAAAGGTCACTGGGAAATTTCATAAACTATAAATGCATTAGTATAATTAGCATTCACTGGTACATGAAGGTGGGATCAGGAGTGTCAGGCTGGGTTCTAGTTTTGCTGAGAGTGATGTCTCACTTACCCACTCCTCCAAGTACAAACCTACTTATCATCCAAGCATCATCAAATGTATGCAGAAGGCTCCTGCTATGGAGAAATGTTTCAAGATGTTCACCTTGGTTAGAAGATGGTGATTCCCTGGCAGCAGCACTTGTAACAAATAGCTTTTGAGTGCTCAGAGACAATCGTGGCCAAGCAAGGTAGTCTGTTTCATATTTAAGCATGAGACCTCTCTAGACCAAAGTTGCTCCAGCTCTGGTCCCTTCTGTACTTTGTGCAGGACACTGGGGGCTTTTTCCCCCAGACTAAAGCTGCTGTGTAGTTGTGCTGTGCCTTGTTAAACAGCCACTCTAATTCAAGCTGCGGAGCTCCACTTCATCAGTGAATAAAGAATGTTTTATTTTCTTTAATTCTCTAATGGGCCTTACAGTCCTGGGAGACTGAACAGTGGAACAGAAAAACAAGAATTCCTTGCTAAAATGAGTGCATTCTTAGCCACTCCCAAGAAATAACCATCTGTATTTCAAAAGCTAGTATTAGGCTTGTCAAACAAAAGAATCAAAAAGAAATGGTGTATTTAAAAACTGTGTCCACCTTCCTTTGAAATCCACAGAATTGCTGCTTTTTGCATTTTTCTTCACGCTTGTGGTGTCACATAGTAAGGATGGCAACAAGCTCAACGGAAAACAGAGCATTGTCTTGCAGAGTCTGTATAAGGAGTAAAGTTGCATATGACCACTGATTGTAAAATCTCAACCAGTATCTCATTATCCTGATTTGCACTGTGCTCCTATTAAAAATACCTGAGACCCACTGAGTTGGTAGTGGCATGTCTGAGCCTACCAAGGATTTGGGGCACTATCAAGACAGTCTACTGAGAAAGATATCCAGGTGATGTTCCAAAAGGCACGTGCACTCTAATAAACATTTTAACAAGCCACCATATCCTGACAAAGAGGATCAGCTCCAAAAACTGTTTTTACATCGTAAAAGAAAGAAGCTCAGAGCAAATTGACATTTGGGTTTAGAATTGCATTTCAGGGAAAATATAATAGCAGCATGTAAAGAGAAAAGGGAGGAAGAGTGAGGAGGCTGGGAAGGCTTACTTGCTTTGCTACCTTACCCGAGCGGAGTTGCTTGATTCGCCCATTGCTGGTGGCAGTGTCCACGGGCAGGAAGTCCTTGAACCAGGAGATTTCGGGATCAGGGTTACCACTGGCAGCACAGAGCATCGTGGCTGTCCGGGCCTTTTCCACCACCTTCAGCTGCGGGCCCATGTCAATGGTTGGGAAGCCAGCTGGGAGGTGGTCTTCTGCAACAGGAAAAAACACACAAGGTTAAAGAGAAACACTCCCGCCTACCAATGGGATACAGTTGCAGTGACAGCAGTGCCACCCTACAGCATCTGTGCCTCTGCGGGAAAACAGCAGCCTGACTTCCCTACTGAGAAGGTTATCAAGCCCTTAAAGCACATTAGGCTCTATAATGAGCATTCATTACACCAATAGAAGCTTCCACTAAATTTAACTCCATTTAAATCAATTGCCTTGGGAAATGTTCATAATTTTCATTGATACGTAAGCTCCATCCATTGTTGTTAATAATTCAGTGAAAGCAGGTATTTGACTTTTTGTGGGAGGACTGAGTTGAAGATAACAGACAAACACAAAGCCAAATAGTTTGAGGCATCTTGAAAAACAACAACTAAACAATAAAACCCCTTAGAAAGGTCCAGAGAGGCCCATTTTATCTTTTTTTTTTTTTTTTCCTGACTAGCATCATTCTGTCACATTGGTAGGATAGACTGTAAATTTCTTCCTCATGCCTCCAAATCTGATTCCAAAGGCTTTTAGAAACTAATGAATGTAAAGCTAATGAGCCACACTCTGCTCATGAACCGCCTGGCAAGACTGTGCTGTGGCAAGCTCCTGGTGCATTTTCTGGGCTGTAGAAAGCAACAGAGGCGTGCAAGAAATGGCCAGTGCATGCTCTGGCATGGCTTACTACAATACTGTGAAACAAAGCACCCCCTTAACTGCTGAAATCATTCATACAGTAGGTAGAAAACCAATTAATTGGGTTTGTTGCTGCAGAGCACGCTCAGGTAGGCTGGGTGGAATACATTAGGCAGCCTTCACTGATAAGCCAAGGCATGCTCCAACATCATCATTCAACAGCAGCTGCAGAACTGAGCTCACTTATTCATTCTGTGGCAAGATGTACTGTACTCTACTAAGTCTGAACTGCAATCAAAAGAACATACTTTTGCAGAAAAAAAAGAACTTGAAGAACATTAAGAAGCTTTTAAAGCACCAGAAACTCAATTATTTTCAGTATGTTTCTTTTTTCCCCGTTTTAAAGAAACCTTAAGCAAACTTCTTCTCTGGCAGATCTGATTCTGCAACGCTCCCAGCCCACTGCAGTGTTTAAACAAACAAGACCTTAGCATCTTCCCAAGTCCCAGAGGAGTCTGAACTTGCTGCAATCTGATTTTTTCCTGCTATCACTGCACATCTGTACTCCTCACAGGAAGATACTAGCAATAGGTCACCTCAGGTGCTTCCTTCTACCTCTACTGCCACACCTGCAGCATGAACATGGCCTGTGGTAGCTAATCTTGCATATGTCTACTTAAGATCTCAAGAGAATTCCCAAGACCCTTGACATGTTTGCACATCAAGACTGTAGCACAAGGCAACATCTCCTAGAAACAAAAAAATGCCTGGGAATATAATTTAGATAAAAGTGACTATGAAGCATTCAAGGTTTCCTACAGGAAAAAAGGTTCCTGATGTTTATTAAAAGCACAAACTGTATTTTGTCTCCCAGATCGACCTTCTGAGAACCTCTCTCATCATGAGCAAACATAAATGGAATTATTTTTTTTTAAATGAAAGGTACTATGAAATTTAGTTCCTTTTAAATTTGCTCTCCATTGATTTTCAGAGACAAAAGGTACATAGAGCTTAACTGGAATGACACCAGCACCAGCATTCAATAGCAAGCAACAGAAGCACTCAATACTGAGCAACCACAATGTATACTCCTACATGGCTGAAAAGAAACAAAAGAAGGGTACACACAAAAGTACAACATGGTACAGACTTAAAAGCAAAGGAAGATACATAGAAAAAGCAGTAAATAATGACAGTCCCTTGGATTAAGGCCAAGTTTGCCTACAGTGCAGCGCCTTGCCATTTAGGGTACTGAAAACAGATGTTTACTCTGGGGAGGCTGAAACCCTAAAGTGATCTAATCTAATCACCATGATTACCATTGACAATCTTTTCTGGTTTGCACAAGATTTTACAAAGAATGCACTGAGCTAAGTATCACCCAGTTAACTTTGTCCCAAGTCTGTGTAGAGGCTTAGCACATAGCTAAAAGCAAACCTGAAACAAACCACCATTTGTATATGAAATCTCTTTCCTGTCTGCAATGATCCCTGACCACAGACAGGAGAGAGACCAGAGAGTCCTTCACAGTGTCTGATCCACAGGTACACGACCAGTCTGCTGCACTGGAGTGACTGTTCAATCAAAATTAGCAGTTTGTGATGAGCCACAGACCAGTAGAAATGACACCATCTAACCTTGGCTTCTCGGAGTACAACAGAGAGACACTGATCACAAACACCCAGCAGCAAAGCTGCCTTTGCTGTACTAGAACTCTTGGCTCAAGCCTTTTCTACACTCCGAAGTTAAACACAATGTTGCTCCCACACCATCCACCCCCTGCAAGACCATATCATTACAGAGCCCAGGTGAGAACACTGGGCACTCATCAGCTGAACAGAGGGCACAGGTTACCATCAGGTGATGATCCTCAGTACCCACACCCCACGCTGTGCTGGACACAGACAGGCGCAGCCAGCCGTGCAAGGTTCATGCAGTGCACAGTCTTTTCCCTCTTAAATGCATACAAGCCCTAAAACTATTGTTGCAAATGACAGTAGTAGAGAAATGGTGCATCCTTCATAGTCAGAGCCACAGCATGTTTCCTGGGCTAGCACTGGTACTGGTACAGCCCAGTTTCTGTGCATGCCTGGAAGAACCCCAGCAAGCAGTGCTGGTATGCCTGCATCTACCAAGCAAGGACTTGCCTGATCCCTTGTCAAACAAACACAGAGGCAGCACTGGTGTTTAAGAGCAGCAGTGTGATTCCAGGAGGCTGTAGTCCCAGGTCACATCTTTGTGTGATGAGATGCCTAGGGAAATCTGACAGCTGGTCTCTGATGACACCTCAGACACCCAGAGACTGGAGTTCACCTGCTGTTAGTCCCATGGTAGCTTCAAGGGACATGTGCTGGGGACAAGTTCAGAACATCCAGGGATATAGCTCAAGAGGAGGACAAGCACCTTCTCCAGAGGTGGTCCAAGGTGTACCTGTACCATCATGAAATGGGGAGCCTCAACCACTCCAGGTCTCCCCTGTATTGTATGGCTCTGGCAGCCTCCCAAAACCCTCCTGGAAAAGAGTGGCTTTGGAGAAAACCTGAGCTGGTCAGACTGCAGAGCACAGCCCAGAACAAGCCCACACCTGCCCCGTCAGCAACATCCTCTAGAGATAACAGGGCTTCGTTCCAGCCGGGCTTGGCGCTGCTGACTTCACTGGGACGGCAAGGGATGTGTCTGTGTTCAAACACTAGAGACCACGATAGGAGTTCAGAGCTGTTCTTGCCGTGCCTCGCCCTCAGGCAAAAGTCTAATCTAGGTATAATTATGAGGCTCAGTCATGCCTCGGCTCCTTTCAGCCCTTGCTCGCTGTACTAACTTGTCTGCACAGGGAGATTGTCAGTAATAGCCAACCTCCTATTCCAGCCAATACAAGGAGACTCTTATTTGAGAAAATGAGGTTGTCAGCACTTGGTTTTATTTGAGGATAGCCAGTGTGCCTTCACTGCACATTAGAACAGGCTATGAATCTGCTTTCAAGTGCATACCATCGAAACCAGTTTTTATTTCTGGGTTTCAGGTACTTACAGAAGGTAGACATTAGGTTAGAGCAAGCAAAATCTAGGCAGAACAGGATTTTTGGGGGCACTGCAAGCTCTAACTGCCTCCATAGACTAGAGCATCAGCAGCAGAAATGATAAAGCAGGAATAGAGAAGAGAAGCAGGAGGAAAGGAGAGGGAAACAAAAAGAGAGAAAAGAACAAACGAGTGGGTTTTGCAGTCACAAACTGAAACTTAGAAAATCCACAACCAGGCTAAGGTCTTGCTAGCAGTAGTCACCAAGGAGACAGGAATGTCCCTCTGGCATCTAGCATGACAGCATGGGCAGAGGATATCTCCTCTCACTTGACAGCTCCCTTTGCTAATCTTCTTTCTGAGGTGACAGAAATCTAACCCCTGCTCTCATATAGCTCTTTTGTGCCAAAGATTTCTCATCTTCAAGGGAAAAGCAAAGGTAAGAAACCTTTCCCACAGCCCCAAACTGGAGCGGAGACCTCCTTTAGAGCAGCTACAATTACATGGCTTGTTCCCCAGCTCCCCAGAAAACTACCTTTCCTGAGGATGCTGCTGTGAGAGACATACCCCTCAGTGTGTCCTTATTTTCTGCATCACTCAAAATATCAAGTGATGATAAGGGACATAGAGGCAATTGCAATTTACGTCTTACAAGAAGCACGGATCAGCCCCAGCATGGAATGGTGTGTAGATAACAGCTGCTTGCAAAAATGGCCTGCAGAGGAGTCTGTGGTGAGCACAGCTGTTGACAGCTGAATCCTGCAGGATTACCCCCAGGATTTTGCTGAAAACTTGTAATCTCTCACAGGACAGAAAAGTTGGAGGAGCTGAATATAAAATTGCTACCAGCACAAACACTGTACAGCATTCACTGCTCTCACAGCTAAGCAGTTGTGTTTTGGGGGGGGTCATATCCTGACTTGGCACCTGTAAAACCTTCCCCCTACCACTGTTTATTTCCTCTGTGTCAACGTAGGAAATGGTATTTTAGAAATGATAGTGCAAACTGTAAACACGTTTATGGGAGTTATTTGTCACATTCTTCTTCCTATAAAAGCCAGGCTTGCTTACTATCATGAGTCCAATTGTTCAGACTGCTGAGGGAGAGTTAAAAAATGACACCAAATATAATTTGAAAATAGGAAAAAGTAGCTTTTCTATACATTACAGCTACAGCTGCGAGGGTAAATCTCTTGCAATCTATCAAAACCACTGCCCCACTGGAAGGGGTGCTCTCAACTCCTTTCAAGTGAGATATTGGGCCTTGTCCCCATACAGGGCTGGAAATGGCTTATCTGGGCTACTGGCTGCCGCCAGCCTGCATCAGCTGAGGAACTTCCAGATCAACATCAATTTTAGGGTCTCGGCAGGGATGATTAAAACACAAAGCTGCTTTGTTTTCAGTTCTGCCAGCTATCTGAAACCACTCATGAGTGTGTGGTGCTAGGGACAAGCCAGGAAATGGATTGAGGGCAGAGAGATCTCTGATAAATGTGTTTGACTGTGGTCAGCATTGCACAGGAGCAGGATATACAAACCAAAAGCTATTTCACATGTTCCTTATACATTTGGTGAGGCAGGCTGGGATCACACCCAGTTCACGTCACCAGGGCTGAACTGATCCTGCCCAGATGTGGTGGTTTGATGCACTGTAGCACAGGATGTTGCAGGGATAACCCTTGTCTACTGACAGACTCTTTCCTGATGGATCAAAGGAATTACTTTGCAAATTTTGCAAGCTGCCAAATCTCTCTTTGCGACACAGAAACGCATTTGCAAACGCAAAATTATCAGTGCAAGGATGATAGCCTGGGTAGCTGGCAATATTTACTAATGAAAGACGCAAGCCAGTAACATTGTAAGCACACCACAAAGCAGGACATCTGTTTGCTGAATAAACAGCCCTGATTCCTTCAGCACAGGTTACACGACACAGCTATTCAATTACCTCAAGACAATCAAAAGCAGTTGAGCAATCCAGTGGCCCAGAAGAACGGCATCATTTTACATGATAAGAAAACCCTGACATCGCTCTGTTCAGGTTCAACTGAAGCTGCACAAAGAGCATTTTATCAGCCATTTTGAGGCAATGCTCTCTTTCTGCATCCTTCTTACACAAGTCCCTAAAGAGGTGCACCACAAATACTATCCAAATCCATGGTCTCCAAAGGCTGCCCAGCATTGAGCTACCGCCCATGTGGGGAGTGGCGGGCGGAGCGCATTTGTGCGAGCTGGCTGCAGGAGCCAAGTCTCATCCAGGCTAATGAACACCCCCCTCGACATTGGCACCGCCTTGTAATTGCCTAAGGAAAAGGTGGGGCAGTGAAACCAACCTGTTTCAAAGGCAGCACAGTCCTAATTACTGGGTTAGTAAGTATAAAACAGTTTCAGGCAGGCAAAAAATACAAACAGTCATCTATTGATGACAAGGCTTTTAATGACAAATCTGCTGGCTTTGTATGACATCATGCCAACGTGACATGCTGAAGCCGTGTACTGAAAATGGGGAGAAGGGCACAGATGAATGGGTGGGTGTGGAAACAAGCTCCAGAAGGACTTCTCTTTTTCATGGTGTAACCACATGAATTACTGCACAAGAGCTTACAGTAAACAAAGTATTTGCTATCTCTTATAAAGATCACAGCACCAGCAAAACAGCTCACAAAAGAAAGAATCTGAGTCAGTTCAAAACAAAGAAAGTACTGTAAGGAAAATTCAAGAAAATACGAGACTAGACATGGCAGAAGAGGATAAACTGTCAAGCAGATTCCTGCTCCAGGGGCTCACAGCGTGGGAGCTCACAGGACCTGCTTGTTCCAGAGCTTATGAGTCCATAAAACACCTGATGGAGACAGTGCTACCCTTCCAGTGCCAGAAGGGCACTGCTAACATTGTCCTTTCATGTCTGGACAGCAATTATCTCCATTTACAAGCTCCCAATACTTTCTCAGTAGTGTAGATGGCCATCCCAAGCACCTGGTTATCTCAGAAGGAGGAGGATGGCTTTGCAGAGGCAGGTGTTCCCAAGAGTAAGACAAAGCAGCACCTCCCAACTTGCTCTGATGAGGAATCAGGCTGTGCTCCTGCCAAGTCCCTGCGCTGCTTCTCTCCACGCACCATGCTCAGGTAACGCACAGTCGCTGCAGCAACCTGTCCCCCCCCAGGGCTGAGCACCCCACATCTGCCATGTTCACTGGCACTGGTGAACAGGCAATTCCTCTCTCTCCTTCACACATAACCTTGTGCTTGACAGAGGCAATGCAAAGATGATTAACAGCTGCTGAAGCTGACTCAGAGCAGAGGTAAGTCACAAACCCGGCCAAATTAAAGGTATGCACCCACAACCCACTGTTGCAGTTCTTAGTTTAGGGATCTTCCTAAGTAATAACAAGTTCTGCCCTGTATTGTGTCAGCTGCAGAGTCTGCTGCCAACTAGGAGATCTCAACCCATCCTGGAAGAAAACAATTATTTACAGCTCGATCAGATTAGATTGCAACAGTCAGAGGTGGCATTTATGAAATCCCTACCACCACAACATCCTTCTGTCAACCCAGCTACCTCTTCTGGCTTTCCATTCCGGTTTCCTCATAATGACAATCACATTTGCAGCCTTGGTCCTAAACTCGAGTTTTTCGAAGACCGAGATACCAAATATATCTAAAAGAGTTTAAAAACTCCTGAAGAGAGATGATAGCAGAAGCTCCTCTGCTATCTGGCAGTTTTTACTGCCAAACAAACTCTGTGCCACAGGGCAGAGCTTCTCCAAGCTGATGACACAGCCTCACAGGGTACTGGGAAGTGTGATGCAAAGCCTTAGGATGTGAGGAGCAGCCTGGACCTCCTGCTCCAAGCCTGCTACTCTGCCACAAGTGTAAAGCAGTGCCCACAAACAACTCAAAGCCGAAGACACATCGAAACAAGCATTTTCTTAAAAGACCAGAGAAACTAGTTGGCCATGTTAGTGAAGTACTAAAAGAGCTTAGACTGGATGGCACTGAGAGTCATTTAAGGGTTCAGTGCATAGCACAGCAAAAACTACATCAAGAAATGTCAGAAATGTGGATGAGGAAGACCTTGCACAGAAATAGAACGTATCTGCAAGACTCCCTGGCTGAGCAAGCACCCTTTTTAAAATCCTTGTTTGGCAAGAAAAAAAAAAAAAATTATTTCCTCCCTCAAAATTACAGCATGATTTCAAGTAGGTAAAAATAGAGTTTTCTGGGTCATATCCAACAGCTGATAAATAAGGCTAGGCTCTTTCAGTAACTACTACAAAAAAAACCCTCATCAGCTGGAAGTATGCATTGAAAAACTCACAAAAGTTCTTCAAAGGCATGAATTCAGAAGGGTTTTGCAGCCAGCTATTAAGACTCCATAGTAAAGGAACAGTAAAAGTCGACCACGCTGTGCTTTCAGGCAGGACTGTGCCATTTGTCGGTACCAGCTGTTGAATATAACTGCCTGTAGAACTGTTTTCAAACCATTGTTGCATTCTAATATTTTATACCGAGAAATACAACATAATTATTGCTACTGCACGTTTCCTTGTGATAGAATATATAAACACACCCCCACTAAAACACACCAAAAACTTCAATCTTTACAAGGAAAAGCATGGCAGCAGCTCTTACTCGTAGTCGAAGTCATTTATTAATCCACTGCATTTTTCCTACTACCTGCCCTGATGTGAGGTGTTATTAGCATAAAGATTTTCAGTTTTAAGATGTGCAATCAATAATGCATTACCATATGCCATTAAATCCAGTGTGGTTAAATTAATAGAGCATTTGACTTTTGATCCATGTATGTTTGGTTGCAGTTCAGTGCAGGGAAAAGGGCATGAGAACAGAGTTAATCTGACAGCAGAGCTCTCCCACGCTTTCTAACATCAAGTTTCAGATTAAAGCGAAGCATTCCTGTTGCCACTCAGCTGGAATGCTAAATCTGTTCATTTCCACTTCACAGGCCAGAATGCAAGATTTTCGGTCACTTAACTCCTACTGAAAGGGCTAGATCATGCTAAAATCTGATTTACTTCGTTTCTGCAGCCTGTTGCACCACTGTCAGTCCAGGGCTTCTCCTGCTCTGGGGAACATTGCAGCCTGTCAGAGCATCACTGGCCAGCAAGTCTCAAGCAAAAACTTTGTTTAAGGATGTGAACAAGTTGTGTGTTTTGACAAAATGTCCTGCTGAAAAAGTCTTCTTTTCCAGCGATTGTTCCAACATGGGAAAGAAAAAGTACTGCTTTTCCTTGAATCTAAGCTACTGAAAAAGGAAGGTATTCAGACAACATGGATGAGCAATGACTGCTGATGTTTTAAGGAGAGAATGACCTCCCTCTTGTCTGTCTTTCACCCTCCCTAGGATCCCCAAACAAAGCCCCTTGAGGTACCAGGTAACTGGAAGCTAGCAAAGAGCACGGGGATTGAGGGCATCCTGTCAGTCTGCAGACCACACCAGGCTGGGTGGAAGTGTCCATATACTGGAGGGTAGGAGGGCTCTGCAGAGGAGGCATCTGGACAGGCTGGACTGACTGGCTGAGGCCAAAACTTATTAATATAATAAACATTATATTAATAAAATCAACTTATAATAATGAGGTTCAACAAGGCCAAGTGTTGGGTCCTGCACTTGGGTCAAAACAATACCACACAGAGCTACAGGCTGGAGGCACAGTGGCTGGAAAGCTGCCCAGCTTGGAAATGGAAACAAAGTTGTGCTGGGGAGGAGCTAGAGAGTTGTTAGAGAAAGCACAGAAATACTCTACTTCTGGCACTCACAACCAGCCAGAGCTTTAAAGAAAAACAAGAATTCCCTCTGCTCCCAAAGAATGTCCTCCTGAAACACCTTTTTCTTCTCTGATCTCAAGGACTAAAATGAAACTTTTCGGAATCAACCTCCAAAATTGCCAAGCTATGAGATGGAGATGCTCTGTGATGCTGTGAAACTTTGAATCCCAAAGCCAGCAATCAAGGTGTGTGGGTGTGGGAAAGGAGGATGAACACAGTTCTTACAAAAGCAAGGCTCCTCTGCAGCCAACAAGCTGAAAAGCATCAGCCCAGGTGCTCAACAGCCTGCTCTGCTACCTCTCCATATTGCCTCTTCCCTTACTCTACACCCTTCCTCCAGCACCATCTCTTCCTGCCTTATCATCAGATTCTCTTGCATGTGGTTCATTTCCTTACTTGTAGCAAACTGTGTTTTGAGCAAATGCTCATAAATCATATAAAATAGCTAGCAAAAACAGTACATAGACTCAGTCCCAGTAAAGGCCAATACAGTAAAAAACAAATTAAATTTATAGTCCAAAGCATTATTTCTTTGTAGTATTCAGAAAGAAAGTAACCTTTGAAAATCTCTAAGAAATATTCACATATCGACATAAGGTAGCTCTGTGACACTGATAAGGTTTCTCCGGTATCTTTTTTTCAGAGAAATTCTATTTTCAAATGAAACAATAAATGTGAACTTTCAGTGGGCTTGTTCTGTTGCAGCCAGCTCAGGCACAGAGGGTCTGCTAGCATGAAAGTCACTCAAGAACTGTAAGAAGAGCTTTAATTTAACCTCTACACCAAACAGATCAGTGACATGGCGTCACTGCTTTCCATGCAAAAGTTTCAAAATACTCCATGCACAGAAAATATCTTGGGTAAATAACTTTATTTACTTGGCGGGGCACTGACTTTTTATAAAAGGGAAAACACAGCAAGCCTTGATCAGAGCCAAAGACAGAAATATCTTCTTATTATGTTTTATGCTTTGTGTTAAACCATCGCTTTCTAGAAAATCCATTAACTGCACTGCCTCCAACATCACTTTAGCTGGAGACTCTGGTTACCCTCACAGTCTTTCAGAGACAGCAGGATGTAGGAAGGCCCACAGTAAACCAATGGCTACATGCAAACAAAAGTAAGACACTGTTGCCAGACAAGTGATGGTTTTTAATGCTGGGATGATGTAATTACTCAGAGTTTAACAGAGGACATACTCTTCTTTTTACAGATAGCAAGTGTTGCAAAGGCTTAATATCCTATTTACTGCTTTGCCACAACACCCATCTTTTCAGAAAGATGTGCAATAAAAGGAGTGGCTGACAATTTCAGCCAAGGTTTTAAACAAGTCCCCAGTGCAGGCCTTCATGAATTAAAGAGCACACAACAGATAAATGGAAAGCTGGCAGTGAAATCACATCAAGACCAAGTGGATTAAAAGAAAAAAAGCACCTCTTGGCTCCTGTGGTACTCATCTTGATATAACCAAATGCA
Source organism: Ploceus nigricollis (assembly GCA_013399945.1). NCBI lineage: Eukaryota > Metazoa > Chordata > Aves > Passeriformes > Ploceidae > Ploceus > Ploceus nigricollis. Next base: position 1,149,504 of record VXBC01003930.1, on the reverse strand, counting down.
GGAAATCAGCTGAAATTCCTTTCCTGTTCAGGGAAAATGCATTCCCTAACTTTAGACATATTTGCTGGTAGTCAAAGGTTCATTTTATCAAATGACTACTACAGAAACTGTGGGTTTCCCCTGCTTTTCCCTGGCAAGTGAGGAGGGCTGCACAGTTTGGTGGCATGGAATTCTGACTTGCCAGGTGGGAGGTTGTCTTTCCTTTAAATATGATCCCTGCCTTTTCCCCCAAAACATTACATCTGCAAAATACAAACCAAAAAAGCTACACAGATACCTGGATTTGGCAAGCTTCAGCTTCACTGTGCTGGAAAATTAAATTAAGGGAAGCTTTAAAAAGGTTTTTCCCCTCTTGAAAACGGAAGGATTGTTGGCCTTAAAGTCTTGAAGACAATCTGCCATTTTGCAACTGCATTGTCATTCCAGCTTTCTTTAGGAGGATCCCTGCACTAGCTCCATACATTAGTGGCTGGAAGGAGCACTTTCCACAGTAGCTATTGAGGTTTCCTTAATTCTTACTCTTTTTGATTTGGGAAATCACAGAAGGGGGTAGGGAGGAGGTAGCCACTGTGGACTTCTCAGGATCTACTGATGCAATAAAGTCAAGGTTCAGGATAAACAAAATTGAGAACAGCTATAAGGGGACACTGTGCTCTTGCCCTATCTGAGTATTGTTTCATTTCTGACTGATTGGCAGGCAGCATTTGACAGACGTGGGCTAAAGCTCCATGGGGTTGCAGGTCTCAGAAAATGATTACAGGGGAATTGAGTGCATGAATTGGTTTGTCTCCCTTGCTCTGAACCATCTTTCTGCCCCTCACATACACACTGACTAAAACTGTTCCTGCCAGCCCTTTTTCAGTGCTTTGATGGAAGCCACACATAGCCTGGCTTGCAAGACAGAAGGACTCTCCAGGCCCACATCTCCTTAAAACCCCCAGATGTTTACAGAGAGTTTTACAATAAAGGTGATATTACTGTGGTTTTTTTTCCATTTCCTGGTGTGCACAAAGTAGCCAGCCCTGTTGTGGGACAGGACGTGGCACCTCTGCCCCACTGTGCATGAACCAAGGGGGTGACTGGCTGCCCATGGCTGAGCAGTCCCTCACACTTTCCCACGTTTTCAGCACGGAGGTGCTGCATTTGGAGCCACGCAGCCGCAGTACATGCTTTTGCTGCTGCTGCCAGCTCAGGAAAGTGTTGCTACATCTTTCTTTAACCCAGCTGAGGTTAGACCAGATTTTCTGGTACAGATAACGATTGCACTATTTACATTTCATACACCTAAAGGGCAGACACCCAGGCTTTGCTGGAGCAGATGTCTTAGGAGGAAGCTTGAAGACTAAAAAAGCATGTAAAAGCCACAGCTGCCTCTCTGACCTGCTCCAGCACGGCCCAGGTGATTTTGTCTGCACAGACTGCCCAAGCAGCTGACACGCACTAAGCTGCTCACTGCAAGGTGTCAGAAATGATAAAGCAATGGCACAGTTTGATTTACTGCTGGGCAAACGCCGGCTGGCAGTGACCACACACGCAGGGGTCAGGCAGTGCTGTCCTTTATTAGCACGTCAACCGTCGCTGTGCTAACACACTCACGGATTAGACTCCCAAAGCTGAATATCTGAGCATGCTTGGGTATAACTAATTGGAAATAGGCCCTGAATTCCTAATAACCTAAGTTATGGTCCCTGGGATTTATGCCAAATTAAAGACAATTAATTCTCCTCTCTTGATTATTACACACCTTAATAGCTCTGTCCTTGAGTCAGTTCCATCCTTGATGTGCAGAGCCCTTTAGCTCAGTCTCTAAAATCTGATGTGCATGAAGAACGGTTAATAAAAAAATTCTGTATCAAATCTGAGTTACTGTATCAAAATCTCTCATGTTTTACAACAGCAAAGAACACAATTGGATTCAAAGCCTACTTCAAATCCTAGATTATAAAGGCATCTGCTGCATAGCCTCTGCACTATAGTCTTTAGAGGCCTTAAACAATTCCATGTTTCCCTTTAAGATCTTCTTTTAAAATACCACACAGCAGTATATACAGATAATCAGGACTGTTTTCATTAAATGATTTCAGTGAAGTTCACTGGCTTTATTTGATATACAAAAGACTATTTAACCTTCTCCCAAGACACTCTACTGATGTAATTACAAGCAAGAGATGAGGCATGGCTTTCCCAGCTGCAACCACTAACAGAAAAGAAAACTTTCTGTAAGCAGAGGCCGCTCTAAGTCTTTCCTACAGGATGTCAGAGGCAGGTATCTCCTTGCAGTTAAAAATAATGTGAATCCTTTTTTCCCCAGCTCACTATACAGTGCACAGGCTACAGGTGTCAGGACAGTTCAGCTAAAGGAGAAGTGCTAGCACTCCTGCCTTAGGCATCCTTCATGCACCAAGTAAACAAGACCATGTGTCCCTTTTCAGAGTATCAGCAGGAAACTCTGCAGGGCAAACTCTACTGCAGCCCTAGAGACATAGGTGGGATTTTCAGAGCTGATGGGGTGCCAGCCTCAAGCTTGCAGGGGACAAGAGGACACCCCTTCCAAGGACAGAAGTGGAATAGGCTGAATCTCACCTGCTCATTTTTACTGAGCCAACAAAAATACAAAATTCCAGGAGGGGACACCCCACACAAGGAGTCTCTGATAGTGGAGATGATCACAAGGGGCTCAGACTCCTTGGGAAAATACCATCTTTCCTTTCAGACAGGGGTTTTTAGACCCATGACCTGCCTGAGGGAAAACAAAGCAGATCCTCATCCTATCAGTGAAAACCAACAGTCCCAGTCTTCAGACAACACTCAGTTCCTCGTGACCAGACCCGTGGCTCAGCATCTGGAGGAAGATCTCAGGGATTTCTCTGGGAGACAGAAATGGCAGGGAAACCACAAACCCATGCAATCTGACCTAACTGCTCTTGAAGCTTCACAATGCAGACAGGGCTCTCCAGCAGACAAACAGGCAGCTGTTGGGATTTTCACCACATGTCCCCAACAGCAGACCTGAGGCAGATCTCTACAGAACCCATGCATTCCCCGTGACAAAGCAGGAAGGGAATGTCCCAGAAAAAGCCATGAATGTTGCCATGTGAGAGCTGAAAATCACAAGTTTCATATTGTCTGTTGAGTCCTTGACATAAAGCTAATACAACTTTCCAAAACATTTCATTTCCTAGGCTTCTCTCTTTCTCTCGTTTTTGCTGAACTCTGCTCAGCAACATAACTGATTCCATGCCTTGTGACAGAAACATGCATCCTAAAATAATGGAAAGAGCTACGGAGAGAAAATCTCTAAGGTAATGTGAGGCAGGGAGAGCAAGAAAGCTCCCCCTCAACTTGTGGCTTATGAACAACCCTGGTTTGCTACAGAATGGCAAATCAACAGTTTGCCTGCCCACACACTCAAGCAGCAAGGAAAACCAGAAAAATAAATGAAGCATGTGAAAATACAATTTTTATTTGGTACCACGAGGCAACATTACACTGGATAGTGTAATTTTTTTTTTCCAGAAAGGTCAGAGAGCCCTCTGATTAAAACACCTGAGAAACCCTGGGTTGGGAAAGAGGGCCCTACCAGCTTGGGAAGCTGAGCCGCCACAGGCACAAGCTTTGGACCCAAACTGTGACACATCAAGCACAAAGGATTGATCCTCCCCTGCAAACCACCTGCAAACAGAATAACAGCATCATCTTACATTTACACTGAGAATAGAAATTAAATTAGCAAGTAGATTTTGATCATGAAGTGACCTTTAAAAATGACTGAGAGAAGAAAACATTAGCCACCATTATTTGTTCTGATACAGATCCTTCCTGAAGGCAGCTTTGTCGGCAAAATATTATTGCTAATTTTATTTCATGTTTTCAAACTTCTTTTAAGAATCTAAGATAACTCTAATTTTCTCATTTTTTCATAGAGAGCCTTTGCTGTCTTCTTTTTTCATCTAAGCACAAATTGGGAAAAGTGCTGTAGCTGAACTTAAAGAAACCTGGTTAATTTTATGATATTTAATAACATTTGTAGCTAAAAAGGCTAAAAACACTAAGGGTAATGAGATCTCACACTCTGGTGCTTAACGTATTCTCTTCTGCTTGTGCCACACGCTGAATGGTGGAAACAGTTCACATCAGTATGGGAAGGAGAAAACACACTCTCCTTGGAGACACAACCAGGGGCTGGAGGTCAGCCTGGGAGTCACAGCCAGCCAGACTCAGGGCAAGCAGCTACACCCTGCAATCTCCTCTCACTCAGCCGTATTTATGACCACCATCAATACGCTCACAATTGCAGCATTCGTTGCACAAATCTTTATGAGTTTTCCAAATGAAAGTGGGCTTTTCTTTCTTCCTGCCTTAGGCAGGTTTGTGGAAAGACTGCCAAAAATTGCACCTGGTTTATGGCTTCAACAACATTTCTGTTTGGCGCCCTCATTGTACTTCTTCCTCACTTACATAAAACTGCAGGGATTATGCAGAATTCAGGTTTGCCTTGTGACATGCTCTTTGAAAAGTCAATACCATTTAGAATTTGCTTTGACTTTGCATTTAGACAGACATAGTATCATGTACAGCTCCATCCTGCACACAAACTCCCTTATTCACATGTCAAGAAAGACAAGGATTTTGACTGCTAATGCCTTCTTGTCTTTGCATGCGAGGCCAGTTTTGCTTACGTCTCAAATTAGGGCAGGCTTGCGCTTACAAAATTTAGTAACCTCCTAAGGTAGCTACCTTTATTTTAATTTAAAACCTCCCAAAATTAACAGTGTAATCACTGTGCTGTAGACCAAGAACCATTTATGAGCATCATCTCGAAGTCATTTTGTCCTTGCAAAGGTTTCAGATATTGGATGTCCAGTGGCCACTTATTCTTTTGCCTTTCATATGTGATATTTTAAGCAATTAAGCCTGAACTGTCTACCCTGTTTTGAAGGTTGAAGCCACACAGAACATGATGACAGTCAGGTTGTACCAGATGAAACAACAACTCTTTATGAATCAATGAACATCTCAGCAGAGATCTAAAGTTCCAGGAGTTTTTCTACTTCCTATACACCCAGTTTCAATTCTCTGGGGTTGCATTTTTGGTCCACTGCCTAGCTGCATATATCCCAAGTCTCTTCACTCTACTGGCCCTATGTCTATCTCCACAATAGTTTTGTTGGGAATGTCAGTGTGGTCCACTTTTGCTGGGCTGTCTCTCAGGAACACATTCCTGCTTTTTAAACAATCCTGCTCTGAAAGACAGTATTTCATCTGGATTTGCACCTTTCTGGACTACCCTTTCTAGCTATTTATCCAGTTACTTAGCACCAGCTACATCAAATACCAGCAGCATGTAATGAAAAAAGGCATTAAAAATATTGTCCGGTCAAAACCACCTGCCTGTAGATCTCACTATTCCTACAATCATCTCATTGCTGTCTATATTTTAGCCAACAGATCAAGGAACTGAAATCTCATATATTGTCACTACCTCACCTAACAAGAGGCAGGAAGCAGCTCACAGGAATGTGGAGTTGTTTAACTGGCCCTATGGATGTGGGGATGGAGAGCTTCAATGTCCCCATTTGCCAAACTCAAGAGGGGCTGGAGCCCTTTGGTGGAGTGCAGTACACACGTTTCTAGAGCACCTGGAACAAAGCAGGGGTGTTAAAGAAAAGTACAAGCAGGTGGGGAAGATTAATTGCCTTGCAGGGTTTGGGGACATCCTGGGAGCAGAGAATGTGCTCCACAGCTCACAGGAGTCAGGCAGGTTGCCGTGCACCTCCCAGCTGTACTGAAAAAAATCTGCTATTCCTAGTGCAGAGGGGAGAGGTGGCAAACACTACTCTGAATGTTTGGAGCAGGTTGCAACAGGCTGTGGCTCTGGTGGGACAGGTTTGTCAGCAGTGCCTGAGCTGCCTTCCCTGACAGCTCCCCGCAAGGCTGATCTTCTGAGCATGGGGGTGTGGAGGTCCGGGAAAGGAGCTGGTCCCCCGCACGCCCCGGGGCTGAGGAGATCAGCAAAGGCAACCAGCTGCAGCATGCCACAACCAGGTGGCTGCCGGCACTTTGTCTTGCCTTGCTTTGTATTAGCGTTGGACTAAGTGAGCTGATCAGGTGAATGATGAGCACCATTTGTCAAGCCAACCTGCAAAGCGTGCCGCACCCCCCCTTGGTATGGAGGTGCTGGAGGCTCTTCCCAGGAGCGTGCTGCAATCTTGCCTGCTGCTGCTTTGTGAAGAGCTCCTCGTAAACTTGCCCATTTGCAAGCTGCATGCAACACAAGGCATCGCTGCAAACTCGTAATTAAATTCATTACTCCATACAATTTTAAGCCATTCTTCAAATAATTACAGTAATTTGATAAGCAGAAATCACATAAACCTGCTGCAGTTTTATCTCTCCCATTTGCTGTCTGAAGGAAAATGTGAGTAATTAGTCGGATGATAACAGTCCGGGTTATGCAAGCAAAACAAAATTAATATGATCCTTACTCAAAAAACTCTAAAATAAAATGAAACTGATGACTCCTTAGGCAGCGCGGGGTGGCAGCGAGGGGAATGGCAGCAGCCAAAGGGAGCAGGAGGATGGCACACTGCACTGGCCACACTCCCCACGGCGCTGCGCAGGCGGGATGCTCTCGAGAGCCGCCGCCGACCTGCAGCTATCGCTCCTCTCTCCCGGGAAAGTCACGTCAGGTAACCTTGGTAACTCGAAGGCAGGGGAGGCAGGAGGCGAAAGCTTCCTGCAATATTCACGGGACCATGACAGAACATTCATTAGCACTCTAATGTCAGGAGGAATCAGCAGCCCGGGTGGCCGTGCCCGCCCCACTCTGCTTCTCACCTTGTTTATGAGGTTCCTGACCTTTCCTGCTACGAAGCAGCAAGTTGGCAAACTGCAGCTCACGGCACACTGGGGCACAGGGAGGACAGAGCCATGAAAAATTCACACCTGCCAGCATCTCTAGTGTGCTTGAACTCTCAAATCAGAAGCCAGCGGATGTACAACATGCAGCAACTCTCAGAGGCCCTGGCTATCCTTTGGGCTCACCCACCTGCCAGACTGCCAAGGCAAATCCACTGGAGTCATGAACATGGCAAGTGCCAGGGACTCGCCATGATGTGCCCACGAGGACACTGACAGCACCCTGCTTTGCAGTAGGGGAGAAAGAGATAAAAAGAGGTGGAACTGGAGGCCATGAATATGTTGTGATTAGCACAGACCCAAACTCCCTGGTTGCCTTGTGTCCTGCTCTGTCCACATGACTGTAAATTCAGAGCTGGAGATAACAGAAGTCCTCTCTGAACCCTACAAGACAACGTTTGGTGACTAAAGAGTTAACAAATCCAAAAACGTCGGGGATGAGTTTCACTAGAGATAAGGAAACACGGAGTATATACTAGGCTGAAATAGAAATGCGGCCCAGCCACAAGATCAATAAAGAGGAGAAGGCCAGAGCTGTGGTTACTTGGTGCTTGGATTAAGAGCTTCATCGGGTTTCTGCAATCAGATCTGATGATCCCACCAAAGGAACAAAGGGAAGGCTCCAGGCCCTCATTTTAGAGAAGCAAACGAAGAGTCATCAATTTTCTGAAAGTGACTTTATGCCTCGTTAAGACCCATCTAAATTATATACAAGATGACTTCCAAGTAATGGAAAAATGAATCTGCAGACAGTTCCTTTTTTTTTTTCCTTTTATTTCCTCAAGGATGTGTCTCCAGCCAGCCTGAAACCAAATACTTGTTTTGGGAAGAAAAATTCCCATCCCTACAGGAAGATATTTCAAAATGAGCATTTCAGTTTTAAATGCAGCTGCACCTTTCACACTTCTCTTCTTCCCCTAGAGCTCTTAGCACCCTGGCCAAGAAAAGGTATTCGAGACCTAAGTACCACACATAATAAGCAATTTACAAATTGAATCAAGATTAGCTTTAAATACCACTCTTTCCAGAGGAATTATCTCAGTGTGGCAGCCCCACAGATATTTTAATATCTGTATTTAAAAAATCTTAAAATGAAAGGAATTTCACATCCTTAATTCGGAAATAAAAAAAATTCCTGAGTAAACCAGTTCAATGCAACATCAAAAGGAGAGGAACAATATACTGGGACAGAACCCCACATGTTCTTTTAGCCTATATTTTACCAGCTGCTAAAATTATAGTAAAATATGAGTGCATGAAAGAAAAATGTATCACAGAGACTGCATCTCCTTCCACCACACAGCCACGGCCCGTGACAATTAACAGGGTGCTGGCCCGACCCAATGGCTCTCCAGGCACTGGTGTGGCTCTGCTGCTGCCCTCCATCCCCAGAACCACACGACACCCTGGGGACAGGCATCAAATCCTCCTCAGAAAGCTGAGTCAAAACTGAGTCATCACCAGGAAGGATGATGGATTCACTGCTGCTTGGGATTTTTCAGAGGAGATTAAAAAAAAATTATAAACAGTTTCTTCACTGCTGGAGAAGCTGCATTCCTAGTGCTCACGTGTAGAAGAAGTTTGGGCTCTTGGGACAGAGCGTGCCACCTGGGCTGTGAAGCCAACACAGCACCTGCATCACTGAGAGGGCTGGAGGCTTCTCAATAATTCCTGTAGCCCAGGGCTTCCAACAACTGCTTACTTTGTTCCGGGAGGAATTTTATTTGTAGCGTGCCCAATATTTTGTTTCCTTTCCAGTTTTCCTTGAAGCAGCAGAGAGCAGCCACAGCTATATCATGGGGCTGGGAGCAGTGGTTAGAGTGGCATCAGGAATGATCCCATGAAACCTGCAGGAAGCTGAGGAATCAGAAAAAATAACAGATCTCTGGGGAGAAAAAGCAGATGGAGCCTGTGGGAGAGGAAAGGCTGCTTCCCCACCAGAGCAGCCCAGTGCAGCTTGCAGGGATGGCTTGAGCCCCTTGCAAATACCCGCCTTGCTTCATAGGAACCTTGGTATAAGCAGTTCCCCTGAGCCTTCCATTCTGCTGCGATAGGCTCCTGCAGAAGAACAGGCCTGTGTGTATCACAGGACTATCTGGTGACTGTCTGAGATGTGAAGACATTGGGAGAGATGACCTAATCTCCTTTCTGATCTCATGCTACTAAAATCACAGGATTCTGCTGATGCAGCGAAGCCAACAGCAAACTCTGCTATTTCAGCTGTGGGTTTCCACTGGGGTCTGTAATCAATATGAATGAATCGGGCAGCAGGAAACAACTGCTACCATTTGGGCTGCTTTCACCAGATCTGATCCTGTGTGCCTGCTAGAGAACAGTTAAAAGCCCCAGCCTGGGTGACAGCAGCGAGTCCTGGGACAGGGCCGCACTGCCGCTGCCGCACACGCTGCTGGCCCTGTCGCTGCTGCCGAGCTGGCAGGGCAGCTGGCAGAGCACGGCAAGCCTGCGGCGCTCCAGACTTTTGTCACAATTATTAGGGATTTATGAGGACAGGGATCGTGTCAGTTGTCTGTAATTTCACACTGAATGATACCCTTTTCCAGAGGTGGCAGTCTCTGAATTAAGCCACCCTGTAGGGAGAAAGGGAGATTGGACATTGAATGCCTCTTTCATAGACATCTCACCTAAACAAGCGCTTTTATGCAGCTCCCAAAGAGTGGCTGGGGGACCTTGGAGTAACTCAGTGTCCAGCCCTGCAGGAAGCCTCACAGCCCTGTCATGGGATGGCTGCTGGTGACCAAAGGCTAAGCCCAGCCTAGTGAGCACAAGGCCCCATCTTGACCACGCTGGGGATGTGCACAAGTACTAAAACCAAACGAAGAGTGCAGGGATCTGCCCTAGCCGGCTGTCTTTGCAAAGGATTGGTATCTGCAACTACTGGTTGTATGGGAATAGCTGCCTGTACAAACCTCCAAGCCAGCAAAAGCAACACCCCCAAAAGCACAGCATAAAACACTTTGAAGAAGAGGGATACCACGTGGTAACAGACATTCAGTTGCAACACTACCTGCAGCTGCCCCATGTACACACAATCCAAACCCACACTGTCCTGTTTGAATTTGCCTCATATCAGTTTGTACCACAGCAACACATCAAGTGCTTTGCTCCCTTTCCTAATTACTGAGACTTAGCTCTTGGAATGATACCTGATTGTAGGCAGTGATTTTTTGCAAATGTAACAGCTTGTCTTTTCCATACCTGAAACTCATCAAGAAGGAAGCACTCTGGGGGGAATACATAATGTAGTAGTAGGCATGGTATGCACCTCTTTCTATGAAACTGTAATCCTAAGGCTTCACAGTTCACACAGCTCCATTTATTGTACTATAGAGGAACTTATTGCACTAGCAGAAGTCTGGTGCAATTCCTTTCATAATCATCAAAAACCTCTTGAAACTGGTGTTTTAAACAGTTGTACTAGGTTTTCTAACGTTTTTGTTATATGGCATCACGGTAATTCTTTCTGCAGGGCTACGTACTGAGGAACAGAACTACTATTGCTGCTCTTTGGATCATTAAACTCCTGTCTTTTAAAGCCATCAATTCTTGCTGATTCATGTTTAACTTTTCAGAGATGATTATATGAATTCTTATTACCCATTATTTCATGTGTGTTTTCAACAATCCTGAGTTTTAAGAGGACATCAGTATCACCATAACCTCCCATGGGATACTCATTTGTGGACATAAATTTTGAATGTTCTAAAGCACCCACAGCAATCTCAAAATTCCCAGATTGTATTTCAGTGGTACGTATCTACCCATGGCAACTGGCTAGTGACTGCATATTTATGACTAATTACCTACACTGTTTCCAAGTGGAAGAATCACTTAGTACAAGGTACTAAGCAGAAATTTTGAAGGGATTCTGAAGTCAAATAAATATGTATCTTGGAGTTAGAGAGAAGGCTGCAAACTCTCACAGCTTTCCTAGAAAACTATCTCAAAGCATTCTAGTTGAATTCTTCATTTAACAACCTGTATTTGAGTACTTCTAAGAGACTGGCTGTCTATATTTAAAAATATTCCTGACAACTCTTTTTTTAAAGCTGAAGGTGCTCCAAAGCATCACTGGCAGAAAGAGCTTATAAACTGCAGTGAGGACATAGAGAAAGCTTGAAGAGTTCACAGGGCAGGAGAGGGAAAGCTGCTGTGCTAAGCAGCACATGCAGCTTATTAACCCCTGCACGTCCAAAGAGAGTGGGCAGGACTGCCAGTCCTGAGCAATGCAGCTCTACATGAACAGGGGTTTAGGACGTGCTACTGCCTAACTCAGCTTCCACACATTGCTGCTGTGTGTCTACAGCAAAGCTGCTGCCTTCTCCCCATGGAACACATCCTCAAATGCCCAGGGAAAACTACTGCCCACTATGCATGCTCATAAGGAAGCTGGGGCTGTGGTTACAGTAGATATTTGTAAGCATGGCTCTCTAAAATATATTTTAAAAAAAAGTCAGTTAAGTGTGTGCTGTCTTTACTGACAGATTCTCTTTTTCAAATTTTGCTTGAGCTGCATATGGCTCTGTAAAAAGCCATTCCTTTCTAAGCATCCTGGCTTTGACAACCATAGCCCAGATTTTAACACTGCACACAATTCAGACACCACAGAAATTTGTGCTAATGAGGAAATGTGCCACTGAACTGTGTCATTTTACATGAGAGAAGGAGGGAGAGCAGGGAAGATGTAGAGAAGGCACCAACTGAAAGAAGAACTCATAAGCACATGCAGGCTGGGCCAGATGGCTCCCCACAGGCCTAAAGTCAACAAGAGTGTCAAAGATGCTCTTCAGCTCAGAAAGTGGAAATGGCCACAGCTGCCAGTTTGCTTCCCACGTTCTCCTCAATGGGAACAGACTGGATGGGAACACAATTGACTGGACTGGTTTGGTTAAGTCCTTAAACATCTTTTTAGAGACAAAAGAGTCTAACTAGGCACCAAATTGAAGTAACTCAGCAGCTACACCATCCCAATGACTGTGCACAGATAAGCTGCTTGTGATCCTAGCAATGAAGGAGAAACTCTCAACACGAATGCAACCATTGCCATCGCCTCCAAAACTACACTCACCACATCTGATTATCAGAAAGCATTAAGTCATTATGGAAATGCAGACAGAGGTAGAAAGTAACAGGGTCCCCACAACTTGTTTTTTTAATTTTGTTTTGGTTTTCACCTTGGGGGAAAAGGACAAAGACTTATGGTCAGGCAACTTTACAAATACAGTATTCGGAAGAAAGGAATTCCATGTTTCATCTAAACCCCTCTGGGAAGAGTTGGCATTAGGTTCAAGTGAAGTATGCCACATGCCTCAATGGGAAAAAAACAGATGGTGATAATAAGTGGTGGAATATTTCTGCTTCCCATCTCTGAGTGCTCCATTTACTCTTAACTATCTGTTTCCTGCTCAGCGCAGCAGATATTGCTCCTGCCTGAGCACAGTCAACTGACCTGAAACACTGTGGCAAGTTCATATCATGGGACCACTGGGGTCTGGGTCTTGGTTCCACCAAGCATGAAAATGACCCTAACATCTTTCTGTGTTATTTTAGCTATAGATACAAGTAATAGGAGACATACAATAATTTGATGGAAATAGCCCAATAGTGAGTAATGACTGCAGGAGAAAGGGTGAGCTTTGTGTTCTTAACCTAAAAATGGAACAATGACATGGTAGTTATGAGCCATTCCCAGAGGAAAAAGGGACATATCAAAATCCATATCTGACAACTGAGATTACTGACATGCCAAACAAGGCAGCTAGTGTCAAATAACCTGAGAACAACCCTGCTGGCACAGGCTTAGCTTAGCCCACAGCAGTGCTCCTACAGGCCACCTAACTCAGGTGAGCAGCGATGCTTTTGCTAGCTGGAGCATGACTTTGCCAACGAGCAAAGTTAGGTTGCTTGCACCATCTGTTACCTGTCAGGTTTTCCACAGAGTTTTTTCTAGGGTAGTGTGTAACCAGCCAAGCTGGAGGATGGATCCTTTACTTAAACCTTTAGTTTATGCCAGATGTGCTGGCAGCTCTGTGCTATGTTTTCTTTTTCTCCTAACTGACAGTTGAGGAAACTTGACAGCATTTTCTACCAGCTGCAGCATTGCAGCTACATCATTTCCCACTCTCAGGACTGCCAATTTCTCTCCAGTAACCTTGAGAAAGATTCCTTTTCTGGGAAAATGATGACATGTGAGCCCTGCATACACGTATCCCATCTATCCCTGCTATCCTTTCCTGAACGAGCTGTTTTTAGTTATGTTCCATGTCAATGGGATGAGAATAGGGGTTTGTTGTTAGTGGCCAATCTCTGATAGAACATGGTCTCAAAAGTCAGCCCTTCCCTTTACTCTGGCTTTACTGGGAAGTCCCAAACCAGCACTGCACACTGTCTGTTTTACAGTGACCTCCCAGGATCACTGCAGAGCCACTTCCATGGCTCACTCTCACCTGAAACAGGAACATCCACTCTGGATATCCAGACTCAAGGCATGCTGCTCCGGCAGGGTGAGGTTTTAGCACAGCTAGCATCTTTCTGGGACCCCAGAGCAGGGACCTGCACTTTTACTGTTGAGGAATTTAAGTTGCCATCTGATGCAGAGATGAAATTGTGAGACGGAAGGACCTAGTTAACCTTGTGATCGAAGCAGCGTGCCTGCAAAGATGGAAAGGACGATTTGCTGCTAATTTGTATGATTGCTTTCTGGTTTCTCTCCATGTCACCCTATCAGACGTTACTTACTGATAAGCAAAAATTTAATTTCGTTGACACTTCAAAATAACCCAAGTGAAAATCAGTTCTTTGCTGCTTCCAAGGAGAAGATCTAACGAGAAGCACAAAACTAAGTTAATCCAGAAATTAGCTGCTATATTTTCAGGTAAAAATTACAAGACCAGAAAGAGTATTTGGCCACCTTGCCTGACCCGCCATGGCAAATTTTATGCGGCAGCCCTTCACACTCACCTTGTGCTCTATTTCCACATATACTGGGCTGAAAGGTCGTGCAGAAATGTGTTCAGCGTCAGGTAACATCAAGGGAGAGAGAAGCCAATACTTCCAGTGGCAATCAGTCCCACTGTTGGAGATCTGAGCCTTATTTCTGCTTCACTTTCTCTGGTTTCTGCTTACAGTTATTGATTCTTGTTCTGGCTCTGTCTGATGGATTAAACAGCCATTCCTTGCAGCTAGCACCTTTTCTCACTTTAGGCACTCATACTCCACAAATATTTCACCTCTTGCTCCTCTTCCTGCTAAGTGCAGCACACAGAGCTTCAAGTCTTTTGTTGCATGAAATATTTTTTCATTTGCAGATTACTTTTTGTGGCCTTTTACATGCCCCATATTGTAGTCAGGGCCTGCATTTCTCATTGTCAGAAATAAATGTGCACATGAAACAGTTGTTACTGCAGTTGTCCTTAGGGTAACTTTGGGCAGTGTAACAAAGGACAAGAACCATCTCCTAAATAAAATCTGTACTCCTAGGAGGAATGGCTGACCTCTCACTCTCATTTGTGCTTCCTCCTTTCCCAGCAACAACTTAGCTCTTCTATTGTCATCTTCCACAGCTCCTACACATAATCAACATGCACTTCACATATAAATAAGGCTCATTCAAAGACTGGGATGGAGAGTAGTCCACGCAGGAAAAATCAATTATAAACCCAGGTCGATTTCTGACAGTTTGGTCTTTCAGAGAAAATGTTTAATGAGGGTATTTTTAATGAAATATAACAAATGTAATTATTTCTACAGCAATTTTGGTTTTTATATTATCAGTCCTGGCAGGATTTCAGAAGTGGCTAGCCACGGTCATGGTGCCAGCTCCTTGTCCTTGCAAGGTGAGGAATGGCTTGCTCTTGGTTGTCATTACAAGAGCAAATGTGACATTTGTATAAGTAGCATGAGAAGAGTCCAATGTTTATCATTAACCCCATCAGGCCTCTGCAATGGCTCAGGTGAGAGGACAGTCTGCCCCTGTTGCCCCCACTGGAAACCAACAAAGCACCCATGCAAGGAACCCTCGGGGGATGCCACTGCGAGGTGTTTCAGCTCAACTACTGCAGTGCTGGTTACAGGGGACATGCAAGCATGGGCATGTTTGAAACGCCCATGTTTGACCTGCAGTATGTCACACTGTGGGAAACCAGCTGCAGCCTCTGAAGATTTTCATCTTGTCCTGAAGCTTACATCCTGTGAAACATAATGAACCCCCAAAACTTACTCCAAGTGACAGTAACACAGCATGCTTAGAAGGAGGGATCATACTAAAGTAGTAGGCTTTGCACTTGTGCTTATAGGTTTCAGAGAGACAGGAAGAACACTCCAGGTGTTCAGCAGAGTGTAGGGATGTCAGGTAACCTCTGTGCCCAGGACACCACACCTACAGGCAAGATCTACACCAGTGAACAAAGCAAAGGGCTGATTATACTGGCACAGCCAAAGAACTAAGTAGAAGAAACTACTGGAGAGGAGAAGTTGTGTGAGACTTTTGAGTGCAGGGCCCAACAGAGCAAACTGCATGAGAAAGGTTAAAGAGAACCAGAGCAGGATCTGAAGAGGCACTGATGACCTCCTGACAGCAGGGGAACAAGCCTCTGCTCCACTGATATCTTGATTATAATGGCAACTTTGACCAAGACAGACTCTTAGTCTCACTTTCACATACATTTAGCGTCTGAAGGAAACACTGATTGCAGAAAGACTTAAAACTGTTCATCCCCTCTTCAACTTCTTCTGTTGAAATTAGCCCCAGGTTCAACAGAGACAATAAAGGAGACAACATGCAAAAAGGAGGAAGCAACACTCTGAGCACAAATCTAGCAATCAGGATTATGGTGACAACTTCAGCCAGTAATTAGTAAAATGGAGTGTTAATTATTGCTACTCCCCTCTTCCTTTCACCATGGCTCACACAGCTGTTCATAAATTGATAGAAATAGAACCATAGAAATGAGCGTGAGCCAAGCCTGGGTAGTTGGTTGGTATTCACACAGTATCAAAAGAACACATTTGCATTCTTTGCCAGAAGAATCAATTTACCTTGATTGATGATTGAACTTGAATAAGTTCTTTAATATTTTGGTCATTAACTGTGATCCCGTAACAGTGTCACCACCAGAGTGCTGTTGTATTTCCCACCATGGCTCTTGTTAGATGCACTCTGTAATATGCTTGAACCTCTAACTGAGCCCTTTTAAATATTGATAATCAACGTATCTCAAAGATGATCCTTCAAAACAAAGCTCAGGCTGCCCAGAATGCTTTATGAACACAGTGTCCTGTCACTGGAGAGGCTGGACAGTGCAGGTAGATGCACAGGGTGCTGCTAAAAGCAGCAAAGGCCTCTTTCCCACTGCTGGTTTTGTCATCAGTTCACTTCCCCTCAGTAACACTGAAACATTGCTTCTGACTACAAACCCTGCTCCTGCTTCAAAATGACCTGCAGTAATTTCATTTTCCCTCTTAGTAACATTTCAAAATGAGAACAGCAGTAATACTTCTCTTTGTGCATTGGGCTAAATGTAGGCAGACCTAAAACAACCTACCTGATGATAGATATATGTCTGAAGTCAAAGAGCTAGAAGCACTTAAAAGTGCTATAAAAGGAAAAACAAATAAAAGACATCATTGATATTTTGCAGTTGAAAAATAAGTGAAGAAAATAAAGAAACAGTAGTTAATGCAAACAACAAAAAGAATCTTCAGGGCACCAGGCAGCTCCACTTGAGTTGCAACAGCAGCCTCAGCACTGGACTCCTGTCCTGGCTGAGCTGTGACACATGGGCTGTTTACTGTCACAAGAAAGCATGAAACTGCTCCTGCTACAGATATGAATGCCAGTGATGCAAGATCTGTCCCTGCAGAACATCTCCTGTTTGTACTGGAGCAGCACAGCCCAAGTCTATCAAAGTTGAACCCTGGCCTAAAGCCATGGCAGATAGCTCAAGGACACTGCTGCTGAACTGGGTAACTCCCAAGCAAGGTAAATTAGCCCATGCTTATCTCCACATGATCAAAACAAGATCCTTTTTGAGAGCCAGCAGAGCACTTGTGTACTGAGCCACATCATGTGGTGCAGGTGTATCCTCAGCTTTACAAGGATACAGCCAGCTCGCTTCCCGCCGCACACCAGCATGGCAGGAATGTGAAAGACCAAGAGAGAAGCTGCTAACATTGCAATGCTGAGACGACTAATGAAAGTGAGATAGCAGTGCATCTATTACAGCCAGGGGACAGTGGGAACCTGCACTCTGCTCCTGCTGCAGGAGAACTGCCTGTTGGCTGGCTGTTAAGAATTAAAATTGTGCTGTCAACAGTCTAAGTCTCGCATGATTACACACCTTTAAAGCCAATCAGGAAGAAAATAAATTCAGATGTGTGTGGCAGGAGTTGAATAGGGAAGATACCACAACAAATTTCCATTACCTTTTACGAGCTGGTCAAATATTAATCACTATGAAATCTCTTGACAAAACCAGTGGTACGGTTCAGCCTTTCCAGATATGCAGAAATACAGAACACACGTGTGAGGACCACAGGATCTTCCCATCTGTGCCAGGCAGTGTACCAAAGCACATTTTGCTTCTCCACTGGCACTGGCAGAGAGTCGATGCACTGTCCACAGCAGAAACACATCCACTGAATGTGGATCAAGGATTTCCTGGCCTGAGGACCTGCTGCTGAGGTGACTCTCACAGGAGAGCCTCTACATTGGAGCTGACCTCCCCAATCCTGCAGCCTGCTCACAGTAGTCAATGCCTATAGCTATAAGCAAGAAAAAGAAAGTTGTCCTATTTCATCTAAATTTTCTTCTATCTCTATGGAACAGTTCTAATTCCTCCCTTACCTAAACCTGCAAGAAGTGATTTTTTTTTTTTTAATGTCTTGTTTGTCTGTGGTATTCTCTGATGAAAAAGTAAAGATGCAAAGAAATTCTTACCTTTGCATCTTTTGTTTTTGCATCTCTGCATATTAACAGAATATTCAATGAACTCATTTAATACTTCTCAGTGATCTACAAATAATCCTTTGTGGTTTTGAAATGTGGCTATAGGCAGAAAAAATGACTGTATCATTTTTTTAACATAACTGTTCTGTTCCCTGTGTGTAATCAGTCATGTCTGCTAAGTATATTTACAAAAATGAAGCTAAACATCTTCCCATCCTATTGTTTTGCAAAATAAATGTAGCTCTAGGAGAGAAGGCTGGCATCTATTCTGGCTCATACATCATTAATAGAATTACATGCAAAATCCTGAATTGCTGTATCACTGAAGTAATATCCCAGTTTTACTCTGTTTTTCACTGAGCCTGCAGTGGCGGTAGCAGAGACTACCACCAGAAAACTTTTCATTCTGAAGTCAAAACCTTTCTTCTTCCCTATCTGGAGTGAAAGATGGAAGTAACAAACATCCCCCGCCCTTCCAAATAAGATGAACTCTGTAGAAATATGACAGTAAAAAAGCAAGCTTTTCTGAAGAGCTGGCATGTATGTTCAAGCAAAATGCCTTAAATACAGCCATTGGATTTAGGGAGATGCACTCTGAATCCAGACATCTCCAAGCACACTGATATGACAGTTTCTCTGAAGCAGCTTCCTACCAAGGTGTTCTCACACTGAGGCAGCTGCTGGGGTGACAGCAAGATGGTTCTTGATTCAGCTTATTTTGGCTGAGCCTGTAGGTAACTTCGACCATATTTTCTCCCAGGTGCTGCTGCATTAACTGTATGAGGAATGCACCATGCACTGAAGCTGACAGAGACTTACAGCTCTGAAACAGTTACAGTTGCCCATACATGCTTCCTTTCTTATTAAGGAAGAAAAAAGCACTGTTGTTTATCCTGTTAGGATCCCTACACCAATTCCTCAGTCAGCCTGAATGCAAATGCTGCCTCTGCTGTGTCCTGCCTGGCCCTCTGAGCTGCACCAAATCCAAGCAGCATAGGGAGTGTGCCCTGCCACTGGGCTATGAGTTAATCTGGAGAGGTCACCACTGGGTCCCATCTCTTGTATTCCTGTGAAACCCTCTGGATTATCTCTGCATCTTGTGTCCAGTTCTCCTGCAGTTGGTCCCTGGAGAAAACAAGCCCTTCTGTGCTTGGAGGAGGGTCAGCACACATGCAAAGCCACTGGAAGGGACAAGCTCTGCATGGCTCTGTTCTGCCCGCACAGAGAGGGCAGCCCAGCTCCAAGGGACCGTCCCAGCGAGGCAGATCACCTTCACCAAGCCAGGCAAAGCCAAACGTGAGGAGCGAAGATGCAGAGTGAAGAATTGAGTTTTCAGATGTGCTAACAACAGCAGTGACTTGTTGCCAAACAGAACTGTGATTTATACAGCAAATTTGCTTTCACACAGGCAAACTCAAACATCTGCACAGATTTTGGCTGAGAAAATGGGAGGGGCAGGAAGACCTTTGGGTCCAGCATGCATACAAGCAGACACATGCGCCAGCATGAGTGTGTGACAGTGAGAAAACAGTGAGAAAACACAAGTGAAGATTTTATCCTTGATTCCTTCAGTTGAAATCCACCACCACTTATTTTCTTTTTTGGTTGCATCAAACTTGGCATTTTAAAAGCTTGTTTTCTGGTTTGGTGGTTTTTGTTTTGTTTTTTTTTTCTCTTTCCTTTAAACTCAGTGCTATTTTGAATTTGTTTTAAGATGAATGTTGCTTTCATTCCCATCCCTGGTTCCTAGACTGCATTTCTGAGCCTCTGCTGCAATTTCACTACGTTTAGCACTTACCAGGCAATTATCACTGAGTCAGGTAGAATGACAGCATTTTTTCAGTTCAAGCACACAATTCCGTATTTCAGCGAACTGATTTTTAAACTATTTAAATGTTAATAGCATCCACATAATTGTACAGATCAGAATGTCACCAGGTAACCCTTGTGCCTTCCAACTGACTTCTGTCAGCTGCTCTTTTGCTTTCGTTATCAATGCCAGGATATATTTTTGATCACAATTATTAAGGTGAAGTCAGAAACACTTTTATTTGTATTCCTAGGTGCTTGCATGCATCTTTCTGCTCTTAAATCTCACCAGCCCATCATTTCTTACACTAGCAGAATCTAAAAGCACTGCTAAGGCATCACAGGGTGGAATTAGTTTTTACTGCAATCCTCCATTTTCAAAACAACCAGTACATGATTGCTACAGTTCTCAGGGGAAACCAGCTTTAATGTGTGTTCATATTCCCCCTGCATTTCAACTGAAAACGTTTTAGAACACCCAACATACTGGAGTGTGAGACAACAGAACAATGTCCATTTGGGATCATAGGAAATAAACCACCTTCCTCTGCCTCCTCCCAGGTTTTCTTTTGTTATTTTTTAAAATGGAATCTAGACTTAAAAAAAGAGTATGAAAATCTTCAGATGGTTTCAAGGCAAATGTAATTCTGCTACACCACTTTTGCAGTACAAGAAACTGTTTCAGCAGAAGGGTATGAGCAAATCCTTATAAGCCAAAGTATCCTGCTGTAACAGGAAATGATGAGGGAAAATGGTTTCAAGGAAAATCTATTACCATTCCCCTGTGACGGCCAAATAAAAGAGTACATGCTATTGCCACTGAGTCACAAGAAAAGTGAAATTAGAGAGAGTTCTGGTAATGTGCAGATTTTGACATGCAGCTCCTCCAAAAGGAAGTGGTACAGAAATAGTAACTGTCATACAGTTATTTATTAATAACTAAATTTGTTATACATATGCTCTGTGTAGACAGATTCTCCCACCAACTCAGTCAGCCTGGTCTGTGAGAACGGGGAGGGCAGCGTGGCTCCACCACAAAACAAGCAGCTAAAAAAAACCCCAAGCATGACAGAAACAACACAGGATCAAAACAAGAAAAAGCAGCACAGACGAGTCAAGAAAGTGGAAAATCCAGAATGACTTAGTGTTGCCATGAAAGTTGTGGGAAATGAGAAGATAGCTGAACTAAGTAACAGAAAAGTAGGTCTGGTAAAAAAGGGAGAAGAGAGCTTCATTTAGGATTCAAGTGCTTGAGCTGCTCAGCACTTTTTAAAAAAAAAAAAGGATATGAAAGAAAACTCAGTTTTAATGCCATTGTGTTATGGGAATTAGCTAACAAATTTACTATATTAATTGAAATTGTTTTAAAATATGTAGAGAGGTAAATCATCTGAGAATCCAAAAAGCAAAAGAACCTACTGCAAGAAGAAGGAAAAAGGGTGATCCAGGAATCACTGCCCTGTAATGACAACAGTGTAACAACAAATGTGAGTGACAAACTTGCCTATATTGAAGAGCTAGCAGTAATGTAGGACTCATTTGGGAAACAAAAACAGCAGGTGAGAAGGAGTAAAGAAAGCTTTTCCTTCTGGTTGGATTACACAGCCAACAGAAGAAAAGTGTGCTACAGCACTTCTTTAAAACCATTCCAAAACCTGAAGCTGACTGGGATTAAATCCTGGTGGAGATGGCTGAAAACTTACTACATGTCCATAACTAAAGGGCAAAGATAAATGATAACACGCTATCCCTGAGACTGGTGTTAGGGACAGATCTTATTTAACATTTTAATTAATCTAGGAATAGGGAAATCATTGCTAGTCACATGAGGAAAACCCAAGTGGCAGGTTATAATTAACCACTAACCCACCCAGAGTCTAATGGGAGGAGGAGGCATCAGAATCTTCAATGCCGATAACTTACACACCACTTATATTTTCCTTGGGATTATAAAATGTTTCAGACTGTATTGTATTTTCACCCTGCTTGTTCGGATCACAGCTCTGACTTCACTGTCAAAATACATTGCAGTGAGAAATGAGGCAGCACACATACCTCACTTCGTGCCTTTAGCTGGCATGTAGCATTGATACAAGGTCTTAAAGAATTCACCGAATTGGTCAAACGTCAGGATACAGCAACATTTGTATCTTGGATTTGTGAAGATGCGGGGTTTCTTTTTTGATGAAAAGCACCTGTGAAGTGCAGGGTTATTGTGCTCCCTTTTGCCATTTCTTGGATAAATGTCATCATTTTTAATGCTACCAATCTTCCTCTATAGCCTGCAGGAAAGATTTTCTAAGGCAAAAAAATGACTTGTAGGTGCTTAATTCCCATTAAAATCTACTGGGGAGATAAGTACCAAACAGCTATTGGAGCCTTTGGGAAAGTCTTCCTCTAAACCATTGTTATCTACCCTTTCAACACCTGAAATAAGTCACTCATGTAAGATCTATTATTAAAACAGGAGATGTTTGAATCTGCGGTGAAATCACTTTGTGGCCTGAGAAGGAGTTTTTTGGCATCCCTGTGCAAGTATGAGACAAGATGCACTCGAATTCTGCTTCTAAGAAGATCTCTATTTTAGGCAATGCAACGTGAGAAGGAGGATGTGTCATCTATCTGACTCAGCACAATTGTCTCATTCGAAAACTCCACGGCAAGTCTTGACTGGTATTAATGAATAATTGTATTTGGTTTAGAGGTGAAATACTGTGTACGTTAAAAAAAGAGAGCATAGAGACCATGAAAGAACAAAAGAGCTCTGGACAAGAGATCTGCTATTGCCAGTATTCTTGCTGGTTGCCTCTCTTGTGTTTCCAAGGATGTTTGCTCTGGATGCATGGGCTCTGGCATTGATGATGAAATACTGATGACTTCAGGAGACGTTGCTAGGTCCCCACTCCCCTCCATGGGGAATATGTTCTTTGTCAGGGCATTTCACAAGTGGCTGGTGCTGGGGACCAGATATAAAAAATGCTAGAAAGGCATGTCATACAGTCTGACCTGTGCACTGTCTCTGCACTCCAGGAATCCCTCCTCCCTACCATCATGTTTCTCCCATGGCACTATTCTTCAACAGAGCTTGATAGTTTGTAAAAAAGGATGCACCACAGTCCCCCTGGACAGACCTGGAGCCCTGTGAAAGAAAGTAATTTTCTACAGTCACCTGAAAGATCTCTTTTGGAGCCACAGATACCTTTAATGTCTCTGGGGACCCAACCCCAGAAGAGACAAACGGGGTTTTGTGTATCTTGGTGTCTGCTGAGTCTGCTAGGGAGATGGCCACTGTGATGGCAAGTCTTACACTGCAAAAGGCTGAACCTGCTGGAGCAATACTGAGGTAACAAGTTCATTTCAGACAGCTCATACAGGGAGATTCACTGCTAACTTTTAATCAGCAGCAAGTTAAGACAAATTGGAAGCCGTGACCTACAAAGCAAGGCTCTGCAAATCCCTCTGCCAGCCTCCCGAGGATGGCAGCTCCCCCAGTACACAGCCACAATAAACGGATCCTTTTACAAGGTCTAACTCATGTAATCATCCCCTCTGCTTGCATTAACCACTTCTGCAAGGGTATCTTTCCTGTGTGGATTGCTTAAGTTAGGTCAAAAACCTGGTCTTGTTTTCAAATCCACATTCATGATGAAAGCCTCCAGTCTAAGACTTCTAGTCTTCTGAGACCCTTAGAGTTATAAGCACTGTGAATAATTCTTTTGCTTTTTCTCCCAGCCTGCTATAGGGCTGTCTCCCTAAAGCACAAAACACGTTTCCTTGCTGAATTCTCTCTATGTATCTCTGTACTCAGTGAAATAGTCTGACATGATGGGCTGGGTCGAGGCATACAATGACCGGTCTCCCTTTGAGCAAGAATCTGTTCTCAGCAGAAGGGCTGAATCCTGTGTAATCTATTCACTCCCTACGTGGCAATGGAAGCAGCAGGAGAATAAGTCACTGCACTTCTAACTGAAAAACTGTCACAGAAGAACAAATCTCAGACCTGAGCCTTCAACAATGAACTTCAATTTGAAAATGGCACCAAGATTTGACCTGAAGTGAAGAGCTTCCCTTGATGAGGCAGACAATTAGAGAGAAAGGAGCAACCTCCAAGCCTTCACACTGCAGCTGGCCTGAGCCACTCCCTGGCAGTGGCAAACAGTAAGCTGAGGCTTCATCACCCTGAGATGATCAACTCCAGGGCAGTCATAGGGCAGAGCTGTGAACCACTGGAGCCCCGTGAGTACAACAGGTTTTGGGTGGCTCGAAAGGCACAGCCAGAATGATTGTAGAGCTCCCTGCAAGGCAGGAGCCTGCCTGACTTGCACGAGAGCAAGGCTGGCACTGGCGCGGCGCTGCTTTGTGCCTACGTGCACTGTCTCCCCTCTGATTGCACATACCCTTGATTTTGGCAGCATGTCATCTAACCCTAATGGCCCTTCCTAAATGGAATTTTCAAATGTTCATGTTTCCTTCTTTTCCCCACAGTAATTTTCAGTGCTTTGAATGTTTCAGGGATTCAGCTACATAAATAGATACCCTAATCTTGTAACAACACACTAGATTACATAATTGTGATTAGGATGGGTAATTACACAGTGCCCATGTGAGGCAGGCAGCTTCGACACTCCACATCACAACTGTGTCAAAATATTTTATTTACAGAATACCAGTAGTAACTCCACAGGCTACCATAAAACATTAATTTTTTTTATATTGTTATACAAAAATAATAATCAGGAAAGTCCTCCAAGCGCTTTCATTGTGTTTCTATTTTGTTAAGAAAAGCCACACTGCTGGGGTTCTCCCTACCACAGAACATTTCAGCAGCAAGCGAGTTTTCACAGCCCTAGTAGGAGTGCTCCTGTTCACTGTAGAAATGTTACATATTACAGACTATTATAATACTTTCCTGAAATAAAGCTCACAGAAGAAATAAAAAAAATGACCCATGGTAGTTATGTTTGTCAATGTATTTAGCTCTCATTTTGATTTGCTGATGACCTTTTACTTGAGCGAATCGCAACTACATCCTAACGCCAGAGCTTATTCACCAGCTATGAAAACAACCTGGAATTGCATGCAAATTTTATTTTTCCTTTTCCCTTATGACCTCAAACTTATACTACTTAGTGCTCCATCAAAGAAATGTCAAAAGTCACAAAGACCCTCTGTAAGACAGTGAAGCATGCAGAAAAAGCTCTCTATTGGCAGGAATTACATCAGGTGTTGTTTAAATAGCCAGAATTCCAAGGAATGAGATGAGGTTAAGTAACACTCCAAACATGACTCAGGAAGCCTAAGGAAGAGTTTAGGCACTGCATCCTAATACTGTGAATGTCACAATATATGGCTCTGCAGAAAAAAAACAAAGCGAGTGCTTGGTGACTCCAACTGACCTGACATGGGCTTAATTGTATGTTTATTTCACATACAGAATAGGTTAGATTAGTATTTTCCATACAACTATCCAGGAATGTTGTTAAATAATCATGAAGCTGCATGAATACCAAAATGACAATCCTCTAATCACTGTCACATTCAGTGCATCACATGAATTTTTGAATCGACCATGACAAACACACACTAGAGGTTCTCACAGTGAACTGCTATTATGTGAAAATACATTTTTCAGAGGTTTTATGAAGTTTAATTGCATGGGATGAAACATGACACCTAAGCATTTGATTTATTACTAAGCATGACTCTATATTAGCGAGACTGCAGAGCATACAGTGTTGTGGAATTATTTTTACTCTATCATGACAGATGGAGTCAGCGTTTGGTAAAGACTGCGTGCAAGTGTGCAGACATGCTGCAGGTGGGATCCTCTGCTGCCTCCTCCAAGCCAAGCTGTTATACTTGAAAACAGCACATTTCAGATGACGAAGAAATCATCATCTATGTTTTCAAAATGGCAACATAGATTTTAATCTTCTCTGTATGGAAAAAAAAAGTCTGCCTTGCCTAGAAAGAATCATAGAAGAGAGATGTAAGCCTTAATGATTTGAGGGGATCTATGGAACAACAATCTTTGAGTATTGGGTATAATCCTACCCTATGACAGGCGTACATTGCTCATGCTGCAGCGGTGCACACAACTACCCCAGTGAGAGACTGTGACTTCAGCTTCCAGCACACCCATGCTTTGCTTTCTGTCCCCTCACCCACACAGCAGGGGACCTCATTTTATGCTCTGCTCTCGACCATGCAGGATAGCACCCTTCTAGAATATGCACACATTACAAAAGATGAGTTTCCCTGCCCAAGCTGGACAGCAGAGCTGTCCCATACCAAGGCAGGACTATGCTCTGATTTCCACTTTGTGCCTTTAAAGCTGGCACACTGACAGCAGGGCTGAAGGGCCAGAGCAGCACCCTGCCTGCAAAGGCACCGATGAAGAGCCTGGATGTGTCCGTGGGGGCACAGCTCTACTGATGGCTCCTCATTCAAAAGGAGATACCACCCTGCCTTCTGCCCTCTCTACAGAGATGATATTTGGCAGTTGTATTTCAACCAGCTTTTCTATCTTTCCTACTTACTTCACCATTGTGAAAGATCCTCCAGGACCTCCTCTGCCATGCCCCAGCATGTACTGGTCACATAGTCTCTACAGCTGGGGCAAACCCCAAGTCACCATTTCACGTAAGCTTTCATTTAAGATTTCTTCAGCAGGACATGTATAGGATAATTTTGAAATTGTTACTCCATGATTTATGAGAAATGTGCTTAATACTTGAAAAAATGCTTTTAAAACTGAATTCTCACATGATACTTTTAACATACTGTTGAAAGCCAGCAATACCCTCTCTCCACATTTCTTTTCTGAGCTGACACTAAACTTTCCTACAAAGCTAATTATATCACCAAGAAAGGCTTCTGACAATGTCCAACAGGCTTAGAAATGGTCTCAATCAAGGCCTTTGGCAGCAAGTTCACATTCTTCTGAGGAGAAACTTTATATTATATCTCCTTGACATCAAGTGCTTTGGACTGGCCCCTTTCCAGTAGCTCAAGATATCACTGCCCAAACTTAAGGAGCGCTTTGTTCCAGCTCGAAGCAAGCTTACAGCTAGATCAAATGGAGGTGGGAGTAAATCTCTGCATTTCAAGAAAACAAGATGACATCCACTTTAACTCCTACTTTAAAGAGAGGCCAAAAAAGGGCATCAATTCAACAGGATCAGAATCAAGCGTTCTATCAGAAAAACTATTGTTAGCTAGGATAGTTCAGCCTTGTATTCAGCAGTTTTACCAATTCAGTGTACTCTTGTATGACTAGAAAAAGCTGTGCTCCCCCAGTAACTTGTTTCTGGGCTATTCTGACAGAAGGGGGACTGGCTTTCTGCCGAAAGCAAAGGTGCAAACTATACTAACTGCCAGGAAAAACCACTGAAACAAATGCCCATGGTAATCTTTGAAGCTCGAGTAAGCTCTCAAGCTCTCAGGGCAATTCAGATGCTTACTGTTCTTTAAGTGTTGAGTTCTTTATGGTTTGGCTTTGTGCATGTTTTATACGGATGCTGACAAATACTAAACCAGCATTGTAACATTTCAAGGCTGATTCACTGATAAAATGCTCATTCAGAGGACTCCAGGGGACTAGATGTCATGTTCCCTTTCAAAAATACGGCTGAAGTGAGTATTCTGTAAAAATTCAAAACAGATCTTGGATACAAAGAGCAATGGAAGATAAGCGGTGCATAAGGGGACAGTGAACAGGTCATGGAATCTTCAATAAATATTACTGGAAGTACTGAGGTTCGATTCATAACATCTCTAAGGACATTTATCATTATTACTGGCAGATTACGTGCTTTGTTTTAGGGGAAGCTGACAGAGGACTGCTGTTATAACTGTTCCTAATAGCTGATTACACATCATTACGGATACTTCAGCTTTGATTCTGGCCAACTTCTGTTGATTTATAAACACCATTGCCTACTTTAAAGCCTGCAATCAAACCACATTATGCACTAGATAATGAACACACTCCCTAGCTTCAGGTAATAGGCAGAAACTCCATTAGACAATAGCTGAATGAAAGGGAGATCTATATATATCTCTGTCTTCCGAAGTGCTCTGGTGTGACACTCCTGCTGTATTTCTAAGAATGGTGTTTCCTGCCAGTCACTCTGAATATGAGCCTAAGTCCTTGTCCTCCCCTGAGATAGAGCCTGCTCTGTTCACAGCTACACAAATCATGCTACACAGGTGGACAATTGGAAAGCCTCAGTGAACTGCTTCCAAATTCTCTGCACAAATACATGCTGGGGCAGAGCCATACCTATACAAAACCAGGGATGAATTATAAAAAGCTGCAGAAATGCAGCATAAAAACCTCTTCCACCTTAGTTTGCCATAATTTAAAATACAGAACAGAATAAAAACAAAGTAATTGGATGGATAGAGAAAAGGCAGGTCCTCAAATCTCACTCAGAGTGGCCAAAAAAAGGGAGTCAATAGTAACAATCATACAAAACTTAAGACCTCCACATTTTTTTCTCCCTCCTCTGACGTTTCCCAGCACATCCCTAACCTATTAGTTCATCTTGCCAGCAGTCATTCTCCTTTTCTGCGATGTACAAGGCCAAGCACATTACCAGTGCTTAACGAGCTATAATAATGATTGATTATTACATATGGACAAGGCAAAGTTAAGATGAAGAACCACATTAAAATAGCATCAGAATTTCAGGGAACTTTATCTGATAAGTGCTTAGGAATAAGAAGAGTAAAGAAGAGTAGCTACGAACACCACTAAGGAAACCCTTCTGCATCTATCAAGGAGAGAGATACACACAAAGAGAATTAATAAAAAATGGATAAGAACAAGCACTATATATCCTCCATAATCTCTCCTGCTATCAGGTTACCTGCAAATCTGTATAGGCATAACATATGCCAAAGCCTCAAACTACTCTTCCAAGCAAAACATTGCTCAGCCTTAAAATATTGCATCTAATTTTAAGTCAGTACTTCTCAGAGGTTCCACTCCTTTCTATTCAGACTTCTGCATTAAGAAGCAATGAAATTACATAGTTCCCAGTGGTGTGCATGCTGCAGGCAACACACCTATGATTTGTCCAGCAGAATTCCCTGAGAAGGAACAGAGAACCCATTTGAACTTAATTACTTGGGTGTTTACACTATAGCTTTCTGGCTGCTGGGGTGATATTAAAAGGTGACACTTTTTGGTAAAGGACTTTTTTTAAAGCTACAAAGCAGCCAGTCTTACCATACTTCACATAATTTCAGGTCTTCTTATGTTAACAATTACTTGATATGAACTGAACTCCTAAAGATGAAAATCTGTTTCCAAGACTTTTTCTGTCTCAGTGAGCTTTGGGGAGAAGAACTAGAGCTCTAGGTTTTTGGTGTCTGTAAAACAAAGAAGTCTTGCAAAAGATCTGAGTTTCATTCTGTTGAGTCCTGTGTGCATAAAAGGACAACAGTCTCTGCAAAAAATGTAACACTCCATAATGGAACAATTGTCTCTTTTCTGTCCTGTCTTTTCACTCCTCTCTGTTTAACATGAGAGTTGTTTAAATCATAGCAGCATTGTCAGAAAGTCAGAGTTAAAGGTTTCATCACACCATTTACAGACTGCCAGATGCTACAAGCTTGTTATATCCAACTTTGATTAGCTGTAAAATGAATCTACAGACAAATTACTGCTGTTTGCCCAGATAACTTTTCCTTTTTTGGGTTCAGGATTTGTATCTGTCATTTAGCTAAGTAGCAGCCAAGATTACTGGCAGAGTATTCTCTTCATCCCTGGCCCTTTAGTTTCTGATAACTGTGGTGTAAACGTATTACAACAGTGCAAGATCCCTACTGACTGACAGCCACCATTAGGGGCATTATATTGTACCATATTTATTTAACACAACTTCTGCAACCCCTTTCAGAAGATACAAATAACATAGCAGGGGAGGCAGAGGGTCTGCAGAAATCTGAAACTTCTCTCTGCACCACATGGCCGGACTCCCTCCATAGCCTTTCTTTACACCATTCTGCCTTTCTGTCACTCAGCATCATCACAATGAAGGCTGAGCAGCCTATATTTCCCAGTTCTCCTTTTTCTCCTTTCAGTTTCCTTGGCAGTTGCCAGTATTAGTGCTGTCCCTGTTGTCCTGCCTGAGGCCCCTCTTCCTTGGTCTTCCAGGCTGCTATGCATTTCCCATCCTATATTACATTAAAATCACTGCATTTTTCTCTCATCTTCACCCTGTGAAATTACTGCACTGCTTGTCTCCCAATGAGTACAGTAGCTCCTCTCTTGATCTTCCAAATCCACCCAAGAAACCAGCAATTAATCCTCATCCTTAATGGTTGCCCATGTGATGCTTTGTGAGCTCTGCTCAAGCTCCTTCCCACAGGAAGCACTGCACCATCTTCTGCTTTTCTTTCCCTCACACATTTAAGAGCTCCATATTTTCCTGCAAAGCTCTGCCTAAGGCTGTCACCTGCATATTTCTGTGTGCTGACCTTCCTGAACCTCCTTGAATTGGAAACAGTGCCCGATTCACTTGGGGTTTTTTCTCCCAGTTTATTCAATATACCAGCCAAGGAATACAAAGAAGGGCTGTATACCCAGACACAAAAAGAGATTTTAAGGTCTTGAGGGAACACGAGATCTTCAGTCTGATACCTTGTTTCATCACAGACTGTAAAGCAGCACAATCTTGCTATTCATACAGAAAATATATGCTTTAAAATATCTCCAAGAATATCATCCAGGCATCACTAAAGTCACATGAAGATGGAGAATTTGTCACTTCCAGTGCCGGATTATTCCACCTTGACCACCTTGTCTGCTAGAGACCTGTGCCTTGCTTCCATTTCAATTTGCTGTGATTTAAAGTTTCCAGCTATTAAGTCCTTGTAATACATTTTTTCACTTGATTAAGAAACCCTTAAAAAGTCCTTTTTCTCCTCATGAAATGATTTATAAACCACAATCAAATCCCTCATCATCTTCATATTAATAAAGCAAGCAAATTGATCTCCTCCAGTCTACTATTACATCACATTTTTCTTGAACTTAGATTATGTTTGTACCTCTCTTACCTCCAGTTTAGTACTCCTCTTAGAACAGGAGTTTTAAGAGAACTAAATGCTCTTTTGATCTTCTCTGTACCAAAGTGAGAATTTTTCTTTGACTTTTCTGTCTAGGTCCATGGACACACTGCAGTACTTTTCACCAGGCTGAAATGCTGAGCAAGTCACAAGGAAAACCCAGCTGCAGGCACCACATCAAAAAGGGCTGCTTCTGTATGATGGAAAGCTGGATTACTCTGCCCAAAAACTGTGCAGCCTTGTGCATGGCTCTGGAAAAGCTTTTAGTTATAAAGCCATGTAAAAACTTTACCCTCTGCACCAATCATCTCCTAACATTTGTCATCCACAAATACTAGATTTACTTCCCATCTCTCTTTTTTTGATGGAGGAGTTGCCTAGCATTGGAAGCAGTGCCAGTCCCTGCCAAGTCCCACTAGAAACATCCCTGTTTGATGACTGTCCAACA
The DNA here is from genome assembly GCA_013399945.1 of Ploceus nigricollis. Classification (NCBI taxonomy): domain Eukaryota; kingdom Metazoa; phylum Chordata; class Aves; order Passeriformes; family Ploceidae; genus Ploceus; species Ploceus nigricollis. Next base: position 1,118,287 of record VXBC01003930.1, on the reverse strand, counting down.
AGAATGGCTTCTTAGTTCTGGTCACTGATCAAAGGTGACACACTATCTTTCAGCACCATGAATCCCAATCAGATGTATTAAGTCAAATGCCTTACCAAAGTTATTATGTCACTACTGCACAGCTATATTTATAAATTAAACCTGCAGTGTCAAAAGATGAAAACACTTTCTATAAATCTACACTAGCTGGAATTGGCATTTTTTTGCCTATAAAGACATCCTGGGTCTTTATAGACAAAATCTGTCACAAAATAAAAAAATATTTTGAACTAACACGAATATTAGGCTTAATTAATTGGGTCAACCACTTGTTTTTTTAATATTAGTCTATCAAGGACTTTGGTAGTATTTTAAGTTTTATTAACAGAAGCCTCCAATTTTTAGAAGTTTAAAAATGCACGGCCTTTGTACGTGACTTCTAGTATCCTTCATTTTAAGCAAACAGCACCGACCAACATTTGCACACAATACAAACCCAGGTCCTCTTGTACCCTTATCAAGAACATCTGAAACAGTGACTGAAGATGTTTGCAGGCTTTTTCTCCATCACCACTTTGTACTGTAGTGGCCCTTGCCCACCAGGGCACTCGGAGTTTTCAAGCCTAGCTAGTCCAGCCTCATCATCATGTGATAATGAAGGAAAAGTGAAGTCGTGTGTGAAAAAAGACAGCAAAGGCAGCTTTAGGGAGACAGGAGGAGGCCATGACAGACAGACAAAAGCACCAAGATGCAAGCATGAAAGCCTTGAAGGGAAGAATACGAAGTTCAAGCTTGCTAGGCAAAGACATCAATGCATGAAATTCAGGGACTGGCACACAGTGACAACTGGCTCAGCACGCTGGAAAGAGATGTTATCAATATTCTGTGGGTGAACTCACACATACACATACTTTTCCCAATACACATGGGCTTGGCAATTTCTCTCTTCTTCAGTTCTGCCCTTTCCAGAAGTTTGTCACACTGCCATGCCAACAAAGTGTGCTGAAAGCATCACTTGGCAGTGCTTTCACAGTAAGCTCTCCTGGCTGGGGGCGATCCAGACTTCCTTGGCTCCACAAACTAAGTGAATTATCACAGCAGTATCACTTTCTCTCTGCAGAAGTACATGACTTAGACGGTTTGATGATGCCATCAGTAAGCTTCTCTGCCACCATGTCACATTTACCTGACTGACATCTGCAGCCCATCACACAAGCAGACAGGAAATTCCACAATCACCAAATCACAGATTTAAGAACCAAGAGCTGCATAACATAACAAAAAGTTTGCCTCTCTGCTAACCTTGGGTTTCTGCCCTCATGTTCTTGTTGCTTGCCTGGAACTGCCCTAAAGCCAACAGAACTCAAGCCCAGCAATGCCATCACAGGCTCGTTTCATCCCAGGGCAGGGTACACTTCCCAACTCCTGTTGTCACTTCTCCAGCAACACTCTGGAGAGATAATTTTCCTTTAAGCATCCAAGATCCAATTATTAACTGTTTTAATACAGGTTATCCCTTGAACTGCACAGAGGGCTCCATAGTGAACAGCACACAAGGGGAAAGCTGTTCTTCCTGGAGCTCAATGTGATTGCAATTGCTTAGCTTCCCCCAACAATCTCGTGCTTTTTTCCTAACCTCTGAGTGTGAGGGAGGATCTCTGTCATCTTTGTTTTCAGGAAGAAATTAGTGCTCTAGTTCAGTTTTCAGTGTTTTGGGGTCTGCCAGCTTTGAGAGCATGGGCTAATGACATGTAAATCTCTGAGGATATTTGAATGAAAATTATCATTCTTCAGCTTTTAAATAGGAACTGCTATCCCTTGAGACCTGTTATCCCTCATTGGGTTAAGTATGTGGAGACAAGCTGCCTTGAAAATTTATTTTTGACAAGTGATGATAACGCTCCCTTCTAAAGCACTAGAATAAAACCCTCTCAAGGTATGTGGATTCCCAAATTGTCCAAGACGTAGGTGCACATAGACCACATGATGAATTCACAGAAGAGGATGACAGGACAACCCTAGAGTCTTAGGACTCTCTGTTGGCAGAAGCACTGTGGCAGCACAGCTCCTCATGTTCAGCTCCCACTGAAGGGTAAGTGCTTTGAGGCACAAGCAAATGCCAGGAGATAGGACGGGAAAGACAGGAGAAATTAATTCTTTGCATGTGTTTGGTGCTAGTTACTGAGCTAAGTGCAGGAGTGGTGTGGATGAGCTCACAAACATGAGCAGGCACAGCCCTGCAGTAGACGGACTGATGGCCTGATCTGACACAGCAGCTGAGAACAGAGAGTAATGAGAGCAGCACGATCCTCCAGTGAACAGCCAAGGGAGAGGAGCAGATGCTACATCACATTTCTTGGGAAAGGCTGAGGAGCAGAAGCCTTTGTGAACACCATTCTCCCCCCACCCTGTGTGCTGTTCCTTTAAAGGGTGAGTTTAGATGAAGTAGTATATGAGGATCAATTTAAAACTGTTCCCATATAAAACTATATGCTCCATAATGCACAGACCACACAGCTTCTGACCAGCAGGATAAGCCCCAAGCCTTCAACTACCTCCTCCATGTATGAGTGTGGTTAACCATTGAGGCAGAACATTTTATTAACTACAAGGTTAATATAATCAGGAAAAAGGACCACTTTGCTTTGACCTGCTTCAGACAAATATGCAGACACACAACGGTGAAACTCACATCCTTGTCAAACAATTTGTCTTGCATGGGACCAGACCAGTTGCAGGCAGGGATCACAACCTGGCTTGGCCTGCCAGCACATCCAAGCACTACTGAAAAGCCCTTGCAAACACCTCTTACTGAGTGCAACAGGGAAACGGTATGTGCACTGGTTATTCTTACTGAGTGCAACTGGTTATGGTATGTGCAACAGGGAAATGCAGTGCACTGGTTATTGACTTTTCAACGCCACACTCACAAACTTCCATGAGCATCCCTGCTAATTCCACATAAACCAATGTGGTAAAAAATGTCAAGGCAATAGGACCACCTCTCCTTGCAGAGAAAACTGATACAGAGCAACACACGTATTTGAACCCCAGTCTATCACTCCAAAAGTATCAGTGAAGCCAGTTCTTCACCTGGAACCCTTCCTTTGCAAGCCAAGGAATTGCTCACAGAACAATCCAAAAGGCAGTTTGCCGTGCTTTGTGTGCCTGCGTTCTAACAGCAAGGTCTGGTTGCTGGAATGAAACCAAGGATAAAGTGGTTTTCTGCCTTTAAGCCTGAGTTTGGACTGTGTCTCTTTGTGGACCTCAGGGATAGCAAAGTTCCCAATTCATCAGTGCTAGAACATGACACCCACCTCACAGCAGGTACACACACACACTATCTGTATGCCTGCTAGGAATCTGCAGGAGGAAGAAAGCACTCAAGCTATCTGTGCAGTCTTTAATTCCATTCTTCCATTCTGTTCATTGGGCAGTTGTGACATATCATAAAGAAGAACGTTACTATTCCAGCAGAAGTCCCAGCAAAAGCTTAGGGCCTACCTCTTCCCATGAGGTAAGCCAGAGACTTATAGCCTCCAGAAGAAGATAGTGAACACAAGAATGTTTTTACAATTCTAAATACACGGCTACTTCAAAGAATTACTCAGGGTTGAGGACCCCACCTCTCTTGGAGAGGTAGCAAGTGTGTTGTAGGATAGAAGAGTTTTTTCACAGCCTGAGCTACCGTGTGCCATAATACAAATGCCAAACTCACAAAAACCCGTTTTCTGTCAGTACAACTGTGTTGGGTTATCTTGTGATTTTGTGCACCAGAAAAGCTGCTGTTTCTTAGCGGGAATGCAACATGAAAGAGCAGACTGGAACAAAACATGCAACCCACAATCGCTCGATTCATATAATTAAAAATTAAACAGCAGACAGGAAAGCAGGCGCATCTCCATGTGTCTGTGTGGGTATTCAGTTTTCAACAGAAACATCTGGTGCCTGAATAAGATATTTCATTCAGCAAAATCTGTTGGGTATAAGCAGTTTTTAAAATATTTGGGTGCCTTGAAAAGCTCTGAAGACCTACCAAGGAAGAGTACTGGAGACTGATGCATGGTGCCCACCAGCATGGTACCCCAACCTCGCCACATCTCTCACCACAGCCTGGATTAATTGTATCCTCTACAGAAATACGGGATGGGGAGAGTTGTTCTGGCACTTACGTGCCTGTAATGCCTCCCGGTTTATATTTAAAGGATAAAACTCTGTATGGAAGGCACTTAAAGTATCCAAGAGCATAGGAGAATCACTGCTATTTACATTTTTCCCTTTTATAAACAAAGCCAGGCTTCAGCTGATTGTTTTGTTTACAGTAGAAGTAACAGAAGAGAGTTTTGCTCCTTACAGCCCATTAAACCTGTTTTTCTCCTACTCCTGTTCTCCTCCCCCTCTTCAAGCCTTTAACAAGCCACAGGAATACAAATCAGAAAAAAACCCCAAAATCTCTCTGCTGATGAACTGCTTAGAAAAGGTTTCAACTCAGCTGGTATTAACAGTGCAAATTTCCGACCTATTTATATCATGGATAATTGGTGACTAGAAATATTTGCATTGCTAATTTCCCTCCATTAAGAACAAACCCAGGGTCTCAATAATATGGCTTAATAGCTGCATTTAAGTTACTACCCCTTCCCCGTCTTCCTTTTTTTTTTTTTTTATGAGGAATTCTTCTCCCTCTCCACACTTGAGTTCCTAAACAAAGAGTTCATTCTTTCTTTGCTGCCATTACTACCAAGTTTGCTGTTTTAACAACAAACTTGACTTTCTCCTACCTAAGTGGAAAACAAGAGACAGAGGATGGCTAGGAAGAATGGTAATTAAAAATCTGTTACTCTATGTGTTACCATTTCCTTACTATGAATTAAATAAGAATAGTAATAAATAAATCAGCACATTTTTTCCAACATGTACAAAGCTGAGTTCTTGTGTTAGGTAGTTTAATTTTAAATTTGATGCCCTAGAAATACACGAGAGATTTGAACAGAATGGTTAAACCAGGCTTTCATTTCCATTAATAAGAGCCAGCATCACCCTTTAACTGCAGCTCCCCGAAGGCTACAGATGGCCACTCGTGGGTGATGGCCCTGCACCCAGAGGGCTCTAGGAGCTGATTAGGAGGCTGATACGGCAGAGTTTGAAGTCTTACAAAAAGGCAATCAGCCCAAGTGCCCCCAGGGAGAGGGAGAGCGCAGAGCAGAGTGCCTCTGACTTCAACCAGCAGCTCTGTTTCACATAAAGGGACACTGTCAGGTCCCTTTAGAATCACGTTAAAATAGATGAGGCAGATTTGAGGGCTAAAAAGAAAGTTTTCTTACGGTCCACTGAATCTGCATGCAAAGCTCATTGAAAACATTTGAGATGCATACCAAATTAACTGTACCGCGCAACCAGAATTAATTGTGTCCTTGACAGCGTGGCAGCCGATACCATTTGTTATCCTGTGAAGTCACTCAACCCACAAACAAATCCCTTCACTGCCATTTATGCCCACTGTGCTCCCATAAAGCATCCAGAACAGGTACCTACACCTATTAATAACGCTGTCACCGCTGCCACATTACAGAGGAATGTGAGCTATCGTGGTTCGGTGACATTTAGCTGATCCCTTGTCCTGCAAATTCAGCTGACCAATGCCACATTTCAGGAATGAGTTTTGCAGTGGTGAAAAGAGTTATATACTGAATCAGACAGCAGCCCAGCAAGCACTGGCTGTGCTGATTTACTGGGGCTGGCGAGTGCATTGTGTGGCATTGTAGCTGTGCCTGACAGCCGCCTCTCACGCCATCCTGCTGGAAATAAAGGCTGCTGCCCCCCCCGCCGCCGCAACACCGAGCAGTGGAGACGGAACACTTCTGAGCAGAGGTAATTCAATCCTTCCTGAAACACAGAGGCCTTTTCAAAGAAGGCATCTGGAGGCTGCACAGTGCACCTGAATTAACAGCTAATCATCACAACTATAAAAGGGGAACAGACTCTTCCAACTCAGCCAGCCGGCAGCATAATCCAGAGCTCAGAGAGATAGGTGGCAAACATTTAACAGTAATGCCAAAATCCAGAAGGCTGGGAATTCTTTGAGAAAATCAAGAGGAATCCAAGCAGGTAATTCCAGCTGAGCTAAAGATTGTAGGACGACTGTCAGTCGAAAAACAAAACTTAGATAAAGTCACAAAGCCTGCAAGGAGAAACCAGTATGAGAGGAAGAACACAGATTTTTGTGTGTGTGTCACTGCCAATACCACAATATTCCCCGCCACATTTACGGAAATACTGTAATCTCCCAAGGGGATCAGTTGTTTCTACAGATCTTCTAAGCCCAGAAATGACATTCTTTCTTTGCTACAGTCAATAGCAGGCCCCATGAAACATCTGCATTCTCAAGAGGTGAATGTATTTTTCTGGTTTAGTACTGATAAAACCTTAGCAGTGTATGAACATAAAGATTTTTTATAATTTGAATGCTAAGACACGTGAACTCAAATTACCTTGCTATAAAGTGACTCCCGTGACCTCTAAGTCCTGCACTGACGTCACATTTTCCTTAACAGGAAAAAACCCCTCAAAACTGGAAAGATGCTTTCCAAAAGCATCACACCAGAAAATACCATCTTTGTCTGCAAAGCACCCAAGCAGCAGAGCCAGTAGGGCTGGTGACAGTACAGCCACACATCTCCTGGTGCCACAGCTGCCAGGCAGAGAGACCCACTGAGGGTAGGCACCTTTGTGGGAACAGGAAAACCATCAGGAGCAAGACACCACGACAGCACAACACTACTGCTTGTGATAATCGAGTTGGCTCCACTCTCTCCCTGTCTGTCCCAGAAGAGCTGCTGTTTATTTCAGTGAGGCCCCATGAGTAGCACTGGGGGAAGCAGAGACCATGAATACCAGCCCCTTAAAGTGATTATAGATGGATTTGTTAGTAATACATAACATATAGCTGAGACCTTCTAAGTGATATAGTGCCAAACACAGGGAAGATTTTGTCCTGATAAAGTCAGACATCTTGAGTACATAATAAATATGATATTCCTCCTCTGTCTAATGTAGGTTATGTGAAGCTGCTAAGACTGCAATTTTTAGGCTATCACTGTCCTTAAATTATTAAGCAATATAGCATTAGAAAGCTAGACTGAAGGCTGTGCATTGTAGTTCTGTTTCATTTTTTTCTATGTGTGCCTGAATACTAAATGTGACTTTGGAGAAGGTATTGTGGTGCTAGCCTGTATCAGGAGGATCCTTGGAGACTGACACTGTGTCAGGTGTCACTGTTGCTTACATTTCTATTTTCCTTTTTTTTTAGTGCTTGTGTGGTGAAGAAAAGCACTTTGTAACCCACACTGTAAGAAAGCAAAAATTCTCTGTTTTGGCAATATGTTGCATTAACTGTTTACACATTTTACCTGGTTTGAAGCCAGCTTGGTAAACATGTCAGGATATTTTAAAGCCGCCTAAAAATAGGTTTGCAGTTTGGTTCTAAGTTATTTAAAGCCTGAACCAGAGATCTCCACGATATCAGTACCTTTCCTAGGAGAGTAAGGAAGACAATATCTAAGAATGCCTGAGCACAGCCTATGGCACCTCCCCATTTGATTCAGCAGGCCCAGGAGGCAGAACATGTAGGTCTTGTACATTTCTGTCAAAGCTCTTGCAGAAATCCAGAGGTTGCTGATGCTTGTGTGCAGCTGCGAAGTCAAGTCCTTCGTTGTTTCCTCATCTCTCTGTCCCCTGAATGCAAAGGGCTCTGGAAGAAGTCTCACTTCAGATCCCATTCCTAATCCCAAAGACACTTGGGCATCCCATTCCTCCTCCTACTCTGCAACTGAGTGATGCTCTCTTCCAGCAAGGAATACCTGTCCACAGAAGAACTTTGCAAATGATGACAGTAAATTCAGGGCAACTTCACGTTCCAGGATTGGTTCCTGTCCTTCCTGTACACATAAACCCATCAAACAGAGACTATAAAACTCGGGTGCTTAATCCATACTGAGCCTCTTCATTTTTTTCCTAATGAAAATGTAGTATCAGCTGCTTTTAATGGAGCAAATGATTCCTATTGCTATCACTGTGTATTATTCAGCCTCCAAGACAGAGATATAGAGCAACCTAGTTAAGTCTATTCACAAAGAGACAGCATTAATCTGAGAATTACCTCTTTTTCCAAAGGAAAAGGAAATTAAGTAAAACTGCAGCAAAAGAAAATGTGGGGGTGCTGAGGATTTCTTCATACACCTGTGGAGTAATGGGGTGTTTGTCTTAAAAACCTCTTGTGGACATGCTATTTTATATGCATTTTGAGACAGTGAGATGCTGTAGAATAACCTGACACTACACCAAAAGATGGTAGCTTCATTTTCTTTTTGTTGTTTTTACCATGTTTTGAATTCTAAGCAATCTTTGTTACACAGTGTATTTTAAAGCCTAATTTAACCATTAAAAGCAGAATTGTGGTGGCTGTGTGTGGGGGTGGTCAGGCTTTTGTAGTAGCTGCCTTTTTCATGAAAGGAGCTATGGGCCACTTTTCTCTGGGGTCATTCTGAGACACCTGTTACTGGGGGAGACTGCACACACACAGCTTTTCAAACTTTTAGCTTGTATAGCCCCTACTTTCAATCATGCTTTAGGAGCTAGCTGAGAAATTTTACAATTTCTCATGCTGGCTTGCTGCTTATAGGAAGCAGTAAACACACATTCATCTGATGCATGGTCAGAAATGAGCTAGAAATCCTCTGGGAAGAAAAGGGAAGAAATCTAGAGACTTTGCAACATTTATTTTGGGAACAGCTGTTTGCAGAGATGTCCCTGCTGAAGTATACGGTACCCTTTGCCAAAGACTGGCAATAACAGGGCTGCTTGTTTTCAAGGGGCTTCTCCATCAAAACATGATGAGCCCCATGAGTCCTCTTCCCACTACAGCCATATACCACAAAGACAAAATACACAGTGGTGCCCGTGTTTGTGAGCACACATTCACGTGTATATACCACCTATGTAAGCTGCTCCAGATAAAGAGAAAACTGGATTGAAAGCTAAACATCAAAACACACAAGGGGAGAAAAAAGAAAAGGGATCATTCCCACCCACAGCTCTCAAAACTCTGCTTCCCTGCAGGCCACAGAGGGAAGGAAGTGCGTATGCAGAGAGGCGAGTGGTGCGCAAAGCCCTCAAGGCACCCGTTTATCTGAGCTGCTTCTAAACCTTACTAAATAAGCCTATTAGTTTCCAAAACCTGGCAAGTGAGGGAACAGGGCCCAGAAGTATGAACTGAGATACACTGTACTGTTTCAAGTGCATTTATATGCAGTACCAACTTCTCTGCTGACTGCCCAAAGGTCATCTGACAAACAGTGGTGAGTTTTTTACACCACGTTAATTTTTGATCCAACACCACTTGCATACCAGATGGTTTAAAAATATGTATTTGCTGCCACTGTTTCTGCTCTGTTCAGCAGTGCCTGCCAATGTCTCAAGTTTATGATGTCTGTAGCAAATGTTTTAGTGTTGACATCTTCTGCGATGTGAGTGAAGATAAATTGCATTAAACGCTAAAGCATTACTTACAGATGGAAAATAGACTGACTTCCCAGACATTTGCCAGCAGGGTATCTCCAGTTACGCTGTGGCAGAGGCTGCAGCAGAGACAACCCAGTTTAATAAGCAAAAATCAATTGGCATTAACCTGGGAAAAAAAGCCACCTTTGCTTTCATTCCCACTTTGGGAAGTGCTGCTCTACCAACACAGGGTGCTGGAGAAAGACTGCTCTCTTTGTGCACACAAACAGTGCTGCACAGGAGCAGTGCTGTATTGTGTCAGAATACGCAGCTGTAACACACTCTGCATCCTGGTGATACTGGAAAGCCACCCCCTGCTCATCCCTCTCCTTTGAGAGAAAACATATTTAAGAAAATAACTGATAAATATTTTCTCCTGTCCCAGTTTTAAGCCCAGCTATTTAGCGTGGAGCACAGAATGGGAACTCCACATCCTGTTACTTTCACTGCATTCCCTATTCCCCTTCCCCATTCCCTTCAGTACAGAGGTTCATGATACAAATGTAATTGCTCTAATTTTTTCCACATCCTTTTGGGAGAGAGAATATTTCTTCTTTTAAAGGGTATTAGTAACCCTCTGGCAATTCCATTTATCTCTTCAGCACAGTGAATCTGAAAGAATCAGCCAGGCTCGCTCTTCCTTTCACCCGCTGCCGCGGTGGAGCCCACAGAGCACCTCTGGAGAGGGTGGGAGCTTCCCCTGTGTGCTACACACACACAGCCACAGCACAGATGAGGCCAAAGCACAACAACACATGACAGCTTCATAAATAATGAAGGGCAGTTACTCTGCAATAATGAGGAATTAAAAACATACATATTTTATTTTTAGAACTGACAGCAAGAGATGTGCTTGTTTATTTGACAAAGGTAAAAGATTTCTGATAACTCATGGGGCAGCTGAGCAGGGAAGGAGTTAAAGCCAGGGTTTCAACCGTAAAACAAACAAGGCTAAGCCTCTCTGTTTCTCCAAGGTCTCCCTCCTTCCCTACCCTCTGCAGAGGCTATAAATAGATTGCAGAAGAATGAAGTATGGGTGGGACCAAACTAGCCAGTCCCTTCTATTCTCCCTAGGGAAGGGGGAAAAAATAAAAATACCATTTGACTCAATTATTTCAGATTATGAAGAAATTACCACCCCATGAAAAATCTAGAAGTGCTACTCCTAATTACAATATGCAGCCTTCTGATTTATCATCCTACTGAATATTCGTCTTTGAATTCTCCTTCCCTTCCTTTGCATCATTTTTGTGCATAGCATACATTTACTGAATCTTGCAGTCACATTTCTTATAGCCCACAGATTGCCTGCAAGGAGGAGAGGTGTGCTTAGACAGGGACTGTAGGTGGACAGCATCATCTTTCCCATGCTCTGCTTTGTTAATTCTGGAAAAAAAAACCTACCCCACTTATCCTACCCTAAATAAATCTGAAGTTTAAGAAAAATGCATTTTGCCCATCACCCCAAAGTTGAAGGGTCATTTCTCCAGCAGTGTTGTGGAGTAACACATTTAAAGGCAAAAGATTCAATGGAAATACTTAATGTACAACCTTGTATGCATCAAGGCAATCAGTCCTGACTTACCTTTCCAAGCTACTTCTTACAGCATCACCCATTAGCAGAAAAGTTCAAGAAATTAAGTACTATTGGTACGTAATTTTTGTTTGCACTTGAGCTCAAAGTGAACTGTTGCCTACCCCCTGAAATCTCTTTGAGTGCAAGCTGCTCTTAATAACTGGTGAAGACAGTACAGGCACCAACACTAACTCTCTTGACTAAACTGCTGGGGTGGACTGACTCCATCTCTCTGAAATCAGGGGATGCCCACATGCAGCTTCCTCAGTGTGGGAGGCATGAGAAAAATATACCAGGAAACACTGTTCAGTAGTTAAAGCTCAGGCTCCAGGTAGTGCATCTGGAGATATCACCACAATTAATAGGGAAATATTTCTAATTAGCACCAATTACAACCATAGTGAGGGTCAGAGTTTCTGAGACATTTTAACCTACTAAATTCAAAAATTGGCTTGAAACAGAGGATGTGTGAAGGTTATCCTTTTTCTTATACTCTTAGACAAGGATCCTGCAGTTTCCTTTCCCTGAGCATTGTCAAGTGGTTCAAGCAATTCAGCTTTTCCAGAAGGTCTACCTTTGTGGTTTGCAGGCATACCTTCCTTGGGAGGGAAAACCAAAATGCTCCAGGTAGTCAGCACCTGCTTAAGCACTCTTCACCTGCAGCCCTGGAAATGTAATGAGCTGCCTTACACCTCAGGCATATAAAGAATACCTAACTGCTAACTTACCCTAAATTTCTTTCTTTTGGAAAAAAAGTTCCATTCTTACATGTGGCATGCACATTTTCTCACTCTCAGGATTTTTTCATAGAGGAGCACAGAGAGAAGAAAGAGAAAACAATTTCTATTTCTGCTCCTTGTTTTCCCATGTGGAATGTGGTTGGAGAATTGTTAACCTCGGGTGATTGCTTGATTGGATTCTGGTGAGGATTGTTTAGGCCTGGTGGCCAATCATATCCACCTGTGTCTGGACCCTCTCAGGGAGAGGGTTAGAGTTAGATATAGTAAGTTAGCAAAGTAGGTATGTAGTTTTAGTATCCTCTTTAAAATAGTATATTAATGTATTATAATATAGATATAATAAAGAAATCATTCAGCCTTCTGAACTGGAGTCAGACATCATCATTTCTTCCCATCCTGGGTTCACCTGCATTTTCTACAATACTTACACTCTCAGGCTTCCTTTCTTTAGTACTTGGCTTTTTAAAAGCCAGTCACCTCCTTTAATGTCTGCAGGGAAGAGCAGGCATGAGCACTTAATTAAAAAAAAGGAAGATTCATTACACATGCAGGGGGGAATTTGCATCATCCCTTCCTGGCAGATGTCTGTGCCCTGGGACGCTGCATGCACCACCCAGTTTGCAGCAGTTCTTGTCACAGACCAATTGAAGCTGGCCCTGGCCTGAGCAGGGGCTGGGCTTGGTCACCTCCAAAGCTCTCTTCTAACTTGTTTCCTCCTGTCCCCCAGTCCCAGACTTAAGATAACAAGCCACTAAAAAGGAAAGCAGACCTGACACCTTCCTCCCAGGAAAGGATCTGTATGACAGCAAAACTTCTCTTATGGGATCCAGATAAACTAAGCTGCCATCCACACAGAGCCTGTCCGGTTAGAGCACAAAACCCTCATCACAGAGACAAAAGCAACCTGGTTAACCTCCTACTGCAAAGCCCTATCTTGACTTTCCAAGCTGAGTTTGCATCAGGTTTTCACTGTCCAGTCTCTGTGGGACTAAAGTAGAAGTTGAGCTATGCTGGGTTTATGTGAAGCATGAGTACTGTGCACATAATGGTTTTATAATGCTTCGATAATAACTTGTTAACTGCAGAGGAGGCTGTATAAAATGAAGGCTACAAAAGCATTTGTCCATCAAAGTTTGATTTTTACAAGCACTCCAATTAATAAGAGTTCATTTTTGTTCAGCCACATCACATTCGACCCATGACATCTCTCAAAGATGAAGTTCAAACCAATGGGCATAAACTTGAGTTTTCTGCCCACAGGGAGCTGTGCACACATGCACCAACACGTGCAGGCTGCTGGGAAGCCTGGCCACTGCACACACGTTTCAAATTTCAGTCTCTTGTCCACATGTTAGAAGCAGACAGGAAAAGTGATGGGCACCCATGCAAACAGCCCAACAAACATGACTGCCACAGGCCTGTTTGAGATGTGCAGAGCCATATGCACAATTCATTTTGTTCAGAGGTGCTGTGAGGGAGTGAGCCAACATCATAGATAAGCAGGGCAACATGAAAAAGAAGAGAAGGTATTACTTTAAAAGTAATATAAATCCCAGTTCCTTCCTCCAGTTCTTTTTTATCATGGTTGTCATGTTTTTCCCACAGGCCACTGTCATAAAGAATGCAACATACTCTCAGAATAAAAGCCCTGAAGGGATGCAGAGAACAGAAAGCACACCTGGTCCTATCTACCCAATGACACAAAAAATTAGGGAGGCCTGGAAAAGGTGGGATTCCTGTTTCTCACATGTGACACTCCCAGTTTCACCCTCTCCCCAGAATATCTACTTACTCACCCCTGGGGCTCTAAACTTTCAAACTGGCTCTTCAAGGCAGCAGGGAGAAAGCTGCAGAAGCCAAAATCCCCATGTAACCTAAGTCAGTACTGGTCTGACCAGCAAATGACATGTATCCAGTGCTCAGTGGGAGGGAGACAGCAGCCTTTAATTCAATAATTTCTCTGTCTGGTTGTGGCAGGCTTCTCCTCTGCTTTTGTTTCCAGCCCAGGAACTATTTCCTGTAACTCCTGCATTCACTGCTCCCAGACTTGTTTTAAGAAAGAGCAGGAGCTGGTCAAAAACACCTGCAGGATGGGAGGGATGAGACTGTGCATCACAACCACAGGACTACCAGGCTTGGAAAGGATTGAGAGGACTGTAAGAGCATCAATATCCACAGCACACAGCAGCATCTCCACCTCACCTACAGAGCACAATGGGCCCTGAAAGAAAGGCTGAGTGACCAAACTTTGATTTCAAAGCCCAGCAACACAAGTGCTGCTGTGTCTATAGTCAAATGCAAAGACACTTTCCTGGGTTGGAGACTGAGGAAAGCAAGCACACACAAGGCTGTGAAGACTCTCAGCTTTGGTCCTTCTACCCTCCCCTGCAGCTTCTGCTAATGAGAGACACATTAAGCAATTCTGATTTCTGGAAATCCTTTCTGCCTGTACATATTTAGGTAGTTTTGAGAATCTTTAGGATGCAGAACCATGCGATCACAAAGGAAGTGGAGCACAAAAAGGAGGTTGGTGTGAGATGCTTGAGGGAGAATAGAAAGATTATGAGACAAGTAGTAGAAAAGAGACTAATTTCAAAGCATCACTTCCATATAATGTGAAAGTCATCCCAGGAGATACCAGCATAGGAATAACATAACATTCACTCTTACAACATTTAGATTTTGAAAGAATAGAATTTTTTAAAAGAAGTTATCAAGATGTTGGACACCTTCACTCAGATTTTTCTTGCATATACTTCAGAGAGACTGGCAGTTTGGGATCTTGTCCAGAAGGCACCTCACTGTATCAGAAGTCCAAGTACAGCCTGTCCAGTTTTCAAGATCTCTAGAGAGTGCTGTCTGTTTGCACAGGCAACTGCTCCCTGGATAGAGGGGGCTACTTCGCTGTGTGGCCACTGACCTCAGCTAAAGCAGCAAAACAAACTTTGCTACAAGTCCATGAAGTGTCTGCTCCAGAGTGTGTTTGTCATGTGTCAGTACCAGAGATCTCTTTTTTTAATCAGGAAGCTCTACGAGGCCAATTTCACTGCAGAGCAAATACAATAGCTAAGTATTTTTCTTTGCAAACTACAGCCTCCAACTTGCTGTTAGCCAGGAATAACCAGCCCTAAATTGTCTGTTCTTATTGTCTCTCTGGGAAACCAGAACATTTAGCAGGAATCTTCGCTCTCATTTACAGGTAGGTAGCCCAGGTACAAAGAGATTAAGGAACACAAAAGCAGGCAATAGAAGGCAGAAGAGTAAAAGCACTGGAAAAAAACCCCTTCAGTCCCTTGCCATCCTAATGCTGAAGTTAATACCACACCCTTAAACACCTGCAGTTCCTTCAGATAACAAGTATTTCCTAGCTCTTGGTCTTTGACCAAAAATACACACACAAATAGAAGAGGTTGCAGACTTCTGTATAATGATGTTTTAAGCTCACTCTTCAGGTAAACAACTCCCAAAACAGTAGCCGATGTATTTCTCTCACTTAGAGCCCTTAATAACCTCACTGTGAACACAATGAAAAAAGCTAAAACTACTCATTTCATTACCTACTGCTCTCCAGATTAATCTCCATTCTGTGCTGCACAATGACAAGGTCACCATAGGGTTTCCATGCCACTGGGGCTGTGTAAGGAAGTATGCAGCCTGTACAAACAAAAGCAGGGGAATTCTTTATTCTTGTTCTTCCTAACCTGTGGTTTAATTCCCTTTCTTCTGTAAAATGAAAACCAGTCTTTTCTCAGAACATAAATGATCAGTGCCAGCTTTCCCAAAGGAAAAGTATTACAACTGTGTACAGCTTCTGCCAAAGTTAAAAATCTTTCCTAGAAGGATCTTGGGTTTAAAAGTAAGTTCCAAGTTCTCTAAAATAGTCACACACAGTCTTAAAACGAGCAGGTGCCTCATGAAATGAAGCTTAAGATTTAGAGTCCAAATCTGGTGCCCTTCAGGTAAAAGGATTCCTAAGGCAGGAGCTCGTAAAATGGCTTTTGTTAAGGTTTCATATAAGCACCAAAAGATTGTCGAAGACGAAGGAATGCAATTGTACCTCAAACAATTATACCTCAAACAGCCCCCACTACTCCCATCTATTCCATGAACCTACCACGCCTTCAAGCAAGCACTTAGAAGAAGCCAACACCACTCCACTCACGAGGGATTTACTCAGAACCCTGAGTGGAGGAATCAGGCCAGCTCTGGGTACAGCACAGCTAAACAGCCACAGCAGCTCATCCCTGCTGCGTCCTGTCCGGGCTGGGCAGCTGGCCATGCGTTCCCGGTGCAAAGGGATTATACTGTACAGGCATGTGCCAGAGGCACACCTTCTCCTTGGCCTCTTCCCACCTGAGTGGGGTGACATACAAGCCCATGATCCCAACACGCACACCTGCATTCTTCCACAACATGCTGGTCAAGACAGCATCTAAGCATGAACAAACCAGCTGAGCTCAGTGTGGTACTGCTCGCCTCTCTCCCACATCAATGCGTGCACTGCTCCACCTGAATGAGGAGCCCTCATGGTCAAACCATCCCCTCCTCCGGGAATCTCAGGATGAGAATATGCCTCATCTCTCCTGGGATGCTCCCAAAACTCCCATTCTTCAGGGAAAGGTGGATCTCCAAGCCCTATAGCATGGGATGAGCCCTCCTCCTGCCTGCCACAGGAACGGAGGGAAGCAAATCCAACTTCCATTCCTGCCATGGGAAGTGAAACACAGCTGCACATCAGCCAGCCCTAGGCTGGGCCCAGGAAAGGTACATAGCACTGGGGCTCCTGGGCAACTCTTCCTCAGCCTTCCAAAAACTGAGCGCTGGAAATGCTAATGGCTTAACAGCCCAAGGATGACAGTGAGCTGCCCAAAAGGCACTGAAACAGAATAGAGGGACCAGACATGGCATTTTTTTCCTCTGCTCATTGAAATTTATTGCAGCTAGAACTGAATAAAACAACTGATATCCAGCAATACAGATAGCATCTGAGATTTCTTGCTGTCTCTGTCAACAACTTGCAGACATTTGAAAGCACAGCCATAATCCCCTTTTCACTGCAGCAGAGAATGAGAGCCAAACACATAGCAGCCATCATTTTCACTAGGAGATCAAATCTGTTCCATCCCAAACCCTCCCTAACCCACAGAGCAATGCCAGGCAAAACCTTGAAAGCTCACTGAGCCCATGAATCCCGTGCTGAGAAACTGGTGATATTTCCCAGGACCATCCTTCTGCTTAAAACATCAAGCTGATCTGTGATAAAGCTGATACAGAGTTAATGTAGACTGGCTGGTGGAACTCAGTCCTTCACAGAATACCTGGTTCAGAGCAACTCTAGTTTGCAAATGAACAAAATAAATAAACACAGGTAATTTTACTTGTCATTAAGCGTCCTAGCAAATTTATAAAATTCCCACACATTCTCAATGTTAGCTTTCAGACTGACATACATATAGGTACTGTCAGGTCCAGGTAGAACCTGGATCTATAACCCCTCATATCCTGCCTTCCTGCAGAGAAACCCCTCAGCTGCACCCTCATGAGGCACCCCAGGTGTCTCTTGGCACAGACCATCCCATTTCCTTGAAGACACACAAGCAGCTTGAGCTGTGTGTCCCACCACACAACCCCACCCAACCAGCATGACAAGCCCTGTGTTGCTCCTCATGGCCTCCTCTTGTTCAGCCCCAGCACTGGCATCAGCCTCTCCATCACCACAACAGCCAGGAGGGGACTCACAGAGATGCACATAGTTTGTGTTAATGCTTTGTTTCTAGAGGGAACTTCACTTGCCATTGCCAGCTCCTTCTCACCAGCAGTTTCTTTTCTGCACCACTGGGTGAGATTAAAGATATTAATCCATCATCCATCACCATGAGGTACCACACTTTCCTCTGAGACTGCAAACCGCTTAGGGATAAGTCTTCAGGAAACCAAAGGCAGCAATCAAAACAAGGTGCTGGGCAGGCAGCACCAGCATGGTACAGAGGCAGCTCCAGAGAGACTACAGGCCTGCATGATGTTCTCACATTCCTCCTCCAAAGGGAAGGGTTACGACAACCCCGCTCATCGCAGATAAACTGCCTTCAAGGAGAAATGAAAACACATCAACAGAGACCTGTTCAAGCACACACCTACTGCGAAAAGACTGTCCTGACCTGGCCCCTGGTAAAAATATTCCATCTGCTCAGGATCTCACCTATTACACAAAGAAGGCATGGATGTTTTCACTTCAATATTTCTACACTTATCACCACTGGGAGAGAAAAGAAACTGAGGACTCAAAAACATTTCAAGTGTGAGGTAGCTATGTTATGATTTTCCAGGGCAGCAGCTAGGTGTCTGAAAAGGCACATCTCCATAGGCAATCAGTGACCCAACCATCATCGTGCCTTCAGAATATGTTGTGGCATTTACAGCTCTGTAGAGGTTAAAATCAGAGGATGTCAGCTTCTATAGACTGTAACAAAATATGATACAAAACACTTCCATAGGCTTCCTTTAGAAATAGAAGAACTCTCATTCTTAGGTCCCTCTTATTTATTTTCACTGTCAAAGCAAAAACATGTTGAGAGGTAAGAACTGCCCCAGCCTCTTTCTACATAACCCAGGGGAGTTTCCTCTCATCACCCACAAACTTCCACACGATCCTTGTTACTCATGCATTGAAAACAACTAACAGGAAGCCTCATCTGAGAATTCTTGCCTTTTTCACTCCTGTAGAAAAAGCTAGCATAAAGCAAACTAGTCCATCACCTTTTCCCTACAGCATATAAATATTCAACACCCACTGACAGCCCTGGATAATGTTAAAATCAGTCACATTCTCACAGTGCAAGCATCTGTTCTTTCCTAATGTAAATCTGATTTGAAAAAATTTGGTGCTCATGAAGGAGACCAGAAATGGAAGGCCTGGATCCTTCTCTCATTGTGTCTGCTGGAATACCTCTGGCTTTTCCCTTGTGCTTTCTGTAATTAAGCAAGCAGTATCAAGATTTTTCAAGCATTTATTTTTCAGTATCAAAGCTGGAGGTGAGTCTCCAGAGTGTGGTAGAGGGGTGTCTGCAGCCCTTCATTTCAGCCCTTTATTCCAAAAGGAGTTTCTGTGAGGAAGAGCTCTGAAATTCCTGTGCGAGGAGGCATCTCCTTTGTAGGTATACAAAGTATTGAACAAAACCACAAACTAAAGTCATGGCCCAAGTACTGGTAATCCTATAAAAAGAACAGCCACCAGGGAACAGAGTTCATTGCATCATGATGGCCCCAAGAACAGGTAAGGAACTACCACCAGTATCCCAAGGCTACCTTAAGGCATAAATACTGGAACATGCCTTTTTGGAAAATAATCAATCTCAGAATGTCATGAATCAATTACTACAAATATTTTACTTCTTTCTTTATTAATATATGCAAAGCAATCAGATTAGAGCCACAGGAGGTAATGAAAAACCAGCTAAGAGATAAGGGCCTTTTTCTGTGTTGTGCTATGCATGTTTAGTTCCTACGTTTGAGTCTGCTTTTGCAGTGCTTGGAGTGAATGTCAACTACAGAATTTTCAAGGCAGGGAGAACTGCAATCCGGCAAAGGAAATATCATGATCCCTAAAATAATGCGGACGCCTGACACGATGATCCTCGTTGCCAGGCTAAAGGTGGGGCCAAAAGAATCCTACAGCAAAAGGATAGCATAAAGACTGAAAACAAAGGTCAAAGTAATTGCCACTAGTTTTGGCATAACCAGGCAGCTGAAAAGATGCAAGAAAAGCTAAGTTTACAGGGGTGGAGGAGGATCTTATTTGATGAAGGGCTTCACATTCATTTTTTCCATCTGTGTTATCTAGTCTAATAAAAACGTTATCTCTTCCTACAGACGTTGTGTCTGAACAGCCTCTCTGTGAAAGGGAGCTACATGCTGAACACAGCACATGATGCTGTAACCTGGTCTCTATGGAGAAAACCACAGGAGATGGCTCTGGGCTGCACCCAGACACTGGCAATGAGCAGACACACTGCACTGCCTCCTCCATGTTTGGTACCCCTCCCAGAAAGATATTGCTAACACTGAATCCAGGGCTGCGGGAATGGTGTAAGCATGGAAAACAGCACTTTATAGAGAGAAGTTCCAGGGTCTCAATCTGTTCACCTTATCAAAGAGAAGACTGAAAGGTAACCAGTTCAAAGTGACTAAATGCCATCACGGAAAGAGAAATGTGATTAGAGTCAGAGAAACTTAATAGATAAAAGGCTGAAAGGCCAAACTTTTAACAGGTTCATTAACAATTGGAACAATATCCCATGAACTGCAGAGGACTGCACATTGCAGAGGACTGTCAAATTACGATGGGATGCTTTTCTAGAATATCTTTTCAAGTTCAAACAAGAATTAATCCAGAGAAAGCCTGCATGAGAGATCACAGCTTTCTGACTTCCATAATCTCCAAATGCAGCAGAGCAGCAGTACTGGATTTCAGGACAGCAAAGCCAAGTCAGTTCAGAAAGGAGAACAGAATAACTCACTAATATCAACAGGAATATTTGCATGAGCAGGACTCCCCTCAGACTGAGGAACATACAGCCAAGGGGCTTAATTAAAGTGACAAGCACAGAAAATTAGAAGGAAGAAACCTACTACCTAATAACATTAAGGTAAAGTAGGATGGTTACTTAGGAAGAAAGCTGACATGTCTGAAGCAAGAGGTGGCCAACGGAGCTTTCATATAGACCAAGAGAAACAGGAGGGAATAAAGATGTTCTAGTGTATAAGTTTTGTTCTGAGGTAAAAAACCAAGCTCACTATTATGACTGCAGATGCCACCAGCTCCTGCTGCAGGCCATCACAGGAGGGACTGAAACCAGGTATAGCACGGAGCCATTGCTTTGTAGGCTGTGATACTGTGATGCACACAGTATCACAGTGATATGAAAATGTGAAAATGTGATGCACATTTTAAATAGTCTTTATTTAGTACTGCAAGTGTTTCCCAGTTTGATTTATGAATCAACAAATCTGAAAAATATTAAGTACCCATATTGGACCACAGAAAAAGTTTAGGCTGATCCTGAAAGAAAAATCCAGGCATTGAGCCCTGTTTGCTTTAAAACCTACCAGAAAAGTTGCTTACCAAGCAGCCCCTAGGGAACAGTCTGAACTCCAAGACAAACATCCTAGGAGACCCAGGACTGAAGGTATTCCCCACTCTCCTCTCAAGAGATTTGCAGACCAGATGTTTGGCAATGATATTTCCCTCTGTATCCTCTACCTGTTCTCAAAACCACTGTGGCTTTTTCAGTTATCTGGGAGTTGATTTGTTGCTTTAAAAGAAGCAGCTGCCCCATAAGTCTGTCTTTTTCACTGTGCTGCAAACATATGCAAGATGTTTATGACAGCAAACAGCAGGAGTGTTGAGGAGCCTCACCAGCTCTAATTAAAACAGGCTCATCCTACAATTTTACCCATGTAGAACTGAGCTTGCTTATTTGTATAAGTGCAAGGCTTAGCTTGCAAATACCAAAATACAGGTGTCAATATATGACAACTGTAAGCTGCTGAGAAGGGAGTTTTCTGCTAATCCTTTCAAGCAGATGTGTTGCAGCAGATCAAAGAACACAAGCTCCTACAGGCTGGACTGGCACATGTCCTGGGGCCATAGCAGGGAAACGCTCATCGCTTCCCTTAGCAGGGACAACACCATTAGTATGAGTATGGTAACAGGCACACTTGGTCTCTGTCACCACCAGTCCAAGTAGGTGACTTGGGGGACACTAGGATAGGACACAGAACAACACAGTGAGTGTCCCACCAGACTCTGCTCTTTTTCAAGGGAGCAGAAGCTAACATGAGTGTTATGAAAGATGATTCTGTGGAATGCAGTGCAAAGGAAGGAGACAAATTCAGTCAGGCAATGGACAACCCCTCCCTTGCTACTTGGTGCAGGGAAGCGAGCAACAGCGTCTCTTCACATAAGCCCCAAAGGTGCATGGATGAGACAGCTCTGCAGGGAAATGGCAAGGATTATAAACACAATTTCACTTTGTTGCTACAGGTGAACAAATATCGCTCTGGTAGGAGTCCAGTGGCACTGCTGCCTATAACTAAGCCCGCAGCACATAGGCTGCTTCAGCCAACAGCTGTGTTGTCAGCACAAATAATTACCAAAGAGGGACCACCAAGCAAACAAGCCTTTCAAATGCACCACTCACTTCCCATGTTTGTCAGAAAAAAATATTCCAACAGTGAGATCCCCAAAGGCATCTTCAGGACAGGTATTGCACCTGAAACTCAGCCACAGAGAGACCTCAGGTTAATGAGTATCTGTCCCATACAAAACAAGAAGCACCAGAGCGGAGTCCTAATACCAGCCTGTGCACTATGCAGTGCCTCAAAGATTTGAGCCTTCTTTTAGTATTAGAGATAGGGAAGGTGATTATCTTTCTTCAGATTCTGCAACTACAGCAATGCACTTTCCTTTCATTCCACACTAAAAACGAGGCCCGGATGAATGTGCTGGCCATGAGGAAACACAGAAAGGACAATGTATATTCCAGTTTAGCCTTTTCAGGTTCATGTGTAGTTCAATGACTTCTGTGCTGAAATACTCAATTTTCCAGGGATTTCTCCATTTACTGCAAAAATATTTAAGGGGTTTTTTCTTCTTCCACAGCCAATACGATCTTTGTTACCTAAGGCCCCTAAATCTTTCTTAAGCCAATATACTCTCAAAATAGGTTACCGGTCTCCAACATTTCCCCAAAAATATTTAGACTCAACTTTTTTTTTTTTTTTTTAAATTATTAACCCTTGAGAGTTACCACAGAGAGAGTTCAAGAAATGCAAGCAAATGAGACTTGAGTATATGGCAGCCAAAATGACACCTGAATGACAGTTGGGAAGGTCTGACAGTGAGGTGGAGATGTATGAAAACATCCACATTTCTACTCACTGTGCTCAGACCACACAAGGGGCTTGGTAGTGTAAGACAGGCTGCCTTGGCTGTGCTAACCAGCCATGGGAATGCACCATTTGCACAAAAGGGTAGCAAAACTTCTCCAACAAGATGAAAATTTCAATAAAATGGTGACACTCATCCTTGGAGAAAAGATAAAGAGTTAGCACAAGCTTTGTTCTGCTCCAAGCAAGCATTTCTACACAGATGTGCTACTCCAGAGTGACAGCCTGTGCTGTTGGACCTCTTACCAACAGTTTGCATGGGGCTTTATGGAGTTAAACATGAAGCTTTCCTTCTCCTCTGGGTGCTTGGAGCCCACAGCACATAAATCATGTAGAGAAATTAAAACCAGGACTTAGGGAAATGAGAGGTATAAGATAATGTATCATCTTATACAGTCAGCTATGCATCAGCGTTAAGTAAAAAAAAAGTTAAAAAAAAAGTAAGCATCAGTAAAACCAGTGAAACCAATCTTTGTGGCAGCAAAGACTCAATCTCATGTTTTGCAGAAGGATGGCAGGCATGGGCTATGAACATTGCAAATGGCTTCTCTAGTCTTGGGACAGCATATCGTGAAGGACCTCACTTCCTGCAAGAAATGGCAGTAAGATTTGCAAGCTGCTATTAGGGTTCTGTCAAATTAATGAGTCTTAAGGGTACAAAGTTCCTCTCATGAATACAATAAACTGCTGCTATACTGATATAAGCTCTTTCCAGTTCAAATATTGATAGAGGAGTTGTGATCTACACTGGCATTACAATTTATGTCCAGTCTGGAGACATCCCTTGCTTTATAGACATAAGGCTAACAGGTTGGTTAGAGGTCAAAAATGAAGAAACAATTTTCATCATTCTTGATTATCTTTGAGAGATCCTGAAGCAGATGGAAGCTGCTCAGCCATTCAGCCAGTGTTACATATTTCACTCTGACAAGGCTCTGGCACCATGAGCAGAGGGAAACCTGAGCAAGACTATTTCCTCCCATTTAACCTTCTTTATTATTAAACCTTTCAGTCATCAGCAGAGCATTTCTTTGGTGAGTTGAGGTTTTTTTTTAAACAAAATACAGAGTTTAAGGTACCTCCTTTTTACATACTCAGATCAGAGTCTTGAGACATGTTCTGGTTTTAATTATTAAGGCTGCTGGATGCTGTGGATCACTGACTGTAAGACAAAACTAATTCCTCTTCAGCCAAGCACTGCTAGTACATAACCCATATATCCCCAGATATTTGCTAGTGGAATGAAAGCTGGTTACAGCTATCTGGCTCAAAATTAACTGACAGCATCATTGCAGATGCAATTCATGACAAGCTCCATCTTTCAAGTCCATAATAACTTTACTAGATTGCCTGGTTTGCAAGGTAGCCCACCCTGAGCTACTGCCTCATGTCACAACCGACATCTAAATAATAAATGGCAGCTCTGTTTTATTCAGTAAGGCACAGTGGAAGCTTTGCTAAATTTAACCATCCAATTAGCCTAGCAACATTCAGGATTTGGGATTTTTCAGAGTTCACTACTTCTGAGGAGGAAAGCTCAGTTACACCAATTAACATTCTCTCTCTAAACCGTACAAGCAGCTACTTCCCCGTTCTTCCTGTGGTTTGAGAGGCAATGAGAACAACTGGGAGTCTAGCACCAACTTTTTAAGCTTCCCAGGTGAAGAAGATATTCTAATAGGTAATGCCAACCCCCTGGCTTGCTCTGGGCTCACACAAAAATAGATTCTACTGCTTTACCAGCATTAAGAAACTATTGCTGGCAGAAAATAAAACAAAACCAGTTTCAAAGACAAATTAATTCTGTATAAAATTAACTATGATGTCTTAGCCCAAACCTTTTCATTAGCTGCAGCACACAAAACAGTCACCATTTCTTTTTAACCTTATGCTAATACAAAACACACCCATCTCCTGCTGGCATGACTGCACACATTTCTTCTGCAAGCTCAGTGCAAGAGACAGTATGCCCAGAGATGGGCAATGGAAATTCTTCAGGTCACTTCAACCCAACATAAATACACGTCTACAGTATCTGAGCAGCAAGCACAGTGAATCCTGTTACATCCAGCTGGCTTTTCCTCTCTATTACACACAAAGCTGTCTTTATAGAAAAAGCTAGCTTGTAGCACCTCTCCTTCGATTTATGCAGATCACACTGAAGAGCACAAGAGTGCTCTGAATATTAAGCTACTGCATCTAACTTAAAAAAAAAAAAATACATAAGCTGAAGAGGAAAATCAGGGGAGATTTGGCATATGCTACCTGGGTATTTTATTCCAAACCTCTAGTGTATCCTCACATGTCTTTGAAAGTAGGACAGGAAGAAGGCACCTGCCCCTAAGCAGTGGGGTCTGAGCAGTCACTTCCCAGCCAACACAGCTGCAACAAATTCAGTGCTTTTGCCTTTCAATTACCTGCCCCCAAGAACTAAAATACAAAGCGTAGCAGACTCTTGAGGCAGCACACAGAAAAAAACTTTCCCAAATCCTGCTCAAAATTCTGGGAATTTGCAATGGCTTTTAAAACACACTCATCCCCAGATTTCACAAGGACAGATTCTTTCCTAGACCTCTTCAGTTTAATCTCCTTAAGCCTGGAAGTTAAATCTTCATCTAGAGTGAAAATATTTTACCACTATAATCTAGTTACAAGTATTTACACAATTTGCCCCAAATTCTCTCATTACAGCTGCCATTCTCAATTATTCACAGGTAGTGGTACATGCAGTTTCCGTGGAAACCTGCAGATCACAACCAACTGATGTGCAGCCACTTGCAGGCAATGGGCACTCGAGCAGAACTGCTCGGCTGCATAATTGTGCTTACATTTGACCATTTGAAACCTATGGGTAGCAAAGGACTAGTTTACATTTCAGTGTCTAAATTTCAAACATCTTAACTATTCCAGGGAGCAACCAAGACCTTGTATCTCCCAAAGCATAATAAACTTGATGAGGAGGCTGTAACTTTTATGACATCGCATTTTCAGCATTTCACTATCATTTTCTGTATTTACCATTGAAAGTAAATGTCAGATTACTCTACCGTAAAACTGGTCATAAGTGATTCACTCCATTACACTTCAGAACCTTCCTTATTTTTAACTAGTGATACTCTGCCAGTCATTTGCCTGAGACTGTGCTGCCTCTTTTTTCCTTCCATTACTAGTTGCTTTATTTTATTAAAAATGTGAATATTCACATGATGAAATTTCTTACTCCTTTAAGGTTTCTTTCAGCGTTTAACATTCTGAATGTCACGGAGCGGCAAAAGCAGTTCTCTTAAAAAGGTTTCAGAGGCTCTTTGGAAATTCTCTTCGGATTACACTAATGCACAACAGAATAAAAGTATATCCTTGTCAGACAGAGCTGTGAAGCTACCCAATATTAAATTGCTGAGGCCTGACCATTCAGTGAGGGCTGTCCAGCTACTATCCTGAGCTCTCTAAGACAACAGACTCCACTATTTTTCTGTTTGAAAGACTCATGCTTCTCTCTGATATACAGCATTCCACTGAGGTGCTGACTCTCACCAGGCACCCGCAATGCTTCATCACCCACACTTCATATTTTCACACAAGCTTCTTCACATTTTTTCCCCATGCTAAGACAGAGGCCCTTCCACAGCACATTCACCAAGCCACAGCACTACAATCCTTCTTTTCCAATTGGATCTCTCCAGGATTCGAGCAACAATTATGCTGTAACCAGTGATACTGCAGGCTATCATTTTGTTTCTGTGTTATCTGGTGTCACATGCACAGGTTTGTGTGTACCCACCTACTGCTGTCTCCTCCCTGGACTTTCAGACGGCTGTGCAGAGCTCACTGTAGCATGCCGTGCCTGCATGGCCATGCTGGTTCAGGGGCTCTGCTATGAGGTTCTACAATCCTTACCTTCATTACTCTAATGACACAGTCAACAATGGCACATGAGGTTGCTGTGCCCCCTCTGTGAGCTGAGCCTTCTTCCTCCACTGCCACCCAGGAAACCAACTCAAGTTGCGCAAGTAAGATGGTGCAAGGCTCACTTTTTTATCGAGCTTTTCCACCTAGCATAGTCTCAGAACTGGAGTAGCAAATTACGTTACTGGTGTAAATCAAGGACTGACTTTACCCCAAATGAAGAAGAGACACCTGAGACACAATTACTCAAGCAGCATCACCCAACTGCACCTAGATGCTAGAGCAACGACTACTTCTATGATGGGTGAAAATGTTCAGCACCAAGAAATTAAGCTCTAACTGAAGGAAACAGAATAAAAACATTTGTTGCACCTGCATTATTCAGAATTTAGGGTTTGCCAAATGTAATTTCCAACTTATTTGTTTTGGAAAATACTCAGAGGTCATAGAGGGAACCCTCTACAAGTTACTTAAAAAGGCAGACTGATAAGGCACTTGGAAAGTATCTTTATGAAAAACAACAGATCTATTAAGAGAGCAGCAAGTAGAATGCCTACCCTCCACTGCTGCACAAAGCAGCTGACATGGTAACACACAAATATGTCCTGAAAAATGGCATTTACTATACTTCTGCTTCCCTGAAAAGCAGTAGCAGATCATACACAGATTTCTTTTATAAAAATATTATGGTGTAGGAATAAACAAAAGCTGCTTTTAATTCTATTGTTGAAGTGAAAGGTTATCATCTAAGGCAGCTGACTGGCGTACTAAAGATAAGCACAGTCAACCCATAGAGCTGCATCTCTAGTCTAAACAAACTCTGGACTTCTGCGTACTCTCTTAAATGCTGCTTACTGGAAATGCAGTAGAACTTAAATTAGAAACAATGTTCACTTTCCCCTCCTAACTGAGAATGAAAAATAGCCTGGAACACACACTGGTGATGAGATGAAACACTGGCAAAACTTCCTACGGTTTAGCCAAAACTCTACTGAAACTTGTATTTAACTATAGAGCTTCAGTTCTAAAGATCTCAGTTTTCCATGAGTATCTGTCAGGAATGTCATAAAGATAGAATGGCCTTCTATGAGAAATGCCAAAATAAGTTAAAAAATGCTGAAAGGGTCACACTAACAGCACTACAGAGTCATTGTTAACTGTGTAACTGGAATCTGGGTAATTTCCGCTGGTGAATCTTGTGTCTGCACCCCTCTATCTGATCCTCCATAGTAGCTGTAAATTAATGCCACGAGGAGAACAAGTTCAAACTCTGTTATTTGGCAGTGAGGTCCAGTTTCCATGAAATTCAGCATGTCATATCTCAAACTGAAAAGTGCATAAAGTAATGAATCACTAGGTTATATTCAGATTCTGCAGACTCATTTTTCAGCCATAGAAAACCAGCACTTGCCAGGCTTAGAATAGCAGCACTAATCTAAAGGCCAACAGTGCTGCATTTCTAAAAAAAAAAATGTATACCATAAAAGAACAGGTTAAGTGATAAGAGAAGGCATTTCAATTCTGTGCTTCAATGAGTGTTAGTGACACAGTCGTTAGGAAGGTGGAGAAGATGAGCTGTCAAGCTTTGTGACTTATGTTTCAGACAGTTTTGTTAAACATGCCATTTTTATTTTTTTCATGAACACTATCTATTTGCTACTGGTCAGATAAAGGCACTATTCAGCAGCACAGGACTAGATGGGAAACAGGACACTCCTGAGTTCTCTTGACTTTCTGCATGTAAAAGAGGAAGAAAAGATCAAAAGAACCTGTTCTGTCTGGCTCAGCTCCATTCCTCAATTTACTCCAGCACTGCTTAGGACTTGTATACCTCACAAGTAACAGCTCAGTTGTGTTAGGTTTAAACGTTCTAAGAAAAAGGGAAACTAACTTCAATCAATTGTTGATGGGTGACTGTCATTTACCATTCTTCATTTGCATCAAGTAGCTCAAAATCTTGAACTGGGGATCCTGAATACCAGGACACACTCACTGATCCAGGGCTGAATTTTAGTGAGGTAGGGAGTGAAAAATTGTCCTGCTGCTTGATGGCTTTTGAAATTTGCCTCTGCTGGGTAAAAGCCCTTGGTCAAGTCTGGAGATGGGGAATGTGCATGCTTCTGCTGCCAAAATCGATGCAAGGAAGGCCTGGATACAGCCTTCCACAGCTGCTAAGCTCTTGCCTTAGAGGGAAACACCCTCATCACAGCTACTGAGGCAAGATGCAAAGCACATCCTGCCTCACAATCATGGAGCATCTTGCATTATAAATAACAAGGACAGGCTACTGCTACAAACGGCGCAGGATTAATGAGGCAATATCCAACTTATTACATCTGAATAAAAGAGAGTACAAAGTCATCTGAACACAAGAAATTTGAAAAAAATACCCTGAGTCACTGAGGCAAGTTCCCTTCTACTGCTTATCACAAAACCCCTCCTGAACTTTCATCTTTTGTCTAGTCTGACCCTGTATACTGAATCACCTGGACAAAAAGGGCTCCTGGAGTCTTCCAGATGTGTACTCAGCTGCCACAGGAATGAGCAAACTTATATGCTCAACCTGCAAGATGGAAGGAGTCCTGGAAAATGACAATGGAAAGGGCTCACAATATTCAATACTGTGCCAGATAAGGTAAAGCTACTCCACAGTGCTGCCAAGCCCTGTTTCTACCACATGAGGATAAATAATTTTGCTGTTGCAAACACATACGTTAAATCACAACTAAATATACCAGCACTTTTCAGCATGAAGACACAAGCATGGATGCAAAGAGAACAATTAAATCCAGAGTCCCTTCTAATAATAATAACAACAACCCACTGTCCCTTCTAGTACAAAGGCTGCAGGGCATAAATGATATCAGACATTAACAGGTATCTTTTTTACAGACCACACAGTGAAGCTGGAAAGCATCTTGCTATATGTAATATTATATGCACACGAAAAGTTAAAGTTCAAAGCATAACTAGATTCTTCTTTCACTAGTTTGACTAAACCCACTGCCTTTAGTTCAAAAATGCCTGAGGTACACATCAGCAGAGGCCAGAGAAGCATGTACTTGAAGGAATTGTCACTCCAAACATGGTCCTTGTAGACTTCTCTGGCACTCATAATTGACTCCTGGCCAAAAAAAAAAAAGTGGGATAGACTAACTTTCAGTTTCAATCACTGCAGCTGTTTCTTATGGCAGCAAAATACAGCGCAAATTGCAATGCATGTACATCTAGAAAAGCACAAAAACAGCACAGAGAATTTCAAGATGAACTAAAAAGGAAGCCAGGTGCTAGAAAATAAGCCAAACAACAGGGGCTTAATGAGCTCAAATGCTCAGCCTGTTGAAGAGGGTTTACAGAAGCCTATGTGGAAAAAGGGATCTCAGAGACACAGGGCAGAGAAAGGGGCTTACAATCTCAGGAAGAGACAAATGGCTCGGACTGGAGCTGAGATTATACCGTTTCAGCAATGGGAATATATATAAATTACTGGAGTAAACTGACCAGTTAGTGCTGGACTTACAGTTGTTTAGCACTTTCTTTGGATGGTATAGTATGTAATTTCTTAAAGACATCCTTTAATCTGCCTCCAAGAAATGTCTGCATGGCTGAACTGAAGAGGATGCGAGTAAGAGATACCAGACACGGACCCTCTTAGCACAGAGCCCACGATAAACTGGAAGTGGACACAAAGCCATGTACATTGGCTGGTACGTGCTTGAACAGATGCAGTCTGCTCTCCCTGGGTACTCCCTGAAAGGCCTGAAGCAAGAGGAGTCTTATGGGTTTGGTTGCACTGGAAAGTGGTATTAGAGACAGAATGTAACCACAAGAAAATGCATTAACTACACAACACAGCCATAACCTTACTATGATTTAATAGTGGGTATAGCTTGCCTCATCAATGCAAAGCCACACTCCATTAGACAGACAATTTTAGATTTCTGCTTTTATCAAGTGCAAGTCTCTAATAAGGGCCAGTCTGAATACTGGTTTGAATTAGGGGAAGAGGCTAGGGGTAGGTTTAACAATTAAGACATTTTATGGTTGCCACACATTCTTGAATTGCTGGTGCCAGTCAGCCTTTAAGTCAATACACTGAAAGTTTTTGAGGTCTTCTCAAAAGCCAACACCACCTCACACAAACTTCAAAAATTAAAATTCAGAATCCTGGGAAGTCAGTAAACCAGAAAATCCTGCTTTTGAGTTTGACATATTCCCCATGATTCAGTGCATGAAATAACCCCAAATGCCGCAAGCAAACACCAGGAGAAAGGAGGTAACACTGAAAAACGTGGCAGCCTGCAAAGAGACAGACATCAACTCGCATTCTGCAAGGCCAAGGTTGCTGGGAAAACCAAATTCAGCTATCTGAAATATGGAGAGAAGTCACAAAAAAAGTACAAGGAGAACCAAAAGACTTTCCCTCTGCCAACCACAACAAATGGCTCAGTAATACAAAATGTCAGTTGGCACTTGAAGCACAGTGGATGGCCAGAGAGAAAGTGCATTTTTAAATCATTAACACATTGGGAACACACAGATGTGCAGTTCAGCTACATCTGTGCATTGTAATTTCTACAGTAGTCACAACTTAATGAATCATCAGTTGTGACAAGATCAATGAACCGAACTGCATAACAAACTAAAGCTAGTAAATTCATGCCTGGGGCAAGAGCTAAAGGTTTATTTTATTATTTTTTTAGTACTTCTATAATTTTTAGTGTCTAATTAGTAAAAACACAAATCCTCCGGAATCCTTTTATTTTTTCCTCCCTTTTGAAAGTCCTACTGCAAAGCATAAAGATTTCATTCATGTTTGCTAAATTCAAGTCTGGATACTACTCATCTGATCAGCAATTTCTTCCTCAGGACCAGGAACACATGGCAGCAGAAGTTACAATGCTGGGATGTGCACTACATGCCAATCAGGTGGACTCTGATTGAGCCTACCACCTCTAGGCAAAACAACTGCTGTTTTTTCCACAAGGCCAGATTACTCCTGCAGGCAAAGCATCAGCTAAGATTCTCTGCAATGCTACTTTTTGAAGGGACAAATTCACATCCAAATCAAGCAACCAAATCATTTATTTGCAAAGAACACACACTGAGTTTCCCCCTGGACTCAACCCATTCAACAACTTCAATGCTGAGTTTGTCAATGACATGCATAATCCAGACAGGTTTCACATCAGTGATATTCTTACAGAAAATCTCTGTCCAAATTAACCAGGAGACAGAACCCAGCACCCCATCTTCTAACAAAGCAAGGTCCACGCAAGCAAAGGCTTTCCCTGGTGACCTCTTCACTCTTCCAGGTAAACCATTTTAATCTCTACCATATGTAGGCTTTCAGTGTATTAATATCTGCCAGGGGTTCAGCTGGACTCTTGTCTCCCTTCCAGACAGGCTCCAGGGAACAAGCAGCTCTGCTTAGCCTGGCTTGTTTGTCACACATTCAGAGTGGAGCTCCATCTGGAAGGCATTTCCATGAATTGTAGCACTGCTGGCATGCACTACGCTCCCTCCTAGGACTCAAAGCAAAGGAGATGCAGGCTGTCTTTAGAAGGCTGATTCTGTTCCAGCTCCTGACCTTCTTTATACTGGATGCCTTGTCACCTTGGACTGTGCATTTCCCAATTCATTACCTTCCTCTGCAGCAGCTTTTGTTAGTACCACCCCGTGTGCAGCTTATGCATTTTTCATCAATATATTTATCATTTCTGTTCTCTCTCCAAGGACTTTCTCCTCACTGGGACCAACTGTGGTAAGGTCTAAACCAAAGAGATACAGAAAAATAAATTCTACTGTTGCCTTGCTTGTAAACAAAACACCATTTTGGAGCGGTAGTACCAAAAAGCAAGGCTCTGTGTTTTTATGGTCTCCAATAGGTTAATATTTCCAACACCTTTCCAGTAGTATTAAAGCTAAAATATCATAATACCAGTTCTACTGCCTGTAGCACTTTGTGCAGCCAGTTTTACTTAAAGCATTCTGCATCCTGTGCTGACAGGCACTCTTACCACAAGGAAATTTTCCCAAGTTCCCCCTTGGCACAGCAACACAACAGTGAACATTTGCCCACTACAGCTGGAAAAAGTTATAGCTCTGATTGCTATTTAGACTTCTCCACTCAACTCTAACATCCAAGAACCTGGAAAGGTTTCATCCATGCTGGACCCTTGTGATAAAGGGATTGAAGGAACAGAGCACAGGATTAGCACGACAGATGAATACATTGCAGTGTTTTCCCATTGCAACATCCAACCTACCTCATCAAGGCACTAGATAATCTTGAAAAGACAGATCTTATTATACCTCACACCTGCTGGTTTCCTTAGGATAAAGGATTTGAAAGAGCTATTCCGGAGCTCTGGGTAGAAAGAATCTGAGCAGGTGGGAGTGCCAGAAAGAGTCACTTACTTTATTATCCAACTGAAATAACCACAAGAATAAACAGCTGTTAGAAAAGTCTATGGGGAAGGTGGTATTTTACTACTACAACACTGGGCTTCTAAGACAGCATGTAGAATGCATATATTTTAGGTTATCTTGCTTGATACCAAACATACTTTAGTCACTAGCAGCTCAAGTTAAAATTAACAACAAACGTTCACAATAATTACTTCTTACATCCAAAATTAGGGCAAATTATTCCTTTTGCTCATTATCTGGGCACTGCATTTTAATAAGCATCACAACCATAGAGCCTTCCTGACTGACATCATACTGTATATAAACAACACAAGAGCAACAAGAGACCATAACGACAACTACTTGTGGGGCTTGTGAATAAGTATCATACACAGAAACCAGCTGTTTGAATGATCAATATTACAGGTCTTCAGTGCAAAACCTGCTTTGTTTTGCATCTCAGACTAGACCAAAAGGCAGCCCATCAGCAGCAGTTATGTGATTTTCCTTTTTCTACAGGAGAGAAAGTTAAAATACTTGTTGAATGTTCTCTTCCACAGGTACCGTAAGAAATACATCCTGGCCATACATGGACATTTTGTTGTTGCTAGAGATTTATGAACAGCTGTTGTTGCTACAGATTTATTAGTATGCACTTATATTCCACTTTCACTTTTCTGGCTTACATTTTAAAATGTTGATTTTTCCAAGAATGACTTAATTGGGGCTGTTACTTTATTTTTTTAGTGAGAGGAAGAAGATAACCTAAGATGGTTGGATGGAACCTAAGATGGTTGGATGGAACCTTCCTTGCACGCAGAGTTTTTCCTTTTGTAGCAGTAAGCACTGCATTCCCCACAGTCATAGTTATCACATTCTGTACTCTCCAATCTCTGTTTTTAATTTAAGAACTTACTCTCCAGTTTTATCAAGGGGATATATTCTCTCAGTTTCACACAAGAAGGTACAGAAGACTACCATCTTAAGTAGTGTAAGTCATGGCATGCCAGTAAATGACAATAGGCCACTAAGCTGTGGGAGTCTCTTGGTTATGAGCAGATACAAAAGATAATTTTGCAAAAATAATTAATGCCTCAGAAAGGCTTTCCAGACACCTTGCTCTTGCCCTTCCATTTTTTCCTTGGAAGCAAAGCAGATAATCCACGTGGCATTATCAAGCAGCATTTCCAATTAATTTCCAGTAGTTACGCAATGAGTTACTACTTCTTTCAGAAGGCCATTCCACAACCTAACAGACTTCAAAGACTCTACAAATTCACACCAGCAACAAACTTTATTAGTCAGCAGGAGACAGCAGCAGGACTGACATACCAGCTACGGAGAGCACATCTGTCAATAACAGGTTGCCACAGATGCTCTCAGAACAAGGCATCTTGAAAGAGATCCAGCTGTAAGAAAGGTCTATTGAAACATCTGATGATAAAGACCTATTATTTTAGTTTCCAATGGTCACCAGTAGATGTTAAATCTGACAAGAAATGTGTGTGGGTTATTCTGACAAGGTTTACAGTTACACAAATTATCTAAAGGAATTAAGTTCTCATTTGCCTGTTCCAAATGAATTAAATAAATTTCCATTAAATGCCTTTTACAATGAGCAAATGATTAATTTATAATTATGGGGTTTCATGTCTTTTTTCTCCTTCTCTGAAAGACTTCTAGAATGTGGCATATATAGTTCATTAATAAAAGTATTTTCTTCTGGCTGCCAGTCCTCCAAAATAATTTTATCATCTGAGAGTCACCAGGTCCATCCTCAAACTAGTTATTACCAAATAAACATTTGGAGAGCCAAATCAGGGCTCACTGTCACCTAATCAACTCCACTCTCTTGTTAGCTATTTTTTTATTAGTTGTGCAATAATGGTCCCTATCAACAAGTTCCCTGAACATCACTTTTGAAATTATGAGACTCATTAGCAGCCTCTGCACAAAAGGTGGGGCTTAAATTGACAGTGCTGTGGAGATGCTGTAAATAAAGATGACATTCGAAAAAATCAAGTCAGAAGAGTCAAAACACCTTAAGTGACAGGAATAGTATGAATGATAATAAATAATTAGAATTTTGCTGTAAGCCTGGAACATACTGCTTGGAAACACGGGGAGGGAGGGGAGGAAGAGGAGGAGGGGGAGAGGGAGAGACGAAGAGAAATTATGCTAGCCAGTGACCAACTGAATCAAAAAAGCAGCTATGATCCTAGAGTCTGTTTGGACGTCTGTCTCCAAAATTCATCAATTCATCAGTGCTTTTGAAAAGGCCTTTGCAAGATCCTTGTGTGCACATCCCTAGTAGAGCATGTTCAGAAAAGTCCCTGAAATCAAACAGGAGCAGGTGCAGAATAGGAGGAAGCACTGAGGCCAGGAGAATCAAAAACAAGACTGTCCCCCATGAAACTCATGCAGGGCTTTTACAGCAAGGGGAGGCTTAGTTGGCCACTTTCTGGTTAACTGGGACCTAAACACTCATTTTCCCAACAAAATAATCTGCTTCGAGATTTACAGTATTTTAATTATACCTATGTTATTTTTGCCTTTTCTTCCTCCATAATATCCAGTACAAGAACTTTACAGGACATGCATGTCCTCCTTGGCAGCCTTCACTTTGCTGCTCCATTCTCCTGCCATTTTCAGACTACCACTCTTTTTAGCCTAGGCCTAGGCCATGCTTCCCCCTGGTTTTACTGCCTACTCACACCATCAAAATCCCAGTGCTGTCAAAGCTTTCCAGGCATGGTTGTGGCCATGGGGGGCTGGGACATGTGGGAATGCCAGCCTTTCTGCAGGGACGTGAAAGGCAGCGCTGGTGGTTGCTGCCTCCCAGCTGGGACCGATGATCTGTTCCAACAGAGAGTCAAAACAGATTAGTTTAAACCACAGACAATTTAATCTAACCTGTCTGATTTCAAACTGGAACAGAGAGGCAGAAGCAGTCATCTGGCCATTCCTGGCCTCAGCTGGGAGATGGCAATCCAGAGGGACACCTCTCCAGCAAGATAGAAACCTGCCTGCGTGAGCACATCCCTGCGAGAGAGTTAAACTATTCTGCTTGTACCTCATTTACCTATTGGAATAGGCTGAACTTTTTGACAGCGGAGCAGCACTAGAACAGCCTGACACACTTTTCATGGCAATCTCCCAGGAAGCTCTAAGGTAACACAGAGTGAGAAGCAACTTGTCTCCACACCCTGAGCCGAAGAAAAAAGAGAAAATAATGTCCAAGACTCAATTATTCATTTTCATAACAGACAGAAGATACAGTGGGTTGCCACAAGGCCCTGAATAAACATCCACATTTCTGAATACCTTCATGAGGGACTTCAGAAATGGAGCAAATAAAATGGAGACAGCTACTACTGGCAACAGAATTTCTTAGCTGAATATCATTTCCAGTACCAAAGTCAGAACTTACAAACTGTTAAATAAACTTGGAATAAATCAATTATGTGAGACAAGAAGCTCTCAGAAGTCTTTTACAGGATATAACTGCACAATTACAACTTCAAGCTACTTGGCAATATAAACGCTGTGTTACAGCTTTTGCAGAATTCTGTAAATATACTCCCATTCTTGCTTGTTTGACACTTAAAGTTCACTTGTTTTTATCTGGAAAGTCCTTCCCAAACCGCAGGTGCTGCTTTTGGGCATTGCAATACCACTGAAACTTGCTGCTAAGAATGTGACAACACCCCATCCCGTTACAGGTGTCATCTCATAGGACCTCATTTGAGAGGTAATATGCAGAAACAGCCATTTGCTGCAAAAGAAAAATGTTCTCAAGATTAAGAGGTCAGTACCTATTCAGACACAAGGTTTTATGGGAGTGCACAGCTCCAAAGGGTTCAGCTTGGCATTAACAATGTGATATTTCACATAAAACTTTTCAAAGGTTGTATTTCTTGCTTCATAAACTTGTGGAATGAACCTGGATGTTAACCTTAGTGCATGGCAGTCTTCTGAGGGAACTTGCTATCACGGATACATTACATGGTTATGTGCCATTAGTTAATCATTTAAACAGAGATAAGAAATGGAAATTATGGCATTTGGGTCTGATACGTTCTAAAGATCTGCTGACTCTCCTGTTTGAAGGAGAGACCAACAACAGTTAAAACTTTTCTTCACCTGAGAAAATTACTTCTTTGTCTTTCACTCACAGCCAAGAAAGTCTTTCTTGTTAAATATTATAAAAGTAAACTATAAGAGCAGGACTAATGTTGTTACTGAATCCAATCTTTAACAACAAATAAATATAATATGCATAGAACCAGGAGTTTTACACCTGGATTAAAATGATAGGTGCTCTATAGATACCAAAATTTAAGTAGCTGAAACAGTTTTTCAGCTACCATGGCAGTCTAGGTTTTGGCAGCATGGCACATAATGGTGGTACAAGTAAAACAGTCTCCGTAAATTTTCTTGGTCTAATTGAAACTGATCACAAATTCTCCTCAATCTTCTGTACGCAGTGAGACTAAGAGACCTCCTTCTTCTTGGAGGTTCCTTTTAGCCACACTGGTCAGTATCAGGGAAATAACTGGAGTTGCCAGCACGATGAGAGGGCTCCTGGACTGACCCAACCAATACTGGGCAATCTGCTGTCAAGCAGCACAATGCACTCTTTCCTTGTGAACACTATTTACACCTCAATAGCACAAGTCCACACGAGCTCAGATTTAGATTCTTTTAGGTGACAACCTGAACTTTGCATTGAGGCCACCACAAGTAGTTGGCTTAATGTTTCTCTTTTTAACAAGCATGGGACATGGCAAGACCCAATGAAAAGCAGACAGACTCAGGCTTCTTCATTTCTCTGTGCATCACTGCGTGTTAGGACACTTCCCTAAGCAGAGAAGCACGTGGAGTCTCACTGTGCTGGAGCTCTTGGCAAAGCCACAGTTACAGAGGTCCACGAACTGCCTGCCTCCTACAGGAAGTGCTACTGGGATTGCCTGTGCAGAAAGCTAAGAACAGGAGTAGGACTTCTGCAGTAGGATCACAGCAGTCTTTCTTCCCAGGGACAGACCAAAGGATGTTGGAACAGTTAATTGACATTAAACATGTAAAAGAAAGACCTGTCCTCTCTTGACCAGAGACATGAAGAGAATAGTACCAATCCCAGGAGCAGCAGAGCACAGGGAGCTTTAATTCATTTACACAGTCATGCAAACAGATTCAATTTCCACTCTGTAATTGTTTCAATTTTACAGCAAATTGCAAGAAATTCTTCCTGGCAAAAAGATGCAAAAGCAATGAAGCCAAAGTACAGTGATCCAACTGGTCCTTTTGTAACTAACCAAACGTAAACAAGGATTAAACATAGCTAACTTCTGTTTACTATTCCAATGACAAAAATCACTTTTAGATGGATGTTTACAAAAAGGGCACATTGGTTCAGGCTTTCCGAGATCTAGCTCTCTGCAGAAATCATTTGTAACAGTCAAATGTTTACCATTTACAGCATTTCAAACAGGGTAACCCCAGGAACTGGAATGCAGCTGGCAGATGGTGAAAGAAATTAAGCTCATGACATGGTTCAGTAAACAGCAAATTATGTTATGCTAGAAGTGCTTGCCACCCCAGGACAACTGCTGCACTCAGAAACTTTCTAGGTGTGCTAGTTTTGGCTGGTATAGCCATATATATTTGGCTTAATTTTCTTTATAGTAGCTTGTATTGGACTGTGTTTTGGATTTGTGCTGAGCACACTGGTGATACCATGAGGATGCTTCAGTTCATGGTAAAACACAACACCAGGGCTGCAGTGAAATGCTCCTAAACCTCCTCGACTTCTGTCAGCACAAAGCCAGCCAGCAAAACCTAACTTTTCAGGTTACCTTGAAACTGAAACCCACTGTACAAGCAACTCTACCTTGGTTCTTCTGTCTGTCCTCTTTACCAGAAGCTGCTCTCCTGTGGAGCCTGGCAGTACTCTCCAGGCAAATAACTACGTGCCACATGATTAGGAGTCTGGGATAGAGGCATAGGGGATTTGCATAGATCTAGAATGGAAATTGGAGATGGTATTTTCATTTAACCTACTTAAAAACAAAGGGAAATGAAACTGAATATATTTAGTGTCACTTGGATATGACTGTATGCTCTGGATTACATGGGAGTGAAAAAAAGACTGCTTGTAAAGCATTAAAGGACCAGTTGCAATTAACTGGTTTTCCAGTTCTGGAAATCAAAACTGAATGTCCCATTTGGAAAACCCCGGGAGAAGGGACTGATAACATACTTTGTATTTGAGCTACCTTTTTCTCCCAAAGAATCAATATACTTCTCCCTGCCCCTTGAAGACCCTTTTTTCCCCTGCTTTTCCGCATCTTCCCATTGGGTGGAAACTGCTGGAAAACAGACCGAAGGCACCCTTTGGTGAACAGGCAACCAGAGACAAACACTGTTACCATCACCTTTCCCAACACACCTGCAATGCAGAACATACAAGGAATCTCATGGAACCACATCATGGACTTCTGCACTCCTGCCATCAGCTTGTTGCTACGTTCTTGCACGTTGGCATCCTTTCCTACTTATACTTCATATAACCTCCCTATTTAAAATGTTCTGTAATTCTCAACATTACCACTGAATAATATATTTATTAATTTGTTAGTGCCACTAACTGTCCCTGAGGCTTTTCTTGAGAATGTGTGTCAGCTTATTGATTCCAGCCTTCCCCCTCCCTGCACTGCTTTCCTCCTCTGCCAAGCAGAAACATACTTCTGTGCTGCTTCAGGTCATAATTGGAAAAAAGATAGAAATGTTCAATATGACTCATACATAATTCAGTTTATCAGCTACCCAGGAGAAATGAGAAGAGAAGGTATACGCATGTCTATTTCTTCTACTATCAACAGGAGAAATAATTTCCAGTTACACAAAGTATACGTAGTTTGGTCACAACAGGATCTGCAGTTAGAAGGGAAAAATGAGAGACATGGAAGCAAAGAATAAAAGGGCAGTAGGGAACCAAATTGTTAAAGGAGATTCACTTATGTGAGAATTCCTGATTCCCCAGGAAGACTGGACTCATGCTTCTCTCTTAATACTCAGAATGAAGTAAGTCGGCAATTAGAAAGGATAACCTGCTTCTGATCTGTAAAACATCGCAGAAATCTAAATAAAAGAAAGCTCCAGCTTAGCTAGCTACAAAGACATCTAGTAAGGAGCCTGCTAAACCCTAACTGTGACTTCTGGATTTAATGTTAAGGCCTATGTTCTAAAGGCAAATTGTGAGAAGGAGCATTGAAACTTATTGTCATAAAGAATTTTTAATGTAAAAATCAATACATGCTGTGTATTTAGCAGCATGTAACCACAAGGACATCTATGATAAGCTTTGTCATGCACCAGGGACCACTGCATTAGTCAAATTCTTGAAAGGAAGTGCAGAATGTCTGTATCATTCAAACTGCCATCTGAGACCAATTACGGAAATTATTTTAACCCCAAAAGCAGAGGGAAAAATCCAGTCTTAGTTGACAGTCTTGAGAGTACCAAGGGTTCCACATGAAATGTGTCATTTTCAAATACCTCTACAAAATTAATGTTAGAAAAGTGGTGGCATAACAGATAACTTGGGCACTTAATGCTATTTTTTGGAAGACATTGAGAGTAAACAACCACAATCAGGGCAATATCTACTCTGCCAAAGTGTAAGCAAAGGAATATTAATAGTAATTTAAAAAAAATCATATTCACAAAATGCAAAAACATTATAATCTCTATCAGACAATGCAGAAAAATAAGATAACATGACTGAAAAATTACAGAGCTGTCTGTAGAAAAGTCTCAGGAAAGGGAAATGTAAAACACATTTTCTTAAATACAAATACATCATAACAGAATCCATCTTCTTTGTCAGTTAAGCCAACATAAAAGGCACATGTAGCTCTTCATCCTTGCAGTCAAGCTCACAACTCTATATGCACGAGCACATACAAATTGTTAGGCAGCAAATGTTTCTTAATTTTGCCCATTACAAGAGTGCCCAGCAAGGGGTCGATACTCTTCAGTTTGAGTGGAAAACACAGCCCCCCCGGCCCGCAGATCGTTTTTGATCTGATGGGATCATGTTCAACTATCATTACTCCCAATTAAACGAATTTTCCAAACAGAAAAGCAGTGCTTGACTGCTACTGACTTTTGCTTCTGCAGCTGTTAAATTGTGTGCCTGCATGTCTTTTCCTGTCTGTGGTGTTTCCTAACATCCCCTATTTATGTGGTGGTCTGCAAGTTTTACCTCATCAGGAAATCAGCAGGAGCACCATGGAGCTAAGAAATACTGTTGTGCTCCTTGATGCAAGGCATGTCTCTGTGGGCCTTTGAACACTTAACACAGAGCAAATAAATTATTAGCGTGTGTGTGCATGTGCATACATATCCAAGATACATAAAGGCAATTACAGCCAAAGGGAACAGGAATGTGCATGGAAGAGTGGTATTCAAGCATCCAGTATCACAAAAACCCAGTTGCAGGAAGCATTTAAATGCAGATCTACACATAAACTGCTGAAAGAGCTCCACTGAGCTTTATGCACTCACATACACTGCTGCAAAGACATGAAGTAACAAAAAGAATGTGATTTTTGTCCCCCAATAATTTTCACGTCTATAGCACCTGTTACCCCATTCTTAATAATACTATTACTGGAGAGCAAGCTGATCTTTAAGATGCCCCACCTCCAGAAACAAGATACACAATCACATCAGGTATTGAATGATTTCTATGATTCCCATCACCACGGTGCCTGAGCACATTACAGTTGTTTAATGTATTCTTTGTCACAGAGCAGAAAGGAAAATATGATTACCTCTATGCTATAAATGGGGATGGGAGAACAAGGAACAATAGGCAACTTGTCATGTGTGGCTGGCACACTCACCACTGGGATAACAACTCTCCTCTGATTCAAAATCCTACAACAATAAACACTTTCCAGTCTAGTTTTTTCATTACTTAGAAGTTTCTACATCAATCTATAAACCACAAGCAGTTTGCTTAAGCCTTTTCCTGCTTGTAAGGGGTAAAAATGCAAGGGGTAAAAATCCATTCAGCCAAATGCCTCAGATTTCTAACACCTCAGTACATTTACAAATTCCTATATATAAACAAATGATAGAACACATTTATGTGCTGGAAAAACCCCATATTTCCTTAAAAGCAGAAAATAATTCTGACAATTTAATATTTTAAAAAAATCAAGTGTTCACAAGCCTGTTTATATCTAATAAACTGGTTTTCCACAAACACTTAGCAGAAACAACACAGCAAGCAAAATAAAACCTGCTCGTATAGCAGACAAGGAGGAAAATCTATTCCTTAACAGGAGAGACACAATTAAAAGTTGTGAGTACAGTGAAAAATAAACACAACTAAATTTCACATCACATTAAAAACCTGAAGAGTAACCTGAAAATCTATCTGCTGATTTAATCCAGAAGGTGCAGAAACATAGATTAAGTTTCTGATTGTCAGATACAATACTTGGATACCCTGAAGATGGGTATTATATGAAAGCAAATAGATGAGAAAAGTATACAAATGTCTCTGTAGATAGCCCTCCAAGTCAGAAATGACACCTCTCAATCAGACAACAAAAACACTCTAAAGACAGCTCAGAATCTGCAATCCTTCCATGACTGTCTCAAAAATATGATGTTCTATTATAGGAGAAATTACAGCAACTGCTGCAGGAAGAACACAGCTCTACCCAATCAAGCTAGAATATCACCGCGCCATTTAAACGAAGCACATCAACATGTAGCTGCCAAAGCTACATCTTCTGCCACTTAAGGAATGCAAAGACTTCCCCCTTACCTTCTAACACTGTTAACTTGGCACTGGTGTTTATCTCCCCCACACTGTTGGTGGCTGTGCACTCATAGATAGCCTCATCTCGATGGACGCGCAGGGGCTGTATCCGCAGAACTGATCCTGATCCATCATCAAACT
The DNA here is from genome assembly GCA_013399945.1 of Ploceus nigricollis. Classification (NCBI taxonomy): domain Eukaryota; kingdom Metazoa; phylum Chordata; class Aves; order Passeriformes; family Ploceidae; genus Ploceus; species Ploceus nigricollis. The sequence goes on along the minus strand of VXBC01003930.1, from coordinate 1,075,191 downwards.
CGATAACCTTTGAAAAGGGAAAGAAAGCACTTCATTACTGCTATCTTCTGCAACAAACACTGAAAGTCAAAACAATCCAGGGGTTGAAGAACAAAAACCAAAACAAAACAAGCCCTGTAAGCCCTAAAATACCATACAGTGAGTTAAGTGTTCCAAATGCAGTAGCACAAAAATTTCAGTGTCAAGAACGTATCTGTCCTCTGAGGAGGCCAGAACAAATGAAGATCCAATGAGGTTCTTTATGGATCAATTAAGGTTGACAAATTACCAACCTGGTAATAAAGATGTGAATCTGATGATTTAAAACATCTGAGCCATATTTGCACTAATGATTTTACTAATCACTGATTACAATTTAGTGCCAACTTTCACCTTGATGGAAGAGGAGAATGATATACTCTTGTGGGATTGCAGGGAAACAGTAACAAAACTTGAATAAACCTTGAGCACCTACAGCACATGCTAACTCCAGCAGAGTGAGGGGTTTTCATGTTCCTCAGCACTAGGTACTTTGCAACTCCAGCATAATCAACAATGATGTAATTACACTTCCTTCCCCAGCATAAATAAATTAAGTCTCTAATAAATCATTGTCTTTCCATCCATCGTGCTAAGCTGCAAAATGCATTACTCTGACTTATACATGGAAGAAAAAGCTATTTATTAGTTTGTAGCTGGATCACTATATGATATTTCGTAACAGCAAGGCTGTGAAGGCACAGCCTCAAGCCACTATTAATGCCAAACTCACCCTTCTCCTATTACAGAGTACAGCAAAAGTTGGAAATACTACCTGATGTGCAGACAGTGACAGCATGAGGGAAAGGCAGATGCCACCCACTCCTGTCCCTTGGGAACTGAGGGGGAGATGAAGAGACTTAAAGGATCCTTCATTCCAGACATGGATGTCAACCTAGGGCTGCTACCCCCATGCAAAACTTTCACCCTATTTTCAAGGGCCTGTTTAGGAGCACTTCCCACAGGGTAAAGATCAAAAGAGAGAGAACAAGAAGGAGGAAAACAATGCACCACAAGACTCTGCAATGACAGGAGAAATAGGAAGAAATCAAAAGGTAACCAAGACCACTAAAAAAATCTGTTATTCTTCATGCTGGAAGGAATAGCCCTTCTGTTTCAAGAAGAAACCCCTAATACAGTCAGGTAAAGAAAGAGAAATATGAATATCACCATAATACAGTTTAAAGAATTAATTTTTTAAAAACACTTATCTTTAAATTAAACATGAAACTGTGACAATATACTAAATCTTTACAAAGGGCAGAGCTACTGCTAAATTTTAAAACAAGACAAAGTAAGCTACAGAGATTAATTCACTTCAGTGATAAGGACTAAAAAGCTAAGAGATGAAACAGCAGAAATCTCTTTTGCCCTCACCATCCTTTGAACAAACACTGTGTGATAGGAACAGAGCTACAACTACTAAGGGCCAGACAGATGCTGAGGCCAAAATGTTGTTAATTTGCTAATGATGGATACATCTTCTGTGTCACAACTTAGCATGTGTACATCAGATTTGGTTTTTTTCTCCATTTAAACTTAATTCCAAATTTTCCCTAATTAAGACTAATAATAAAGTAAAATTAATAGTTACTAGGGAAAAAAAAAATCACTATCTCCTGACACAAGCTATGCAGCCAAACTGATGTGAACAAAGGTATGAAATTGCTCATATAAATGCATATAATATGGCATAGCCCTCTGGTAAGCCACAACAAGCATCAAATTCACTATAAAGGTTGTATCTACTTACAAATTAGAATGTTTAAATAGTTACTATACAACAAAACCTTTACCAGGGAAAAATAACAATGTAAAACAAGATTAAAATTGATTACTTTAATCAAGGTTTTCTGCTCACATATGAATTCATGATTAAAATTGGTGAGTTGAATCAATCCATTCTGGGCAGCAAAGTCATCTTGTGCTCCAGTCAGGAAAGCAAAAACATCAAAGACAGAGGATTAGAGGAAAGGCAGCAGAATTGTAGAAGGGTCACATTTGCAAGGGCAGTTTTAGAGAAGGGAGCCCAACACCAAAAAGGAAAGTGGAGAAAAAGGTGGAGAAAGTCAGTGAAAATGTATTTGCTATGTAAAATATAAACCAAACTGAACCCCTTTTCAAAGATGTTTCTGATACCTGCTCTTCTCCCTTCCTTTCTCTCCTACTTTAGCTCACAGGGACGTCAATTAACCCTTCACCATTCCCCTTCCAAGTACCTCTGTGGTAGGGATGGCAGTAGCCATCACTTAGAAAGATTTCCAGTAGTGTTTTGGCATCTCACTTTTGAATTCGACTGGAGATTGCAGGTCAAAGAGGTGCCTTATAAATTCTGACAATGAAAAGAGAAAAATACTGCTAGATCCAGCTCTTATCTGCCATCCAATTCTCTGTAAGCCCCAGTCTCCCATCTGAAGGAGGATGTCCTGCTGGTGTGTTTCCAGCATCGTGCTCAAAGGACACCACCTGCTCTACAGATTGCATTGCTGCAGGGAAGGAAACTTGCTTTACACTGAAGCTTTACACTCTGTATTGTAGTGACAAAGAGATACCCAGGTTGCAGTGATGATTGTTGTGCAGTTAAGACCTGTGAGGATTAGACTGATCACCAAATTTTTGCGTTTGGGCTTTTTTTTTCCCCTCCTTTTTTTTTTTTTTTTTTTTTCCTTTTGGTAATTACCTCAAACCGCTGAGAACTGACTTTCTTCCCCTTCTTCATCCACGTGATACGAGGTTTGGGCTCTCCTGTTGCCTGACACACAAAAGAGGCCACTCCTCCAGATATCCCAATCTGATCTTCAGGAGCCTTCATAAACGTTGGCTTGCCTGGAAAAATAACCAAATCACCCCCATGAGGACATAACATCAGATAAGCATGGAATGTGTCATGTTAATCTAAATTATAAGATAACTGGTGCTCTTACTACAAATCCAGGTTGAATGGCCTCAGCCACACAAATTCAGTGCAGACTGCAACATGACAAGGACAGTTTCTGCTTGAGTACCTTTTTCTCCTGAAATGAATAAAGTCCATCTGGCTTGCCTATAAATGAGGGCAATAGAAGGCTCCCCCCTGCCCCCTGGGCATTCATTCAGGTATATGACAATTTAGAACCATTTTACAGTTTATTTTTTAATAAATGGATTTTTGCAGATTTATACCATGCTCATAGCACTGGAAATTACAGAACAGCTGACACACCAAACCTACGAAATGTACCATATCTTGACATTAGTTTAACTGAAAGCTGTTAACATATTCATAAAAAATAACAGATACAGTTTTAAGTATACAAATAACAACCTTTAGTTTCATTTTAAATGTGGACTGACATAAAAATATTACAGTTTAAGTATCTGGAAACCTGCAGAGGCTAGCCTATGCTTGTTAAGAAACTAACCACTAGAAATGAAAGTCAGCAAAGAAACCAAAATGGCATTCAGGCATGAAGGACTTGGCAAAAATGAAAAAAAAAAAAAGTATCATATAGCATTAAAATAATCAATTAAAAATCTCATAAAAATAGAGCTGTGTTTTCAAGATTTACATAACAGATTCAGATGGATAAAACTATGCATCCAGGCTGAATGGCTGTATTATTCTTCTGTACTTGCTGTATGGGAAAATGTTGCACTATGTGATCCGAGGATCATCTTGAAACACTGCTTTGTCCTCATGAGAAGCATTTGATGATCCCACATTCCTATAAAGCACTAAAACATTTAACTCCACAGGGAGAGTTAACAGAGTCCACCCATGATGCCATTCCAAGCACAGGTCACACTATGGCCATGTTTCAAATACAATTCTTATCAACCACCTCAAAGACGAACCTGACCTATAAACAGGTCAGAGACAGCTGCTGGAATGTAGAAAGGAGCCTGAGTAAAAGAAGAAACCTGTTCAACCCCAAGATAACAAACCAATTACCCCAGCAGAGCTGCTGGTGGTTCCACACCTTCACATTCTAGACACATCCATGAGTGTGTCCTGAGGGAGAGGGGCACGACATCTGTCAGCCCAGGGGCTTTGACCTCTAGACAAACTGAGAGCTGAATTTCCCTGATCTAGGAGGGATACAAATTCAGCGACCCCAAAAGACACAGCCTTTAAATGTATTTATCTAACATATGAGAGATTTAAATTCTATGGGTGCAGTTGCAGTTACAGCTGAACCAGGTAGGCAGTGGCAGCTACTGAAGAGGGCAGGGGCAAGTGCTCTGCTCCTCACCCCCCTCACCACCCCTCCCTGCCTCCAGACACTGGCACCTGAATTCTACAAGGAGCCCCAGTGTCATCAAAGCCTCTGTGGAACAGATCTGGGCTCTGAAACTGGCACAAAGATGCTTTTCTCTTCTTTTCCAAGCAGGGCATGGAGAGCAGTGGCTCAGGGCAGGATGAGGCAGAGCCCAGGAGACAGCGCGCCTTTCTCTCAGCAACTGTGGAGCACAATTTCACCCCTGAACTGCAGTCCTGGGAGACTTGGCTGAAACTGTGGCACCTCCTCAACCCTAGTTCCACCTTCTGGTTTAGCCCACATTAACTGCTTATGCTGAGCCCTGTCCTGGCAGTGTGGCATGGTGTGACAACACACACAGCCACTCAACCAAGTGAACTACTTCAATCTTCCCTGCTTTTGACAAAGTCCAGAGACCAGGTTCTGCCTTGCTCCTGTGCATGTGTCCCAGGCCAGGGAGACTGCCAAAGGTCCAGGATGCTTCTTCCTTCTCTAACATGGCACCACTGCCTGTCAGGAGTGTCGCGGTGTGCTGCAAGATGGTCTTTGTGAGGAGAGGTCAGGGTTGCCCTGTGCTGGACACAGCAGTCCCACCGTGGCCCCACAGCGTGGCACAGCCAGGCTTGTCATGGCGGTGCCTCTGTGGTGACGGGTTAAGAAAGAGCAGAACACCTCACAAGTGTGAGGAATGAGGTAAAAAGTGAGAAACAGTCCTGTGAACACCAATCCAGAAGGGCATGAGGAGCTCCAGGTGCCTGAGCTGGTATTCTCCTGCAGCCCATGGAGACACCAGGGTGAAGCAGGTATTTCCTGGCAGCCCACAGCCAGGCCTGCAGCTGGCTGAGGTCAACCCACTGGTTTCAGAGTGAGGGATGAGGGCAGAGCAGCTGTCACTACCTGGAGACCCAGCAGCTGAGGCCACCCACAGCAGAGGGGGCTGGTGGTCAGCCTCTGCAGAGGGCAGCAGGACAGCAGAACCCTTCAAAACCTGCAACATCCGATGCTCCACATGGGCTATGCTTGTGACCTGGGGAGCCACCAAGCACCCACGTGGGGACGTGCCAGCACCAACCCCAGCCGATCTGGGGGTCACAGCTGAGACACTGCAGTGCAGACCTGGACCTCTGCTGCTGCATGCGCAGCCTGATTTCCAAAGGCCTTGGCAGGCGGCAGATCCACCAAGAGACCTGGCCTCACCACAGAGGTTCCTCAGAAAAGTGCACTGAATATTGCCATCCTTGGTGAAGAGAGCCCCAGGACTGTGCTCAAACCCCAGAAAATGCCTTTTAAGACATGATGGCTGCTGTCTAAAGGCATTGGCACATTGTCCTGACATGAACAGCATGCAATTATTAAGTCTGCTTGCTTAACTGATGCTGATTCCACATATTTACTCATCTATAATCATGTCTATTTCTACTTAGTTTGTATTTACATATATCTCTGTTTATTCACCTCTCATCTATTCCAGAGAAATGTTAATTTACCATTCAGGCTGCTAGTGATGGCATTGTGATTGACTGTTTTGCTATGCAGTGTGCTGAGCTGATGCCTTGTATTGCACTTCAGCAGCTGATTTGGTTTTCTGATTTTCTGTTATTTACTCTGTGATCTTAGTAAAGTAGTGTAATTTTTTTCAAATGGCAAATACAGCAGAATCCAAAAACTTTTGTCCTTGAAGAATACACTGCAATTATATCTCTGACTTTATACTTACTCCCCAGCAGATACACTGAGGACTTACTTTACTTTTGTACATTTAAAACAGATCAATACTATTACAACCAGAACAAAAGGAAACCGAACATTCACCTACAGTAAAAGCTAAAAATCCTGCTGCCTTGATTTTACATTGTTGCAATGAACCTTTTTCCCCTGCACATTTGAGCGACACTGATTTCTGGAAACAATCTAAATCCTCCAAGACTGGTCACAGAAGTACACCTGTATATAAACCAAACTTTTCAGTCTGAGAAAACGTATTTCTACAAAGGCATTTTAAACATTTCTATGCCCTGAAATTTTGAAATGGAAGGAAAGTACTAATTAAACAAACCTATAATCCTGAGTCCTGGCCCCAGGACAATAGAGTCGGGCATGAGTATATTTTTATACTGATTGGTAACTCTTACAGCAAATCCCCGAACTCATCTCAGTGAGAGCTAAAACAAGCACATCAGAGCACCCACTAAACTCTTGGTGTCTGTGAAAAATGCATGTTAAGTGGACTAGATAACCTCCACACCTCCCCTCCAACCAACATCTTTATAACTCTACTGCCCAGAGGAAGCTGCCATGAGACTATCACTAGTTACCTCCAAGGGGCAACACTGGGGATAGGGCCAGATCATGGTACAAGCTGTCTTTTTTAGCTCGTTTTGAGCATTTGCACTCTTAGGGTAGCACTAGAAACACAGTCAGAAAAAATAAGGATGTACTGAAAATACAGATTAACCTACATGTTGTCCTTTCCCTCTCCTTAAATTCAAAATGAGCAGTGTCCATAGAAGATTATTCATGTATGAAGTTTTAATTTAACTGTTTGATGCTCAAACATGCTACACATAAATACAAGGAACTGAAGTGTCTTTAGCAGTGAAAACATGTCCTTTCCCTGATAACCTGTGGACCAAAGCTGAAGATTTTCTGTTGAAAGCTTAAGGGGTGGGGGGAAAGGAAAAAGAGCTATTGTAGTTCAAAGACAAATCTCTGAACTATCAGCTTGAGAGAACCTCCCGAGCAAGACTTGGATGACAGCAGGGGAAGGTGCCGGATGGCTGGGTGCCTATAACACCCACCTTCACTTACTCCATCACATGGAATAACAACTCCAGACTGGCATCGTTCCCCTAAGTCCAAACTACTCCAGTCTTTCTCTCCCTGGCCTCTCTGCTCGGTAACAGATCCCTGGAGCACATTCAGGCCTCACACTCTGAACTAATTCTTGCTCCTCACTTCAAAACCAAGTTCCTGTTACACCAGGAATAGAAGTCACTGCTCTCATTTCTATTCATTCACAAGCTTCAGGCAGGAGAATGGGAAAACTTTCACCTTCTTGGCTGAAATTTTCCCAGCTTAGTCTTTGCTCAAAACGAAATTATTCTAGAAAGCTTATGGGAACAACACAGTTCTGAGGAGGAAGACTGTAAAAAAATAGAGTATTTCTTTCTCCTGTAAGAAACTGACTTCATCTTATTTGGCTGGGGGCAGAAAAATAACAACTTGCTCAGACATGCTCTCCATTGAGAAATTAAAACCAAAAAACAACATTTCAGAAGAAAAGGACTTTCACATTTGGTAGTGTTGAAAAAGCCACTTGCCGAGCAAGCAGAGATTTGTGGATAATCCTATAAAGTGAATCCCAAAGAGGGCCTCACGGCATGAACGAGATGCTTGCAGAGATTTAGGCACACACTGCTCTACTGAGCTATCCTGGAAAAATAGCAGAAAACTCATACAGTGTCCTGAGCTGGGTGTGTGAAGGGTTCAAAAGAAAAGCTCCTTTGAATTATACTCTAAAAGGTCAGCAAGAACGTGCAAAGAAAGCCAGAGACAGTCAGGTATGCTCTAACCAATATGGTTGTTGTCTGCCCTTCCCTGCAAAACAGTGTGATGGGTTTGGGAGGGGAACCTGAAGCCCTCAAAGACAGAACCTCAGGTTTCCTGGAGAGCCACTGACACATTTCCTGCAGGGCACCTCAGAGCCAGACACAGCCATGAAGATGCCTCTCTCTTTTATATATAACATATAGATGTATGTTATATATAAAATCACTGTTGCTCCCTGCTATTCTGCAAGATTTGTTGTGAAACAATTCTTATAAATCAGAAAATCATCTCAGCACCTGTTTTAAAATCTGCCCTACCAAACATCTGTAGCAGAAGAGTAAAATTTCAGTTCCTTTTTCCAGGTTTTCCTTGCTTTAGCAGATCAGTTCAGAGTCACTTCACCAGATGTGCTGTTTTTAGGCGGTGCAGCTTCTTAGTGAACCCAAAGGACTTTCCCAGGGAGAAAAGTATCTCTTGTCAGACTTCCTTCAAGGCTGAGGACAGAGGTATAGCCTCCCTCTAACTTGGCAAGGTGTCTTTTATGTGAACCATAGTCTTTGAGGAGTAACATACAATCTGCATTACCTGACCTGAATACTAGCCAGATCCTTGAAAAATAATGCTGGGTCCTGGGTATTCAGCACAGATACTTGCATTTTGATATGCCTTAAGCACACAATTGTCACATAAAATATGTTTCCTTCTAATTCTGTAAAAGCCAAAAATTTCAAGTGGCTGAAACATAATATATGCCAATATAAATATACATAATATACAAAAATGTTAACTTGTGTTATTTCAAAGATCCATCATTTTCTGGAAAAAAAAAAAAAAAAAAGAGAGAGAAAATTAAAAGGAATCCAGATGCATTTTCAGTATTTAGCACCCACATCAAATATTCCACATTCAAAAATTTTAATTCAGGGCCTGGCAACATAATGCTCCTTCTGTTTTTGTGGATGTCATTTTTCCAAAGGGTCACACACAGGTTTGAGGAAAAATGTATTATTGAACATGTCTGCAATTAAGTGTTCTATGAACACCCACCTGCTGTGAGAGATTTTAAAGAAAAAAATCTCTGTCCTCATGGTACAAGTTCTCACTACTCTAAATAGATGGGCAGCCAAAAATAAGACTTGTGTTGTAGGAGAGGGAAGCTTATATTTTTATCTGAAAGCTTTTACGACTTGAGCTAAATTAAGATTGGAAGCAGACTCCTCTGTGAACAAAAAAATTACAGTTGCAATGTAAGATGAACTGGATAAGGACATACAATAGGCATAGGAAATCTTATTTAGGTGCCTGGCCTAAATGAATATTAAGAAATTACTGACACTGGAATGAACAGATCACAATGAAATCAGTTCCTGAGCATGGAAATTGTGAAATTCAGGTTTAAATCCCTGCCTTTAACCTTCCCTGTCACATACACAAAGGCACAACTGTGCCTCACCTTCCTCTGTAAAACTAACCTGCTGTTCTCACATGGCTGCTGTCAGGACGAATATGCAAAAAATGATGATGTGGCTCCGTTATAACACTGGGAAGAAACCAACAATGACACAGACTGTCTCATGTCCATGACTGACTTTGAAGTGGAAATGAAGTGGTCTAGAAGACAAAGGTGGCCCATGTTTTTATATACAGCTGAAGTATTTCTCTTTCTTGGTTTCCTTTATGATCCTGGATGATTGATATCTGTGCATGGATGGATGCCTACTGGAAAGATACTCTGGAGAGAGCTAATTGGTGATTCTTCTCCTAAGCATCCATTGCAGGGCAGGAGACAAGTCAGTGGGCCCTCCAGCTATCCTTATGTTTAGTATCCTTATGCTCTCCTTGCAATATACCCACCACTGTTTAAATGCAGTTCCTGCCCCTTTGTGATTAGCAGGAATACTGTTTGGCAAAATACAATTTTTCAAACTTGCACTTTTTATTCTTGGATAATTTATACGTAGGAAGAGTCTGTTTGAGCCTTGTAATAACATTTCTTTAACAACAGCTTAGTAAAGCCTCTGTGGGTCTCAGTGAGCACAATCCTAATTCATTCCTTATTTCTCCTGTTTTGGTTTTATTTCACTAAGATGACAGCACTTTGTAAATGAAACTTCTGTTCTTTACTGCTTGGTGCAAAGTACTTATTAAATAAATGCAAATGTATGTGGTGGGGTGTTGCATGCTCAGATACTTCCACTATTTTCTTTTTATCCAGGATATGGATCATAACCCATTCTCCCATACACTTTAAAAAACCCTTAACAGCACCGCAATCACAGAAAATGGCACTCCGAATTCAACATATTCCTCAGATCAATCTGAATTACAGGTTACCTCATGCTACCTGCATATTTCCTCTTTTTTTTTTATGATCTTATTTTGTTTTAATGCTTAAGAGATTCCCAACAGCTAGGACAAATGATTCTGCTATTTCAATCCAATTTTAGTGGTTGAGTTTTCCAGCTTCAAGTGTGAATGCCCATGATAATCAAATCTACAAACATTATCTCAGAGCAAGTTGCATTTCTCCTTGCCACCTTCTCCTGACTTCCATGAAGTTACTCAAGAGATAACTTTTGAGTTTGTACAAAATAAAATCAAATAAAGTGAATGATTAATATCCAAAATTCCAAGAAGTAGATCTTTTAACACGTTCAATGACCTCTGTAACTTTTGGTTAAAAAAATTACATTACAAAAATAACAAAAGCAGTCATCCAGCAGAAGCTGTGCTTCCCCCTTAACACCAGCAGGAAACACACTGAACTAAGATTCAAGGCACTCATTTCATCAGGCAAGACCCATGATGCTTTGTTTATCTGGAGTAAGCTTAACTAAAGGAGAATGCAAGGATACATGTACGGTTAAACACATACTTTTATCAGTATTTGTAATGACTTAAGCTCAGAAATTCTGACAATCTTCATCTCCTGCTTCTTCACCAACTTGGCAAAGAGGCTCTTTCCTGAGCATAAGCCCAATCTAAAGGCAAAGCCTCTGACAGGGCTGAGGTGTCTCTGCAGACACACAGCAGGAACTCCCACACCCAGACAGGCATTTTCAAGCCCTCTTTTCACTTTTGCCAACTCAGGATTTATACTCACAAGTTTAAGTAAAAATCAAGTAGTTTTAAATTTCTTCTTGAAGAAACATCTTAAAACCTCCTGTGTACTTTTAGTTCATGTCTGGACAGTTACATATACATCAACCTTCACTAACAGAAACAGCCTTCCCTGTTAAATGCTGATGTTTGGATAAACCTGCTGATTCCACAGCAATATGGGTTAAAAACCACTAGCTCACTCAAGTGTAAAGGCCATGATTACTGGATATTAATAAACTACAGCAACAGCCTGCCATCATAGTATTGCACTTTAGTAAATTTCTAATTCTGTCTCTTTATGAATCATGGAAATTGTTGACAAAGTTTAAACGCCTGACGATACTGAACCAGAATTGTCTCAGGCAGCCATCACACGAGGATGCTGTGCAAGGCACATTCTGGGTGCTGATTTATTTGTGGCGTTTTATGCAGACAACTTAGACCTTAACGCAGTGGGGAGGTGGTTTTTCTCCATATCACATCTGCAGGGGGCCTACAGATTTTGCACACAGGGTGGCAAATTTTCTCAGTTATTTTTCCAGGCTGTTGTAATTGCAATGTCTTTCTCAAAGTGCCTGGCTAGCTATCAGTGTGAGCTGCTTTACATCTTAGTAAGAAAATCCCTAACTCTGGCTAATCCCTGGGCTTTGACTGACTCTCATCCATGGGAAGGGGGTGGGGGGGAAATAAATAAATTGCTCTACTATGACATCATTCTTACTTGCTTCCAATACTTGAAATAACACGTAACCAAAAAAAGAAAAATATTCCAAGAAGCATAAAGCAGTCCTGCATACAACTGAAGAATACTGATTAAAAACAAAGCAGAAAGAAAAGAAGCCCAGTAAAACATCCTTCTAGAACTTGAGGTTGCCTTCATTTCCCATCTTCTGCTTTTACGTTTCCCTAGAGCACTCCAGCTTGTGTGTGCAGCCTTTTACATATTTTGGGGAAAAGCCAGAGCTATATATGGGTTCAGCTTTAACTTCCCAGCATTTATACTAAGCATTACACAGAGCAGAAAAGCAAAGGAGAGCAGAGAAGCGCTGCTCTAACTGCAGACCTTCCAGCAGCCTCACAGAATGGTTTTCTGCTTTAATTTAAAACTGAAACCTGAAGTCAAATTTCCACCTGGTAATAGCTTAAAGGCACTTCCAATTAACTTGGTAATACACACTTTCTGAGTTAATAAATTTTTCAGCCTCTGTGTTTAATACAATTAAGCATTTGGGCCTTTGGCCTTAGACCTTATTCAGCCTGAGAAAGGACTGCAGGGAGACAGTCTCCAATTATCACCATTTACACAACATTCACTTAAGGGCTTTCAAATGCATACATATAGAACCTTCATTTAATCATACACAAAATTCAGTACCTGAACTCAGGCTGCCTCTCTCTTGCACACAATATGTACAAGGGACAGAACCCCCATCGAAGCGGCGCTAAAATCAAGTCATCACCACACTGCCTAATGCAGCACAGAACAGCTGTGCCTGCTCCTAGCAACTTACTTTTCCTTCCATATCTGCATTTTGTTATTTGCAAATTTCTTCAAAACTTCAAAGTTAATAAAGCATATTGCATAGTGTAAAGAACCCGCTAAGATATGCAGAACCAGGAAACAGACAAAACTGAAATCTTGTGCTTGAAAAAACATGAAAATTAATTTTGCCAGCATGCCTACCACATTAAACACCCTTTTTTTTTTTTTAAATACACAAAAGGATTAAAAGGTTTTAATCCTTTTTTTCCTAAGCAGCTAGTTCTTGATTTAGCAGTTCAAAAGGCTTTGCCAAGTTCAGGTTTTTCCTCTGCTTTTAAGAATTAAAAGCGAGTGCAAACCTTGTTTTGTAAACAGACACCATAGTAGAATGATTCTAACAGAACTGGGAGCCAGAATAAGTGACCTCTTCAGAATATTTGTTACTAAAGCAAAGGCATTCTGGGCTCTCAGGAAGAGACCTGCATTTCATTTTAATGCCACTGTATGTTGCTCTGTCCTCCTCCTATAGTAATGAACCAAATTCCTGCCTCATCTACTGGTAAAGACAAAGACTTTCTGCTTAACAATAGCAAGTGCATGCTGGCACTTCTGTAATACTGTATTTTTTTTTCTATTTGTGTCAACTGTTTCATCATGCAGCAGCTGTAGTACAGTCTGCAGAAAACCAAGAAATATAATTTCCACATTTAAATGTTTACAAGAGCATGGAGCTAGGTACTCAAGCAAAATGCTCTCAAGTAGGGGAAAGAAAAAAGAAATAGATCACAGAATGTTCTTGAAAGGGACCCACCGGGATCATCACGTCCAGCTCTTAAGTGAATGGCCCGCATAGGCATTAAACCCACAACCCTGGTGTGATCAGCACCATGCTCTAACCAATGAAGCTAATCTCAGGGTCTCAATTGTTTTGACACAGTCTTTCCTGAAATTCCCTGAAAAACCGGTCTATTTACCCATTAAAAGGCTTCCTCCAAGTCACTCTCCTTGGGAGCTTGGATAGGTGTTCAAAAATGATGGTTTGAACACTTCTGGGAGACATCATTGAGCATTTTTTACTCAGTAATGATGTACTTTTGCAATGGCTAAATGAAAGCACAGAGCCTCACACAACTGAAAAGCCCTTTGAGCAGAGTTCCGACGTCAGGGCTACCACCTGGCAGACAGACTGTGCTGAAAAGGGGCTGCTGAGCAATTGCAACCCTGTACATCAGAAAGACAAGGACTAACTACACAGAGTGTCACAGCCACGCTGTGCAGCGCCTGGGGGTTGCAGGGAGACCGAGATGCTGTAGAGCCAGGAAAACTCCAGAAGCCACTGTGTCCTGTCCAGGAACCACCCCTGAGCTCTCCTGAAATGACTCTATATGTACGTGGAAAATCTCTGATCCCATATAACCAGATGGATGTCCAAACCCCACAGTAAAGAGAATCAGTGACAGACGCCAGGTGCTTCATCCCAGGAGATGCCCAGCTCCTTCCACCACCTAGGGCTTTCTGGTTCAGAAAGGACTGAGTTCTAGAAAAACATCAAAATTAATCACCTTCATGTGTGCTTCATTCTTCATTTAATTTTTCTAGCATCCATTCCTTGCTGTGTTATGAATTTAACAGATAAAATGAAAACCTCTTTTCACTTTAATAACTTTTCTCTGTGTAGACAATCAGCTCAGCCTCTGCTTCTAAACTGAGTTTCTTAAATCTCCAGCTACCAGGCAAAGTTCCAGATTTTAGTATTCTGTGGCCTTTTATTCGCACCAAACTTTTACAGGATTTCACCTGATTATGCACAGAATTGCAAGAAACACAGAAAGCCAAAGTCCACATGGAGAAGTTACCATTTGCCACGCTGTAGAAAGCTGCTGTGGCCACCAGGTTTATCCTGAAGCCTAGCAGATCATGTAATGGGACCATAAGGTGCCGAGTTCGAACTTTCAGAGCTGGGCAAGGATGGGTGTACAGGTTGGAGGGTGCACTGCAGAGGAAAGGCTGCACACAGGACCTGTGGGGCTGGGGAGCCACCCCAGTGGGTGGCACTGGGGCTGCCGGGGAACCCAGTTATGCTCCACAGCAGCACACGGCTCAGCAGGGACTGATCTGTCTAAAGGAGAAAAATCTACTACGTCATGAATTATCTCTTTTTCAGCACCTCTGGCAATATCTGTGTCTCTGGGAAAAGGGAAAACCAGTTAACACCACCACTGCAGCAGGTATCTTGGCAATGCAGTAGGTATCTTGGCAAGGCAGCACACATATTCCATCAAGGAGGGGGTATTCCAGTGTTCTCTATTCTCACCAAGCCACAACACTGCACGCTACCCAGAAACAAACTTTCCTAGTTAAAAACACCGAAAGTATAACCCACATTTGTTTAGGAGTACATGTTCCTTGCTCACCATGGAGTCCTGCTGCAAGTCACAGACCTCACTGGACACCAACTCCTGCAGTACCAATTCTTAGGACATTAGCAGACCAAAATCCAACAAAGCAGTGGCAGGAATTTACAGCATGTGACTAAACTCAGAGAAACTGGCACTCCTGACATGACCTTTCAGGCTGGGTACCTTTCAGCAACTGCTTTCCCTGAGAGAACCTAACTGCTCTGATTACCCTCGGAGCCATGAGCCATGTCAGCAGGCGGAGTGCCTGAAGAGTAACGTTTACCAAGCAGGAGCTCAGTTCGAATACTGGGAAGAATACTGGGAATGTCTGTGAACAATGAAGAACATCCAGTAGTCCCTGCCATTTTTTGGTTTGTATTCTCTCATTTTTACGTTTTTAGCCATAACCTACTTGCAGATAGTATTCCATTTTCCCTCAACCCAGACCTCCAGCATCTTCTTCCACATACCTCCTCATGTCAGCAGTAAGTCCCAGTTTCGTGCATGATTCACATGATCACAGAAGGCTGCCAGGCATTGTGAGGGTCTGACTCTTTGCCATACCTTCACCAGGGTAAATCTACCAGGGAGAACCCAGAATAGGGAATACCAGCCCTCACACTGACTTCTGCAGCCTGGGAAGATGTTTGTGTGTCTCAGGTTTGGGGATGAACACATGGAAGGTTGCACATGCCACGAGAGTGAGAAGACAAGTATGCTGCTTACAGAGACTTGCTCTATTTGTATTTGCCAGAAGTGTATTCACCTACACCACTTAATTTCATTCTCACTGCTGGACAAAACTATCACATGCTACAAACTTAAGGGACACACACACCGATGTCAAACCCGCAAGGTTCAGCTTGTTTTTAAGCTCTTTGTGGAGACTACAGAGGATATATTTAGAAAACAAATTTGTCTCCTAGAGTGCTGTGTCTAAGTCTCCCTCACCCAGTGCTGCTTTGTTGACTGAGTCCCAACCTGGCTTCACACTCGATTTGCTGAACTAAAATCCAGACTAGCAAAGAGGATGACAAGCTACCTCAGAGCAAGTTAACTGCACCTCTTAAGGCTTTACATGCAAGAGAAAGAATGCACTGTTTCACCTTGGGGATATGACATCCCAGTATGTTTTGTGAAGGACATACACTGGGGTAAAACACTGTGGGAATCTGACGCTTGAAGGAACGTCAGCCTTTCTTAACCTACTTCAAGTCAGCATATTGCTACACCATAATGCAGCCTAGAAAGAACAGGATGACACAAAAGAGCCTGTCCAATTATGCCTGCCTCAAGTGAATTTTATTAGTCGCTCAGGTCTATAAACAGTGAGGATAGCATACCTTTATATAGGCAAATGGATCTTGCTTAAGAATTACCCATGCAGGAATAATCCCCTGCCTATCACCAATCGCTGATTTTCATGTTGTGTTTTAAAGTCTGACTTGAAGGCAGGTGCTGCCAACTCTGCTTGTGTTCTCCAAGTATAAATGTTTATCAAAGGGGGGCTCCCCATTTGCTGAGCTGGAATTAGTTACACCAACAGGGTATCAAATGGGTTGTTGCCTGTCACTGTTATCAAAGAGGAATTTGAAACACAAACACTAAGCAGCAGCAACTGAGCACTGAAGCTTGTCAGAGCAAGCATGACATGGGACAGCCAAAATGTACAGACACAGAGGGCTGTTAGAGACTCTCAAGTACAGTCCTGTCCCACGGCCTCCTCAGGGCTGCAGTGCACAGCCTCTTCTGTAAAGAGATCATGCACCAGCGTAAAATAGGTTTGAGTTTCAGCCACACTTCTCATTGGAAAATGGTTCCAAAATTATGGTCATGGAAATATTGTGGGGAAACAGACTGGTTTTTAAAGTCATTTGTTGTCACTCATATTCACTTGTTTGTCTACTAAACACAGTCCTTTAGCTGAAAAAAGTTATGTTCCATCTCTGTGCCTTTTCTCTACTTCCTCCAAAATGTACCTCAAATTCATTTTTATGCCCCTCTTAAAACAGTAAAATGTTTCTGTCTTACAGAACCCCTGAGACTCGAGATCTCATTTTTAAAAAAATTACCAAACAAAAAAAACATAAGAGAAAAAGATACAGTGTGTTGATTCTTGCAGAATTCTTTGAATTTGTTTCATACTTTCTTCTGATAGAATCCATAATACTTTATCACCATCATCTTATTAAAAACATGCATTTGGGCTTAGGCATCGCGAGATCACCATTCATCATCTTACCACCACCTTTTTTTCTCACTCCCTCTTTTTTTTGTCTTTTTTTTTAAATTAATTTATGCAGCTGGATATGGCTTTTGTTAATTGTTCTGTATAACTTAAACTGAACCAAGAACCCATTCAGTCTTATTTAATTTATAAGATCACATTTACAATGTCCTCATGAAATACCATTTCAAGCTTCAAGAAAACTTACAGTTCTGCTGATCATGTGCAAGAAGTGTTTGTTAACAAGACTACTTAGAAACCTACCCTTGCACTTCCATATTCAAGTACATGTCCAGATCTCCATTTTAACCATGATTATGGAACAAAAAAGTTTATTCATGACTTGCTAGCAGCCTCAAAGGCACGGTTACTGTGCAAATTCGAAACTATGCTGTCAAGTCATACAGAACATGTAATTCAGTGCTGTTAGAATATAATTTCAGATAATGAAATGTGAGATAAAGGTAGAAAAACAGATGAACAGTAATCTGGGAGAACAAGACCACCAGCACAAGAGCAGCTGCCCATATTCTGTGTGCTTAGACTATAAAACCAAGGCTGACAACATGATTTGCGAAGTGCTGAAATCATCCAAAACCACCAGTCATAATCAGAGATGGACATTTCCTTCAGTCAAGCATTTTAACACTATTACTAGTGATAAAGCTGGCATATGAATCAAAGGTTTGAAAAAGGACATTGACAGTATGGAAATTAATCACACATTAATTTAAAACTTCTGACTGCCTTGGTGTTGTGAAGCCATCACACTGCCACCTCCCAGAGAGAAGTGACACAGCAGTCCACCACCCTAAGGAAAGAGTCTCCTATTCCAGGCATCTTAAAATCTATTACGTGTTTTCATTGAGTTACACCAAATTGTATTTGGGGGTCAGTGTTTTAAATTCCAAATATTAGAAAGCCCCACTGAAAGTACCAGAGATTCAACAGTGACACTGCAGCAGACAGGGATTTATCTTTCAGACTGCTGTGATCATTATTAATATTACACTTCTGTTTTGTTAATTTGGTGTTCCACCTATGAATAACTGAACTTCACGAAATTATATAAAGCAACAGTAGTGCTGTTCTTACTGTATTAACAGGCACCCATGTATGTAATTCATGCAGAGTGGTTTCTGACTATATCCACAATGCACATAATGCCATTAGGCACTGATGGGCTGGCTTGCAACCAAGTCCACCCTTCGTGGAATCCCTTCTGGATAGCAGAACAGCTGACTGCTTAGGAAACCTAGGGCAGGAGGACAGCAGTTCTTTAACACAGACCTTGGAACTACAGAAAAACTCAGGAGGTGCCCTTCTGACTCTTATCTCCTCCTTGGATACAGAGATTTGGTGTCGTTTTATCCTTCTTGGAATAATGATTCTTGAACAGATCAGTCAGAATGTTGACTGCTAAAATTAAAACAGCTTAAATTGAATGCAGGACTGTCACACATTGTCAAGTGTGCTACAGAAAGGAAGGAGGACAGAAACAGCTTCATTGCTGCTTCACTGCTGCCCAAGCGTGAGTTTGCAGTTGCACAGGAAGGAGAAACCTGAATTTAGGACTTGACAAGCATTAAGAAGAAAGGCACATAATTTTTACGTCCCTTCTCTCTTCTAATTCTTTGCTCATCATTTTATTGAGGAATCAGATCTCAACTGTCTGGGACATCTGCTCTGTAATTCCTCTTTCAGAATTCTGAAGTTTCCTTAAAATTCAGGTTTGTTGCCATTTTGGCATGATTTAAAGAGACTGAATGTAACTAAATGACTCAGAGTACTGCAAACCTTTTCTGTTTCATTGTGTTGTGATTTTTTCTTTAACATTGAGAAGACTATTCCATTTATGAAAGAAACAAGAGAAACCCTGCATTAAAAGTTTTAAAAGGGCTGTTATCTGGAGGAAGCCATAGCAAAGCAGTAGTAGTGACACACACTTCCTAGAACTTGCTTTTTTCTATCCTTCTACTAGTTTTCTATATAAATTCATAGAAAATTATATTATTAACATCTTAGCCAGTATATCCTAAGTAAATACTAGATGCTTGCCATTTTTTAGTATCAGGAATTTAAGAGAAGACAAATGGTTTTGTTTCTATCATCTTTCATTAACTTTTGGTGACAAACAGGCGAGAAAGACCACGCAGCTGAGATAACTGCTCTTTGAAAGGGCAAGACATTCACTGCTCCAAGAGCAGCTCAGCTCTTCCCATCCACCACCAAGAATCCAGAATGTGCTCTGCTTGTCAGAAGTGACACCCTGAACCCTAATGTCCAGTGCTATAGGCCAGGCTGAAAAACAGAGCAAACGCTGAAAAAAACTTGACTGTATTTCCTCTCACCCAGGCAAGTGACAGCTTCCTAAAATATTCTTGTCCTAGTCACTTGAGAAAACTGTGTGTTTTCAGATACCTTCTGACAGGTGCACCTGAAAAGGGTGGAAAAATATGCAGCACAAATAAAAGTTGGATCTGATATAACTGTCTTCATGGAACCTGGAACCACTTCTGCAACAATATAGGGGAGAAAGGGGAGAAAATGCAAACTATTTTCTTCTATTCTTTATGGAAAAGACTCCATTCAATCATAAAACCATAGCTGGGAAGGGACTTCAAGAGGTCTCCAGTAAAACCTCCTGCTTGAAGTAGAACCCTCACCAGCACGAGATCATTTGAGCTGTGGTGATGTCCAGCTGAACCTTGGGAAGCTCTGAGGAATGAGAATAGACCACCTTGTTAAACAGCCTCCTCCAGACTGCTCTGCCCTCCAAGAGGAAAAGCTTTTTTCAATTATTAATAGTGAACTTCAATACAATCTCCTCTGTTTCTCCACCTCAGCTCTGTTAAACTTATCTATTATGACAGCTATTGAGCAACTGGATGACTAAAGACGGCAGACACTCTGACTGCATGCATCCATCAGAGCCCACGTTTAAATAAACAAACCCACTATTTTCAAACATGGCTAATCACCACATCAATAAACTTATTAATTGGATTCCTCGACATGGTTGGATGCATGTTGCAGCAGCAGGGACTGGCTTCAACAAACACTGAGCTCTACTCCATCTGTACGTCTCAAAGATAAAAGAAAAATTGGAGGGCAATCAAATGCAGTGGATTAAATAACAAAAGAAATTAAACAAAATGGACATTGAATTTGTTTCATCATATACCTTCTGTGTGCACACACACACACACACACCCTGCCACAGTTTTGAGCATGTCAAGAGCTTATGATTCATACAACAATTTAGTTTGGAAGGGACTTTTGGAGATCATCCTTTCCAAACATCCACTTAAAGCAGTGCCAACTTCAAAGCTGGGTTCAACTCTGAAGCTGGATCAGGTTTCCTGGGGCCCCCTTCAGTCAAGCTTGGAGTATTTTCAACAGTGGCCATTCCAAAACATTCCTGGGGCTCTGGTATGATGCTTGGCTATCTTCATGGCAAGGGAATTTTTTAAAAAATTGTTATTATAGCTTATCACTGTTTCCCACGTTGAAGCTTATGTCTCCATTGGCTCTCATCGTATCACCACAAACCTGCCAGAACAGCCTGACTACTCCTGCTCTACACCCTCTGCTCCACCCCCTCCCATCAGGCAGCTGAAGAGAGCAGTGAGGTCCCATTTCCATCCATCTCATCCTAAGGCCAAATAAACCCATCTCCTCCCACCTGACCTGGCACATCTGGTGCTCCACAATCCCCTCAACCAGCTCAGTACCAGAGTGTTCTGTGCCCAGACACATATCATCAGTCCATGACGATGCACTTCTTTCCTCATCAGAAGATAGAATTTTTTGCTACCTGCCTTTAGCAGGAAGGGCTACATTTAGGAGTCAGTCCAGGTCTCCAATGTTTCAGTGTGTTCAGAATCATCTACAAGCTCTCTGCTGTAAACATAAAGTATGACCATTCCTAATGAAAGATGACTTCTTACAATACCTCCAAGACCATATGAGCAGTGCAGGATATCAACCTGCAAATTTATCCCTCTTACACAGAAATATTACTTGAGTAGCAGCCACATCCCTTCCAAATAAACTTCACTTACAATTATTTCCAATGTTTTCACATCTTGCAACCCTAGCTCAGGGAATGGCAAGCCCCTGAAGAGTGTTATTCTCAGGTACCCTGGAACAATGTTATTCCCTGGTGCTTGTCATATTCCTCACACCTTTGGCTAGACAACACATCTTCTATTTATTTTTTAATCAGATTTCTACTATTTACTTTCCCTGCTCTACTGGTTGTGAGACAAACAATTCTGCTGCTGTATTTACCGAAGCTCACGCAGTGCATCACAAAATGTGGGGGTTACAATTGTTACAGTTTCAGATTCCCTGGCACTCTAGAGAAAAAGTGGTTCAATAGGGCTCCCACCACACAGGACTGCTACACACGCTAACATTAAAACACTTTGAAAGACACTTCCCACTTCTGTTTCAACACATCACATCTATTTACATTCAGTTATTATGTTAAGTCTATGCACCAAATGAATCCCAGTTGCAACTTCCACTAAGTAATCAAGTAACTGAGCATTTTAGAGCCACAAACAATAGATTTTGCCTTTTTTTGGATATACTAAGCCAGCCCTTTGGTACTGCAAAAAGAGAGGTTGACATCTGAGATATAAAATGCTCAAAAGAAGGCTGTATCAGTTAATCAAAAGTGAATGACGACTGCAACAAACTTTATCAATTCTGACAGGAAAAAATCAAAGCAGGAGACCACTATCCCAGACTGGTGATTCCATTAACTCTTTACATCAGCGTATTTTTACTTATTTTTGACTGTTCATGCACTATCAACAGCCATCTGGTAAGAGCAGCAGCAAACAGAGGCCAGTGTTTCCAAGCCTAGATTTTCAGGAAACTGCTTTTAGCAACTCTCCAACCCACTGAATGTGACCATGGAAGTAGAGAAAGACCAGGTTCTGCTGCCAGCAGCAATCACAGCAGACAATCTTCTTCCTCTAACATGAGAATTACTTTAATTTTGCCCATGAGAAACTAAACTATTTAGATTCTGGCATCATCACAAGAACTAAATGCAATAGGAAATATATTGCATGTTTTTCATATAAACAGATCTTTCTTCTTGATTTCTCAAGTGCTCTTTCATTTCCCATTGTATCCAGCTCTTACAGATGTTTCCAATTCCCACTCACATGCAGGTTCAAAAGCTAATTCACGGACACCAAGGGGTGAACTTTCAACACCATGTTTTTATCATCAGATCTCTTAGTATCAATCAACAAAACAGGTGAGCAATGACAAGCAGTTACTGGTTTCTCACTCTTACATACAAGGCATGTGACATTCTTACCAATTTGACAAGTAATGGTGTTGCTGGCCTACTAACCCCAGTATGGGGGAGATTCTAGAGAAACATTTGGAGGAGGATGCACTGATGGGGGTATTTAAACAGCACCAACAAAACCAAAGCACCATTCCATCTTTTTTTTCTCCCTGCCTTTGAAGAAACTGCATTTAATGGTCAGAACTCTAAACTCCTCCCTGGAAAAGCTGAGCTATTACTACTTTTCAACTTGATAAAGCCACCTTGTTTTGCATGGCAGAAGGGGAAAGTTTAGCAGTTTGTGTTAGACACAGTATGGTACGATGGGATCTTGATGGAGGTTTGTGTACAAGTCAGCAGGCAATGATTAGACTGACAAGGACTCAAGTCTGAGCACTGACAAGAGAAACTGTCAATGTGTAACCACCACCTGTTCTCAGAACTCTGACTTTTTCCTGGCAGTTCTGGGATCCTCCAATGGTAACAAGATGCAGAACTAGTCAAGTCTATAATTTGTGGAAGGATCCTCCTTGATTAGCCATCCATCAGAGTGTACAGACAAGGGTATTTGCTGTCCTCTCATAATGGCTAGCTCCTTGCTCTTTGGAACATGGAAGGGGCTCTGCAAAGACAGCAGAAGTGCCCATCTGCAATCTCCAGGTAATAACCTACATGCTGGAGGAGGATGTATGTGCCTTGCTTGTCTGGATCCTTAAGACAACCTGCTTTGTGTGGTGCAAGTGAAGAGGTTATTAAATCTTTCAGGTGGAGAGAAATGTTACTGAGACTAGCAGAGCAGCTAAGGCTTAACGTCTCCAAAGCTCAGTCTGGGAGCTCAGACTGAGAACCAGCTGGCTGGAAGGGGAGCTGACGAATGTGTTCAGGCTGGGCAAATCCTTTTATTCTAGTACTTAAACACCCAGGACATGGCATAAAAAAGAGCCTTTCTCACCTGCTGCATCCTCCTGGAGAAGGAATGATCAACTGTCAAGAAATATGCCCTCTCAAAAGAAAAATATTAACTGTAGGAGCAGCCTAATAGCTTCACTGGAAAGTCTGGGAAATGAGGGAGCCTGTTCCTACCAATAGCCACAGCAATTCAACCCTTGCACTGAGGAAATATCCACCATGACAAGTGATTCCATCTAGCTGTAAGGTCAGCTACTAGAGAAAGGCTGCCCACAGGATGCAGCCAAATACAGCAACTACCATCCATTAGCTGAAGAGCACAGAGCAGCAAGGCAGCAGACTCTGCAGGTGGGAGGGATGAGGAGCAGGGATGAGGAGCTGGGCCCACTGGCCCTCCTGCAGCTCTGTGGAGAAGAGAGCAGGTGTGCAGTAACAACTCCAGGCAGGTAACAGTCACGGGCTGTAACCTGTATGCACACAGAAATGAACAACAGCTCAAGGTGCACTACTGTCATAATCCTCTGAATTACTTCCTATCAAGCCAGTTGTTATCTTCCTGGTTTTTCCCTGTTTCTAATGAAATTCAGTGTCTCCAGCAGTATATTGCATCATACTGACCACAAGCACACATGGTTTTCAGGAGTACTACTAAGAACTGTCACAAACTCTTCATATTGCTGGGAACCTTGGCTACTCTGAGAAAGCAAATGAGCAGAACAAAAACCACCCAACAACTCCAGCTAAGTGTGAGACAGCTCCCGTGAACCATGGGTGAAACAACCAGAGGGGAGACTGTCATGGAGGGTCTCAGCAGTCAGGAAACGTTGGATGAGAATGCAGGAAAACAAGGTGACAACAACGATGAAGTATATCTTGCTTACAAAGGAAAGGAGGAGTAGTGGCAGCAGGGAGGGTGAGAACAACCTTCAAGGATTTGGAAAAAAACCTGCAAGATGAAAAGGAACTTAAGGAACTTCTTTTTTTTTTTCTTTCTTTTTTTGCATGTCATGCCAATGGTCAACAATTCATAGTCACAAAGCTGCTGAAAGGGCATTTGAGGTTATGATGTTTGGGGTAAACTTCTATACCATACTCCCAAGGTATAAATATACTGACAGTTAAACACTGGAACAGCTTGCTGGAGAAATGGTGGGCTCTTCTCTCACCAGAAGTTTTTAAGGACATGCTAGACAAACATCTGTTGTAAACAGCTTAGAGCAATCCTGTCTGAGCAGAAAAAGGCGGGATGAAATTCCCTTCCACCACTATTTGCTGCAAGTAGAAATCTTTTATTCCTTTTTGAAGTTCAAGAAACATAGTTTTATTTCAAATTTTGCAGAGAAGCTCAGTCCTGGCCACAGCTGTAACCTCTGGGCTACAATATAGTGCAGGAGAACAGCTAAAGACAAGCAGATTCAGGTTCCTGCAGGGCTGCCAGGTACTCCCACGTCCCTTAGCTCCACAGGGATGAAAATATTTGGCACTGACAAATGGTAACCTCATATTACCAAATATTCCTTTATTGTAGACATATTTCACCTGCTCCAGAAGACAAGAGAGCCCCAGCCAGAACCAGGCAAGCCTGCTTAGCCACTCAAGCAGTGCCCCTTGCAGAGGGCAATCCCACACTGAGCACATGGACATGGTCTGCAGGCAGCCCACCTCCTGCTCCTCATTTAACCAGACTGCAGCCTGAACAATCTCAGATTTATACCAGATTATAGGAACGGTTTATGAACCCATAGCTCTACATCAGACCACTAAATCTATAAACTATACAGGGAAAACTCCTGAGCAGCATAAGGGATTACTGAGCTAGAGGGAAAAAATTTCTAATGCAAGGAATCCCAGTAAGTCCTCCATGTATTTTAAAGAAATAAACATTTAAACAGTACTATTTTTGACTACTCATTTAATAATTACCTTAATTCTGAAGTTATTTATCATTTTACCCTGAAACCAGCAATAATTTAAACCTTTCACGTCCAGGAACTGGAGTTTCTATGAGCTTACCACCATTGTTGTTTCTTAACACTCTTGTGTTCAACACAGGGGCTACTGAAAAGATCTTCCTTTTAAGATATTTAGAAACAAATCTTGGCACAAACTTTGTTTAGGTGTATGCTACATGTCTGAAGAACATTCATAGCACTACAGGTCTCAAAGTTTTGAGGTTTTTGTTGTTTGGTTGATTTGTTAGTTTAGTAGTATAGCTGTTCTTCAAAGCAATCATGGAAATCTTTGTGAAAGAAATAAATAATTGAATGTAAGTTTTCTTCACTAATCTGTTTTAGACAAGACAGCAAAACAAAAAAGCCCCAAAAAATCCCCAACAGCACAACAAAAGGTTTGACTCTCCTAGCAGCTCCTCCCATTTGAACCCTGGCAGCACCAGTTCCTGTTGTGTGCTGCGTAACACAGCGCTGCCCTCTGACACTGCTGCTCTGCCTGGCCCCTGGGAAGCCCTGGAAGGCTCCTGCAGACAACAGGAAAACCATCTGAGGAAGTCTTAACCATAAGGGTTGGCCAACAACACATGATCACCACCCACAGGAACTAACAATGCCCACATTATTGCTTGTTTTCAAGGTTGCAAAGGCATAATCTCAGTCTCTGCATTGATTTGTCCCCAGACTTGGGCACTTTGACCTGGATGAACCATTGGCAGCTTCCCACAGCCAAGTGAGCAGCCAAGGCTTGTTGTCATCGGCAGCTGCCAGGACACCACTCTCTCCTACTCATGCCTAAGGGTTCCCCTCTGACATTCCTGAGTCCTCTGCAAAAGGCACAGCAACATCTGCTTTTTTTTGATGATGTAAGAGCAGCCATTTTCTTTGAGCAGTATTTCCATAAAGCTAACTCAGGGCCTGTTTGCTACTTGGTGAAATTCCCAGTACAACTTGAGCTACTTAATTTTTAGAACAGCAAAAATACCAGGACTGTAGAATCCCAAAGTTCTGACCTCAGACCAGGGCTTATTACTCAATTAGGAAAAGCGGATGAGCACAAGCCAGTTCTCCAAAATGGAACTAAATCAGAATTATAACGAAGTAGGGTGGGTTTTATTTACCCATGTAAGAAACTGCATAAACAGTCAATGAAGGTAGACGAAAGTCAGCGTTGTCTAATTTAAGGTAACGTGTTTTGTAGGGAACAATTTAAACCAAACAAGCATTCTTCTTGATTCCAAATTAACTGTAACCACTCAGAAAGGCACTGGACATAGGTGTCTAACCTAGATGCTTTCAGTGAGGTGCTCTGTGCAGTTGTGGTCATGAAACTAGAAAGAGCATAGACATGGACTTGGAAGAAGAGAGAACTACATTATTGCAAAAAGGCAAGAGAATTTTTAAGGCAAAATAATTTAATACCTACATCAACTGTGACTTGCCCTTGGACAGTAGGGTTGACAAAACTCTAGAGAACTGTCTGCGAGAAAAGAGTGAGATGGGTGATCCCATTTCATACTTGCAAGAGAAACAGTAATTCAGCTGAACGTAAAAGTGATAAATTCAAAACAGTAAGTCTTTTGTTTTAATAGCCACACAACAGATAATTAACCTCTAGTCAGTGAGATGCCCCAGAGCAGCAGCAGAAGCAGGAGGCTTGGAGAATTCCCTTACAGGACAACGGCTTAGGGCAGGAATGGCATTAATCAATGACCCCGCTGTACTCTATACTATAATAGATGCATATTAATATTCATAGATTTTTAGGACGGAATGGTCCACTCTATCATCCAGCCTGACCTCCATTCTGACACAGGACGTGCTTCATCCAGCTCCTCCAGCCTCTGGTTCCTGTTAGGCTTTTCTCTGCTAGGTCAAAAGAGGTTGCTTGTAATACAGAGGCTCTAAGGAGGTTGTAATGCAAATTTTGGCTCAGCAAGATCTGGTGATAAAGTACTGAGCTGAGATCCAAGTGTCAGGAATTAAATAAACCCTATGGCTGTGTCAAATAATCCAAGAAGCAGGAAATGGGAAATGATACCTGAGCACGTGCAGTAGGTGAGGAAAGCACACTCCCAGTCCCTCTCCAGACCTCTTTCAGGGTATGGCTGCACCTTTACAAGGCCACCCACAAATGCAGCGTGGGGCTTTCCATGATGTATGCCAGCAATATTTTTATGTTACAGATGATGGGATCACACCACTCCCCATTAGCTAATGCTTTTGGAATGGCAGTATGTTTAGGCCAAACATACGTTTTTAAGCAATTCTGGACCAAAAGTACCCAGGAAGCAAACAACATTTTTATTCTTTTTAATTTTTTTAAAATTATCCTCACCTCTGTGACACTGAAAGAAAAAAAGGAGGATTTGTATTCCTAATTTTAGAAGGGTTCAGCTTTTGGGTGACCCCTTCTTGGAAAAGGTTAATTCTTATGAACTGCATAGCTTAAATATGTTTCAATACAAGCATTAAGATCCACCCAAAAGGGATCCTTTCAGAAAATAAGAACCTAAAACTTAGTGTTTTATTTTTTTTAATCTATATAGCTTCCAACAGTTGCTAACTCACTGTGGGTTTTTCATTTTGTGGAAATGAAGAGCAGTAATTCCCACCTGACGCACTTTCCTTCAGACTGATACCTCTGTGACAAACTGTTAAAAAATAAAAAAGGTCAGCTTACCTGTCTAAGAATCAAGCAGTAACTGAGGCCCCTACAGTGAAATCCAGGAAAGGAGGAAAGAGAGGGGGAGACTCATTCCTGTATCACAGTCCCAGAGCTGCAGAGAATGTGCTCCTGCTCCACTGCCTCTACTCCTGTGTCCAGCCATGGTGGAAACCACACACAGGGACATCCATCACTTTTACACCTCTTGGTCAAGAACAAAAGCAGCCACATTGTCATTTGTCAAAGCAAAGCTCCTGCCACAGCAGCAGCAACTGCACCCTCAGATATTGATGACAGCTGACAGACAAATAGAGAAAAAAAGAATACTGCTTTAAAATGCTAGCTCCCCTCTGGTGCCTGATCCATAGGCCTGCCTGCCATTCCCTGAGCCAAAGCACAGAAAACCTCACTGGAATCTGACAGGACACGAGTCCAGTAGAAGCACTTTGGTGACTACAATGTACAACCAAGTTATTGCACTGCTCCACTTGTACCCCTGCATAAGTCTCATTGATGGAAAAACTAAGTTTCAATGAACTTAAACAAAAAATTTGATTCAGAGGAGCCTAGAACAGATCAAGTCTGATCTTTGAAGCAGGAACTGAGTCCTGCTGATCAGGGAGGGCAAGTCCCTCCTCTTCACTCTTCTGCCTCTGAAATGCTGAACTTTCTCTGCAGCTCATTAAACACTTTTGTAAGGAAGGACCTCAGCACTTACTGCCAGTTCAGGAATATATTGCCAGTATTGGAAACCCTTTTATATCAACAACAATCATCTGTCCCCAAAATTACAGATGCTCAAAAACACAGTTCAATTTAAAGGGCAACCATTTAGGTCAGAGATCTGTGGTGTGGAGATCAGTCTTGGCACTGTGGAGGGATAAAAGAGCCAACACCAACAAGCCCTAACAGTGGGATTCCTACAGAAACTGCAGGCTGGAGTAGCTGAAGTGTTTAAATAATTATGTATGGGGTATGTGCATCATGAAATGCCCCTTGCACCTTGTGTAGAGAGGTCCTGAGTATGAAACTTGTGTCCTCCTTCAGGAGATCTCACTAGGCTTGCTGATTTTTCTCCTACTACTATGAAGGTGTTCATAAATATGGGTAAAAAAAGCTCCAGTGCTGGAGGTAGCATGACTGGAAACCCCTGACAGCATTAGGAAGTCCATAAACCCCATACTTTTTCTACCCAGAGCTTTCCATCATTTTTTTCTGTTGTGGCCTAATCTCCAAGTGTTCAATTCTCTGTTTAAGTCCCATAAAGACATTCCTAAGGCTACAAGGAAAAAAGAAGAAAAGGATCCTTGCATCTGTGAGAGACACTGGAGTTTCTTCTAAGCTGGCAGGAGTCAGCACAGACAGGCAAGGTGCTGCTGCTGCTCTAAGAGAACCAGCATCAGTCTGCACTGAGGACTCACAGAACTAGAGCCTGACAGCAGCATAAGGACCCTCCTTCCTCTCTGGAAAGCACTGAGGCTTTAGAAAAGGGCTAGAGAGTCAGCTCTGGTCCTCTATACAATCAAAAAAAACCTAACAAACTCTAAGATCCCGTAAAAGACTGCAAACTATTTAAGTTACGTCCACCAACAGCAAAGCTGGCATCGTTTCAAGGGGAGATGACAGCAGGTAAAGTCTGTTTAATAGCAGTGCTCCTCAAGTCAGCAATCCTCACTAGGTTTATCTGAGCATTATCATGAATTATCAACACTGGCGAGCTTCCTCCCACTTCAGACAAGTCTGCAGCAAATGTGGGGGCTCTGTGTACTGGTTGCAAAGAGGGCAGAAGTAGGTAGTACAGGATACATTCAGCAAAACTTTCCAGTTAAAAACTGTTTACCAGTACAAACAGGGCTTTTGCAACTTTAGACTCTGGTAGCCAAAACTTTTTTTAAAAAAATACAGAGTTTCAATCTGTATAGAGCTCTAAGCTATATTAATATAACATGACACACTTCTTCAAAAATGAAAAAAAGATATTTTATATAGAAGGAATAACATTCTAAATACTCACACTGCATGTGTTGGATGTGCTTTAAAAATACACAGTGCTGCCATACTGCTGCTTCTTACAGTCCAAAAAAACCCATTTTTTCAGGCCGAGAAATGCTGTGCTCTGTTTCAGTACATGGCATGTTGCAGATGAGCCAAACATGCCAACACCTCCAATTTCTGCAGTCATAGAGTGGATTTTGTATTTCTCTTTTCTCTCATCTCCACTTGTTTCCTTCTTCCCATCAAACACACTTCAGAACTGAGCCCTGCCACAACCCACCAGCACACTTGTCCCAGCCCTACTCTCTGTGACATCTTTATAGCCATGTCCAGTAATGCTGGCAGCCCACACCAAGGCTCTGCAGGCTGGAGAAGTCAGGGAGATGGGTCCCACTGCCATTTCCAAACAGCCCAAACCACCTGCAGTGTTCCTGGAAACTCAAGAGCCTCTGTCTCACAAGTGAGCAACAGGAACTTGTGTCAAAGAACCTGCAGTAAAAAACTTAAAAATGTGGACTAAGGACAGATCCTCAGGCCTATCATCCAAGCCCATTCCTTTTAGATGACTTTATCTTCACATACACACTGACTGCACAAAGCTGTAACAGAAATTGCCAGAACAAGTTCAAGCTGGACTCCAGTGCAGGAGCAGCGAGACGCAGCTGCCGCCTCCGAGTGACCTCCACCAGCCCCCCACAGAAACCACAAGGACCAGCAAAGCTGACACCCAGGGGCTCAGAAGGGAATCAGATACTTAGCAAGATTATGCTATCTGCTAATCTGATTAGCCCCAGAGACTGCAGATAAACATAACAAAGAACAGCCGGACACCAGCTGTAAAACCCATCCAGTCAAGCAAATAACACAGCTGCCCAGAAAAGCTCAGCATCTGGGACCTGTCGCATGTAATGCTTTTAGGGAAATGACAGACTCGCTGCTCTCACGTTAGACATGGGAAAATGTGTTAATCTGTTTACCTTAAATGGATTTAACCTCAATCTGAAAAAGAGAGGACTGACTCGGATTCACACAGCCAAGACACTCGGGCAGCAAGGCACAGTGAGCAGGAGGCAGCAATCCTCAACACCATTTACCTGGGTTCGAAGGATCAGGCATGACACAGGTCAAACAAGAAACGTTAGGAGATTAAACAAGCACATTTGTAATTAGGTGTAATGTTGATTGTCTTCTGCCCCTGAAATGAAAATCAGGTCCCACATCTAATCACTGCAGACACCTGAGCTTT
Organism: Ploceus nigricollis; assembly: GCA_013399945.1. Classification (NCBI taxonomy): domain Eukaryota; kingdom Metazoa; phylum Chordata; class Aves; order Passeriformes; family Ploceidae; genus Ploceus; species Ploceus nigricollis. The sequence continues at coordinate 1,044,094 of VXBC01003930.1, read as the reverse complement.
AGGCTGATGGTGACAATCTCCACAGCCAGTCCCTTCCCAACACAGAAAACACACACAGGGCTAGGGACTTGGGCTGGAGGTGGGGAGAGGGATTTAAAAATTAATACATATTTTTATATAAATACAATAATAGCAGAGAATTAGCAGAGAAGCTCTCATGCCTTCCTTATAGGAAATGGGCTGCTGAAAGACCAAAAGCCACCCAACTCACTTGCCATACATTGGCTGCTACTTTCACAGCTGCAGAAGGGAAGGCGAGGGCATTATTTAACATGTCCACTTGATGTTTTTAAACACAGGAAAACCAAGAGCAACTTGCTCAAGGACTGCATTCATCACTGCCTGCCAATTACAGAAACAAAACTGATCAGTCAGTAGGACACAAGTGGCACAACGACTCAGCTCAGCGCCGTGGAAACACAAGCTCTCTGAAGTGCTCTGTCACAACAACGGGCATTATGGATATACAGAAGCAGGTCTGAAGCTTTTCAGTCACTCTGTGGCAAAGCACTTCCCTCCCTTCCTAATTAGCAAACGCTCTGCAGTAACCTCAACCTTTCCTACAGCTCCACTTGAAGTGCAGTAACCTCAACCTTCCCAACAGCTCTCACTTGAACTGTTGGTAACCACCTCAGATCACTTTTTTCCCAAATTTGCTCCAAGATTCTCCAAGACTGAATTCTTACACACATTCATTCATCTATGATGAGAGAATCAGATCAGCATGAAAGAGGAAAACCTCTGTTTCAGGGTGACTCAAATGAGAGCAGAAATGCTGGGGCCAGATGATTCCCCCACCACTGGAAGCAGTGTCAGCTCCATGGTATTGCCACAAAACCTGGCACCAGCAGCCAGGAGAAAGCACTGGATCATCAAAGACAAAGATGCCCAAGAGGGCACCAGGAGACAGTATTTCACAACGGTTTTGGGATGTGGGACAAGAAACAACACTTTTGAGGCCAGCTCAGGGCCATGGGTATCCCGACAGTGCTGGAGGCTAACTCTGGAAAGCAGCTATCACTTCAGTGCAGACTGAGGAGGAGTTGGGGTCTAGCTAAGTTCAGAATGACAGGGACACCAAAAGAAAAAAGAGAAAACACTTCTAAAGAAGTTGTCTAAAATATGCATTTTCTATTTTTATGGCAAACATGACTAGATGCTAGTATTCAAAAGCAATTATGCAGAGGCTGATCTATAAATAATGCAAAACCCAGAAAGGAGAGATCCAAACTCATTTACAGTACACCCCATGCTGTACTGAATAATGTTATGCCCCAGCTTTCACCAACCCCATAAAACAGAAATGCAGTCAAAAAGCTGAGAAAGAAGAGAATCTCCCCTGCTCCCCAGCCAAAAAGGAAGACAACACCTCAACCGAGGTAAAATTTAAGGTCATCTATTCAGTACTACTTTCATAGATAAAAAGCTTTATTTTTGCATTTCCAACTCACCTGCTCTTTTCACACGTGTCCCCAGAAACTGCAAACAAGGTATCATGGAAATACATCACCCCTCACCCTGCTGCAATGTGCTCTGAGTAGATCTATACAGAAGCTCACAGCATCAACAAATGTGTGTCTCAAATTTCTTAAATGAGCTAAGTCTCTTGCAGAAAGCAGTGAATAATTTAACTTGGAAGGGACATGTGCAGGTTAGCTAATCTAACCTCCTGCTCAGAGAAATACTAACTTTAAAGCAGTGTTTAAAGTTTAAAAAAAAGGTCTCTCAGGACCTTGTCCTGCTAAACTCTGAATATCTCCACAAATGAAGACTCCCAAGCCTCTCTTGTTCCTTGTTCCAACTGAGAACCACTCTCACCATGAAAAAGTTTTCCCGTATATTTTTCATCTGGCTGCAAACTGTGATTTTTTGACTCTTGTTTTTCAGTATGCACCTCAAGGATCAGAAGCATTTCCATTTCTCCCCTCAAAAAAAATTTACTTCTTGATTGCAACCACTGAATTTCAAAACAGTTCTTTAATTTTTTTTAAAATTTATTCATCTAATATCCTTACAGCAACAATACCTTCCCACACATCCTCTCTGCACAACCAAATTTATGCCACTTACATTGAAAACTAAGGATTTTTTCTCTACTCATAGCTCAGTTAGCTTTGTTATAATGCAGTTTATAAAATTACATTTAATGGAGAAGGGAGCAGACAATTTGTTTATTTCTGAACTGTGATGGCTAATGGATGGGGTGGGAATAATGACAGAATATATATTGTGTTATGGTCGAACAATACATGGAGAGAATGCATGACCTGATAATTTTTACCCTTCATTAAATGGTCTATTGGGCTGCTTTTTCTCCATATCAGCTTTTAAAGTGGGAAAAAAACACTGCAAAAAATAACATATTACTTCAAATCACAAGATTACTCTTAATTAAAGCAAAAATTACTCATCTGTTTCTTAAATTCATTAGCAATAGCTGAAAACACCTAAATATAAGGAAATCAGCATAAGGAGACTAACTGTAACTAGCCTTGTTAACTACCTTTCTCCATAAATGCTGAGGCACTTTAATTCCCATGTCTGGAAGGACAAAGTCTGTGTCACTCCAAGCATCCCTGCCAAGTCCTTCCTCCTCCCAGCAAGCCAAAAGCAGAGCGAGAAGCAGAATCCAAAGCTGTCTGCACATCCAGATGCAGCAGTGTCACCTAAGCTACATCTGCTTTCAGAGGCTCTTTGTGGCTTTTCCAAGAAGAAAACGGATCTGTACAAAGACAGATCACTTGAACTGACAGTCCTGGTTTTCATCTACTGTCCTCAAGGAAGAAAATAGATGGGCTGCCAATGGGTTTATCTGTGTTTGATGCAAGGAGCTGTTTGCACCATGGGCATGTGCCTTGAGCCCTGCCTGGGAAAGAACAATGAGGGAAGAAGTTCCCAAGGACACATGGAGAAGGATACCCCACCATGCAGTCCACTGCAAGGGGAATCCCAACCAAAACAGAACAGCTTCTGAGACTGATGGGTTGAACCAGGTTTTTTGGAAAGTTACCGGTGTGTAAAAATCCACCGGAAACAAACAGGTTTGCAGGTTATGTTAAAACCCAAGCTATATGGCACACAAGTAGCCTCCAGTGCAAAGTAACACGTGATGGAAATACAGAGATAAGGGAGCAATGTGAAGGAAATCTGATTAGGCCCCCAGCCTAATGATGGAACATTTTCATTTCCTGTAGGGAAAATGGCTGATATTGGTCAACACCACCTGATAAAAGGCCGGCTGTTATGGGATTCAAGAGAACTTTGATCTACATCTCACATTCCATTAATAGAGACAATAAATTACTCTCACTTTTCACGACACAATGTGCAGAAATAAAGCTCACATGTTCAAATGAGACAGAACTTCTTGATGAGTGAGAGTGCTAAAATGTCAGCAGTACATCAAAACCACTCAAGTTCACATGCTACAACTCCAAAGGAGCAAAAATTAATACCAATGAAATGATAAGCATTCAGTTTTGCAGAAATCACCAAAAGAGAGAATTTCTTCCCTAAGAAGCTCCCTTGTATTCAAGTTCCTTCTATCTCTGCCAAGTATGCTCATATGGCAACTGAGAAAACATTTGTGGCATTTGATTCTCAAAGTCCATATGTGTAAAGAAAAGTTTTCCCAGAAAGTGCTTAGATAAAAGTCCTTTTCTGTGGTTTAAGCAGGAACACCACTAGTCAAAGTAAAAACATGGAGCTGGCTGATGTGCAGCACTTTGAAGCAGTGCAGAGGTCACATTGTGGCAGAGAAATCCTGCTTCATAAAGCTTTGATGTAGAGCAACTCACAGAAATATCTTTGTAATTTCACTGAAGTACATTGCTGCTAAAGCCTCTTTTTTACTCAGTGTAAAATAAGCTGTTATTGTTCTTTAATATTAAAAAAGAGCATTAGTTTCTCTGTCAGCATTTCAGGCAAATGTGCAACAGGCAATAAAGAAGGTCCTAGGAGGGTCTAAACTGAGTTTGTGTTCAATAGTAACTCATTGACTTCCAAACACCCCCAATCAAAACCAGCATAAGTTCAGCTCAGAGTCACAACTTCCACAGCAGCAGCACCAGGCTGGGGTAAGAAACCCAGGACTCAGAGATCAGGCAGTGATGTGGAGGGACAGCAGCTCACCTTTCCACTTCACCACCTTTTGCTTTTGACTGAAAAGGCTTCTCTTTATAGTGTAAACAGTGCAATTTATACATACAGAAACACACACTGGAGTGGTTTTTTTACATGGTGTCTATGGTGAAGATTAAATACTGGCACGAAAATCTTGTTTTGGTTTTAAAACACTGTGGAGATCCCCATAAAACAGTTTCTGAAGAAAGCCACTGCAGTGGTTTGAATATCCTGAATGCTCAGAGTCAAGAAGGAAGAACATCTGCACGCATTTTTATGGTCCACTCAAACCTTAAGTGCTTCCAAACACACAACAGCTACAGCAATACTTTCGATTTAAAAGATAGAAGCCTATAAACAGCCCACATCATGAACTCCTCAATTTATCTAAAATTTCCTCCACTTATATTTACCTTATCCAGTTTCAATAACAAACCCTTCAGTTTCCCAGTCTCTTCCACTCTCCATGAGAACAAGAGTAGTCAAAGAGCTAAAAAAAGACCTGAATAATAATTTGAAATAAGTGAATTTGTCCTAATCCCAACTGGTTGCCAGTACAGAGCCCCCAAACACCACCTGCCCAAACCAGCCAGAGTCCACCCTGCTCCCTTATTAAACTCCTCTGGCTCATTCCTGATTTTGTTTCTTTTCACTGAACTTGTACAGCTGCAAATGCACTCCTAAAATGTGATGGCTGAAATAAGATCAGGAGAGTTTTCCTGAAACATGAAGGAAGTTGGTGGGGGTGCAGGACCTGCACCAGCTGCCCATCAATATTCAGTGTGTGCAGCTGCTCTCAGTGGCATCCTTGGAATTCAGCTTGGCTGGGGAAAAAACAACTGTCACTGCTATTTCTTCTGAAATTTCACCTAACTGCTGTAACATGCCTGTGTAGTTCTGCCCAAATTCTTACATGTGCTTTAAACACTTCAGTGAAACAGTTAAAGCCCAACGTTTATATTGCAGGAGTGCCTTGTTTGTACCTTTCCCTTTGTTGCCATCTGTCAGACTTCCTCACTGAAGCTTCTCACAAGGAAAACATCAGTAATGGCAAAACAACAGGAATTTCGACAGCCCGCTACCTCCTCCTTCAGCCCCTAAAAGGTCTGAGGTTTGTGACTGTGAAATTTTAATAGGAGGACTTTTTTGCTCCAACACAGCCACACAGACTGAGCACAGCATCAGCCACAATCAAATGGTGCCAGTACTTCAATAACCCACCTTGCACTTTTTTCCTCTAACCAGTCTAAAGCCTCTTCTATTTTCCACTTTCTTCTAATCACCTACGCAGAACCCCCATGGCTGAAGCAAGAACATGCAATCCAGTGCTATGAGTGCAGCTGGTCAAGCAGAATGCCCTAAATCATATGGGATTGCAGGGAGCACCCTGTTCCCTGGTACAAACATATGTACAAACATCAGCAGACCCACAAACTCCCCTGACTGCTCATAAATGTGCTTAGGAGAAAATAAAGGATTTAAGAACATGTGTTACCTCAGCTTCTTCTCTGACTCAGTATCAGTGAACGGCCCCTGCCACCCTCTCCATGTTTTGGAGCCAGTCCTGCAGACCAGGCTCATACACCATTTCAGCACACTCCACCACAGCTCTCTTTTCCTCTCTTTTTTTTCTTTTTTTAAATGGAGAGACACTGAGTAGGACTGCTTGTGTTACAACTTTTCTGAAGTGCTAAGCACTTCACTTGAGCTATGAGTCATCAACTGTGACAGCAGCAGAAACATCTTGTCATAAGCAATGAGGAAACTTCAAATTAAGTATCCCACCAAATAATTGATGAAGATTGCTTATCCACAGTCAAGAGGGTTTGCTTATAAAAATAATTTATAATTTGATAATTATTACAGAGACAAAAATGTAACTACCCAAAGAACCTCAAAAATGTTAAATGACAAGAAGCAAAAGGGGAGGAGGGAAGTGAAGACAGGAGATGAACATCTCTCAAGCGCTTCTCAGGGCTCTAAAATGCAAATCTTTCTCACATACCTGTAAGGTGATCCGTCTGCAAACATGTCGAGAAAGGGTATTTAAGTTTCCTCAAGCAAATGCCGTTTTTCCCTCCTACTTACCCTTTTTGCAGCTTTAAAACTTGATACTCACAGCCTAGTCTCAAACTCTCCATAATTTTCATCAAGTCTCAGGACAGAATGCAGCTCTTCACTGTTTTTACAAGGGATTTGCAATACACACCTCAGCACTAAGATTCACACAGTGGCAAGCACTAGAGACAATCTGGAACTCTTTATAATCAAAAAACTGATGCTCTCATGGTGTAAGAGGAATAGCAATATCTTCTGCATTTAGGTTACATTTTCCTACTTTTTTTTTTAATTTACTGCTCTTTGACAAATATAGGCAGGTCCATGCCTTCTGAAATTCAAACCTCTGAGACATCAAAAACTGCTTTAACTATGAGACTTTTCCCTCCCAGAGATCCAGCACACTCCTTCCAGCTTCTTCAGCAAGAAAAACTGGCAATTCAGAGTACCTGTGTCCTTCCCTGCATGCAGACCATTCCCTGCTAAAGCCCTTCTGTCTCAAGCACTGAATTAAATAGGTATTACACACAAAAGGGAGCTGCTATCACATACTTATTGTTCTCAGATTGTTCAAAAAATACAGTTAAGCTTAAAATGTGTTGGCTTCCTTGATTTTACTGCAACCAGCTTACACACATGCCCAGACAATGCATTCTACATAATTAAAAATAACTTTCTATACTCATATCTTGCTGCCTCTAGCTATAATCCAAAAACAGATGTTGATGTGTTGACTATTTCAGACCTAATAAAAGCATTCGTCTGGTTTCTGAGTCCTTTCACCTGCTTTCAAACCTCCAGGAAGAATGGATGTCTTGCTACTGCTGGTTTTGCCCTCATCACCTCCTGGACAAACAAAACAAAAAATCCCACCCATGTATGGTCCTGGAACTTGAATCCTCGTAAAAAACATTGTGTCTTGAGAGAAATTTTGTTATTCACTATTCAAAAGATACTATTTCCTTTTCTAGTAACACCTCCACGTGCAGCAGGTGCTAAAAGGCAGCAGAATAAATTATTTTAGGCATGTGGGCGTGCGTGCACACTGACCTTCTGGTACACAGCCTAATGAAGATCAGAAACCATCAAGCGCACCCGATACAAAGAACCTAAATTCTCGTATGTATGCTTAGTAAAGCATCCAAGTGACTTCAAAGACCTCTGTCAATACAGAAAAGAACTGCATTAAAATTCTGAGCCTCCAAATCTATTAAGCATTTCCAAACACAGGAGGACGAGTACCAGGATTTGTTCAGCTGCCCTCACTGCGCTGCTCTCAGGGAAGGAGTGTGGGCTCAGTCAGTCAGCATGCAGTGACTCAGCTCCATTCCATCAGCTCAGCAATTTAACAGCCAGTAAATCTAACCTGTGTTTTCAATCTCACTTGTAAAAACACTGCTTTAGCTTGGTGAAGGCCAATGAGTTACACTTCTGGGGGGCACCAGCACTGAATGGATCCTTCCCCAAAAGATACTTCCCTAAAATCCACCTCTGTGCTTTGGTCCTTGACATGGAAGAGCCAGGAGAGCATCATGCAGCTCCTGGGACGTACCAGCAGTGGGAGGGATATCCTGGGCAAGCTCTGGCTTCTGCGCTGGGGCCATGAACCAACCAAGGTGGTGAAAGTCTCGTCCTCACCATGGTGGCTCATGGTCCCAGGCAGAGCTGCCAGCAATGCACGGTGTGCTCCAGCAAGGGCTGTCCTGGATGACAGAGCTCAGCAGAGGGGAGCGGTGAACAGCCAGGGTGTTCAAATGGAATTCATTAATCAGGCTCCAAATGTTCCACTTCACTAGATGGAAGCTCTTTATAGACACTGCCTCATTTATTTATTTTTTGAATGCCCAGATTAGTTTAGTGTGAAGCTGTGGAGAGATATAATTTGTCTGAGCAGACGATCTATAGATCACCGAATGAACACTAAACAGGTTCCTGCTGTCCACAGAAGAAACACACTGTGCACTCTCCCATGGCTGCAGCAGAGGAAAGGTGAATCTTTTTTTTTTTAAATTTAGCCCCTAGCAGTCTGGAGGTCAAAGAGCTGGCACTTCTTACAACATGCTCAGCCCTGACTGAGGACAGAGCTGCAGCCACTGCCTAGGAAAAGCAGGGCCCTCAAATCAGAGGGAAATCAGCAAGTGATAACTAACCTGGCATTCTGCTGGAGACAGGCTTTTCTCACACAAACAGCCTTTTCTGCTCACATCTGTGAATATATGCATATTTAGAAAATAAATTATCTTTCATTCAGATTAGTTACTAGAACATCTCTTTCTCTGGTGAAGCAGATTTGTTCCTACGGTTGTATCTACTGCTATTCTGGGACTTGGTATTGTTTTCCCACTATTGCTGCAGAAAATGTTCAGCAGCTAATTGCGCAGTCAAGTCCTTTCACATAATTTTCACTTTGACAAGAGTAATTAAAAAGCTAAACGGCTCAAGAACCAATTGATTAGGTCTGGAAGCAAAGCTCTGTTTAGGCGATCCTGAGATGCACGTGTACAGAACAGCAAGCGTTCACAAAACACAACTGGGAGCGTGTTCCTCAGTGCTGATGGTTTACTGTGATTCCTGCAAGAGCTCTTTTTTGCCCAAGTTGTATGAAGTGTTATATACGCATATGTGCTGCACATAGATCATGCTTTCAAGAGTCAGGAAAATAAACCTTACAGGACAAGTTACAGAGTATTTTCCTTCCATCACCTGTATCTGCAATCACCAAATAGCCAAAGTCTGCAAATGGATTAAAATACCTCCCATCACAGGAGTGAACTACACAAGGCTATTTTATCACTAAATTTCATTTGCTCGCCTTAAAATTGCTCTGAATTCTCTATAACAAAACTTCTAATATCATTACATTTCAAATGTAATAATTGAAATTAAAAAGTAAAGGGCTCCGAAATTACTACGTATGTACCAAAATGATGAGCTTATGAACAGTAATGAAATGGAAACTTTTGGAAGCCTGAGGTTACACAAAAACTTAAGATGCTCCCCATAGCTTTTATAATAAAGCTAATAATTCTATTCTTGAAAGAGAAGTTGAAATGGTTATCTTTAAACCACTTCCTTCTCAGTGAAGTTTGGTCAGTTACTGACTACATATTTGAAAAATTGTCCTGAAATGTGCAAGGTGTAAAGCTAATGGGAGCTTGGAGCAGCAATAATGAGAAACTCCCTCTATGCATACAGAGAGCGATCAAACACGCGGCTCCTCCTATGCCACCTGATGACCAACAAAGTGCTGGTGCTCCTCAAAGCCAACAGCTCTGGCCTCTGTGTGAGTGTGGGGCATTTGACACAGGTTAGAGAACAGCTTCGTGGCACAGGCCACCAACATACATGAATAAATCTTTGAATAAAGCTACAGCAGCATCTAAAAGAGAGCTGGGTGCATGTGTGCCTGCCTGCAGAGGGGTTTCAAACAATGGAAATCCAGTGCCAGCAGATGGGCCTTGGGTCACACTCCCTGCAGCACCACTGCACACTATTACTCCAGGCACAGCAATACCTCCAGGACACAAAACGCAAACCCAAAACCTCTTTCTTTGATACAGAAAGCCAAAGGTTGACCTTAATTTTCCTGCACAAGTAAAATGTCAAATCTTTTCAGGGAAGTCAAAGACATAAAGAGAATTGTGTCATTACGTAAGTAGATACGCTGAAAGAAGCCACAGAAGGTTCCACACATTCACAAATGTGATAATTCAGATGACAAATGTAGCAAATTAAACCCAACTTGTTAGCTAATAGAATATTTAATTATGTTACTATGAACGATCACTTACATATCTGGGAATTTAAACAGTTATTTTTGGAAAGGGGGGAAACGTTTCTGAGAACTAGGGGTTTTTAGCATCTGAGAGCTTTTCTACTGCATTCCCTTCCACCTTACTTTGTTTATAGCTCTATTCAGTAATAGTTTTTACTTGTTTCCTCGATGTCTTAATTTCCTGCAATAATACATCTGCCATGAATAATTAAGCAATGCATTTGCTGCTCGCTGAAAGCTGAACAAGTGCTATAAATCAGTTCTGGGACCCTCTGCCAGCACAGACACAATCAGAGATCTGCTAATGTTGGCATTTCTTTCTGCAGGTGAGAGGAATCGAGCACAGAAACACTCAAGGAGTGCCAGCAGTGCCAGGCTCCCTCGCCCTGGCACTGGCATTTTGGGAGTGCCTGTCTGCATCTTCTCCCAAGCAGCAGGACTTCAAAGACTGTTTTGATGAGGAACAGTAAACCTAACTGTTCTATATTCTTCACATTTACTCCTTTCTCACATTCCTAGGTTGCTCCCTCTTAACTCTCCCACTCCATAGGCAGGAGGAGGAAAGCAGAACATGTCCTGAGTGTGCATTATTCCCTTCTCAGGACCAAAATGATGGACTGCTGTTCTTTGCTCTATTTCCACCTTATTTCTCCTGCTGCTTGTGGTTCAAACCAGGACACTACCAGATGGTAGTGAAGAGCTGAATGATCATCTGTAGTCAGGCCCATTACAGCCAGTGAAGGTTTATCTTGCCAAGTCACCCTCACTCTCAGACAGCTGGGCAGGCTGCATTTCTCACTTTTTTGTATAGGAAGATGGAAGATAACAAGCTACAAAAGCAACAGCGATAACACTTCCCTTCAACACTTCCACTCGCATCCATATCAGAGGAGGGGAACAGTAAAACAACTTTCCACTACCAGAACAGGATTCACCTTTTAATTGGATGAGGTTTACAGTGCAATCACTTCAAGTGCAGCTGTGCAGCGTATGAGCCTCTCCAGCTTGGCAGTGCAAGTACACTAGAAAATTAATCAAGACCAGGTATCCAGCCAGGCCTAGGAAATGTCAGGGTGGCCATCAGAATTCCATGTCTTAATTTGAGAATCTCTCCTTTACTAGAAGGTGCAGAGACTAAAAAAAATTTTAAAGGTCAAAATGTGGAACAATTCATCACTAAATTTCCCTATAAAACAAACCATGTTATGTTCCTGGTTTTAATTCTGTTGACAACAGATTGCACATATTTTAAAAACGTAACGTTTAGCAGCTGTGCTGCCAGTCTGCAGAGTTTGCATATATAGCTGTGATATTACCATACTCTATTATTCATAACAGGCAACAGACTTCATTCTTCATCTTGTGAAAAATAATTGCAGTTTGAAGTCAAAGTCTGATGGCAAAGAAACACCCAACATAATGGCTAGAGTTTCCAGAATTCAGGAACTCATGTAATGGCCTGCATTTTGATTTAAATCAATTCATTAAAAAGACAAATCTCCTCTGATCTGTACTTCTTCAGCAAGAAGTACACAGCTCTTTTATGAAACCCAGGAAAGGAAAAGTCTAGGTGGGTAAATAGCTTTTTCTTATCCACAACAAACATGCAGTAAATTAACTGTAATCTTTTAACATGAAGCATGAGATACTCCCATGTCAAACAGCCCTGGGACCTCACTCAGACAGAAAATCGTGAGTTGATGTATAGCTATTCATAGCAAGAATGACTACTGGAAGAAGAAGGTAAAAAACCTTACCCATCTTCCCTTCCACTACCATTAACATTAAAAGCGTTCTATACAAATACACTTTTTAATACATTTTCCCTTTCATACCCATAAATAAGCATTTAAACATATTTGAATCAGAAGGTCTTGCAAGACCTACAGCATCCTTTGCAATTGTTCCTCAAAGCATTGTGTGCTGCCAGAAGCTGTTTCAATCCTCCCCCCACAAAAGAGCTGCTGGTCAGGGCTGCTCTGGACAGCAAAGCAGCATTGTTTGCCTGGAGTGGCCCACATGCAGACCCTCCAACCTGCTCTGGGTGTATCTGACAGTCAGCGCAGAACAGCGCAGATGTTTGGTGCTGTCAGAGAGATGGGCTCTTGCACATCATGGCAGCAACCACCAGATACACACCAGAGCCCTGCCTTGGCAAGCAAAGCCCCTGTAACCATCAAAGCTCAGACACTGGCCTCTGAACAGATGTATAGCATGGTAAAGTCTCCAGGCAGACAGCTACCTACAGATACATACATAACATGTACTGAGAGAAAAAAACAAACACAGAACTACCTGCTACAATTCACAGAGCAGAGTTAACTGTATGGCTTCAGAAGATGAACCACACATTGGAACAGGCAGCTGTCCTTTAGTCATGCACAGATGTGGGCAAAAAGATAGCAAATCTAGGAGGGTTCATGAGAAAACTAGTGGATGTTTGCAAGTCTCATATTCTCCCCTGCTTTCACCCACTAGCACATTTAGAGCAGAGCTAACAATGTCAGAGAAGGGCACTGAAGAGTACTAAGGGTCTGGAGAACACTTTCACACGAAGCTACATAGTCTCTCTCCAAGACAGTGATTGTCATGATTGTCACTTGAGGGGAGGATAAAAAAGGACAGGATAAAGATATAAGAGTTATTAGGTAACCTAGAGAAGACAGGCTATGAGACTGCACCTTTCCTGGTTCATAAATGAAGACAAAGAAACATTCATTTAAAAAAATCACACTGCCTATTCAGAACATATCTGAGGGCTGTTTGCATACGGAATTCCAGAAATACCTCCGGAAATTCAATTCCACGTCCAACAATCCTGCATGTCTGTGAGCATTGCTTAGTGCCTGACCTGAACTTCTCAGCTTAATTCAAGCACATTATTTCTTCTAGCAGCGGATGGGAAGGACTGGCTTCCCCCCAGCTAATCCTTTCATTCTGGCAGTGGGATGCTCGAGATGAGATGTTTCACCAGAGTCCTTACCCATGTGAGCAGAGCAGAAAGACTATCAAATGTGTCCTCAGGATGGTACTCTTCATTTTTGCCTGTCACTGTGATGTCTGTCCCCCTTGAAGAAGCACTGCTTTCTCGACTCCTGTATGGCTTATGATCCATTAGCACTGCAAGACCTTTTCTGTATACCAGCTGTCTAGGCAGTTGTCTCTCATTCTGTATTTATGTAGCTGATTACTCCTATTTTCAAACATCTATCCACATTTTTCCTTATTGACATGCATCCTCTCAGACAGTTTCGCCAATTTGTAAAGATCATTTTGAATTCTAATGGTGTCCTCCAACATGCTTGCCTCTCTTCCCAGCTTGTTGTTGCCTGCAAATTTAATAAGCATGTTCTCTATTCTATCAGAGAGATCATTACTGCAAATGCTGAATGCTACCAAACTGCCAAATACCCACCCTATGAGCAGATGTTTCACAGGAAAAAGTCTCATGAGGGAGCACTGAAAGCTTTACTAAAGATAAATGACATCTACTGCTTCTCCATTCACAAAGCCTGTTAGCCTGTCATTAAAGGAAATTAGATGGATCTGACCTTGACAAACATACACTGGATATTATTCCTTTGCCCATGTGGATAAAACAATATTTAGAGTTGTTGCAATTAATAAAACTCTACAGAGGAGTAATACAAGTCTAGTTTCTGAGAACAGCTTCTAATTTTACATAGGAAATGGGAACTAATGTGGGTGGGGAGAAAAGGCAAGAGTATGAGATGATCTTTATTGTACCTCCTTAAAACATCTAGCATTTGTTGGCCATACATAGGAGCTTATGCTGGGATAAGCCTGGGATATATTTTGGTATAAATGGATCTAGAGTTTGACACCATCCAGCAATTATTGTAACACAAAATAATTCTGCAATTTAACATAAACTTGGAAAACACCACATGATATACTGTATGTAACTCTTTATATGTTAAGTGGGGTTTCTTAAATTCCACAAAACTACACAGGAAGCTCTTCTCACATAAAACACTACAGATTACAGACAATACCAGAATTTTTGAGCTAAATTTGCCTCCAAAAAAAACCTTTATCTGCAACAGAAGGCTGAGTGTCTAATGGAAAAGATGTTGAGCACGGCATAGACGCTGACTGAACAATATGGGGATTCTGTCTTAATGTGTAAACCCCCAAATCATACTCTGCTCTTAAAATAGGGCACACAACTCCACAGACAGTGGTGTATTTTAACATTTGAGGGAAAAAAAAAAAAAACAACAAAAATTTGGCAGTTAAATATGTCAAACGTTCCATGCATTTACTAAGACAGAATAAAGGTTTGACAGGCATTGCCAAGAAAGACAAGACCAAGCCGCTGTGGCCTGCAGTACAACCACAGAGCAAGAAAAAACACTCTCTATTTCCACAACTGCCTCAAGAAACAGGCAAATGCACTAGAAGAGTAACTTCATGGTGTCGGTGTGAATTAATTCCCTCTGCCCACGTTCCAGGCTGGGTGCTGGAGGACCTGCAGGACGCCTCTCCTGTGCCCCTCTGGCTCTTGGGAAGGCTGAGATCACAGCGGCTCTGGCTACAGGCACAGAATGAATACACAGGCAATTGAGTTACACACGAGCTCACACACCACCCTTTACACAGTGATCCAGCGTGAAATTCCCTTTATATTATTCAGCAGCCTGTTTTTCTACGGGTCACTCCTTCCACAAATCAGGTTCCGTTCTCTCTGGACATTACTACAGATGCGCTTTGGTGGTCAAATGTTTTCAAAGACATTTTAGACTAGAGATCTATAAATATCACCACAGTCAGCTTTAAGGGTACAAAAGTATTTTTCCACTCTCTTTGTTTTTAAGAGCATTCGAAGACAACTTTTGCAGAAAGAACCAAAAACGAATGTCCAACTTATAAAATACAGTCCCTCAACTTGAACTTTGCCTGAAGACCAAGCAGGGCACATTTCAGCCACGAAACAAACTCATAAAAAGCTGAAAAGAACAGGTTATAACTAAGGAACTTCATGTTAACCCCTGATAAACTGCGTGCAATGGAGCATAAAAAAGGATATTAGAAGTTATATACGGCAAGTATAAATGACAAGTCAACAGCCAGGACCATTACCTGTTACATCAAACAAGAGTAAAGGGAAACTTTCTAGCTCTTGGACTACCCTCATCATTCTCCTGAGAGCCATACTAAACTCTGTACTCAGTATGCCAAGACTGAGAACACTGTGTCAGGATCAGGCATCCCAGTTCTTTAAACAGGAACATGAAAGTATTTGCTTATGAGATAAGCTTGCTTCTCTAAGGGTTTTCCTGTGTCCTGGAAAAACTGAAAGCTTCTGTTTGATCCTAAATAGGATTAAAGCACATAGTCATCATCATCGGATCAGTATTTTAACCATTTTCAGCATATAACAAGAATCTCACTACTCATCATTCTGTTCTTTCAACGAATCTTCCCTCTTGTAAATTAAACACTGTCTAAGTACAATACACTATAGCTGCCTCACTTCCAAAATGCCTTTTTCCCCAAATGCAGAGATTGAAACTCCTTCTGAAATCAGTGCATGGTGACTCTCACAGTCACCTCAAAAGACAGAATTTCAGTTTTAAGTTTGAAAACCAAGGCAATGCCCTGTCTTAGGAACAACACCAAAGTGAGAGCTTTGCAACACACTCTGTCTTCCACTTATACAAGTCCCCAACTTTTGACAAGCATGTGGAAAGGAACAGCCCCACCTGCCAGGCACAGCTGTGCTAATGCTGAGGCTCAAAATGGTTATTAAAAGTGGAGTTTTTCAGGGGCAAAATCCCTACATGTGTAAAGCTGCTGAGTATTTCCTGGCCTCTTTAAAACCCCTTTTCAAAACAACCTCTAACAGAAGTAATACAACAGTTGAAGTGGATTTGGCTAAAAATAAACACAAAGAAAACACATAGGTGCTCTGCATCCAAAAAACAAAGAGCAGAGGCTCAACAGTTACTGTCTTCTCCTTGTATGACAACTAACTGCCAAGGGCTTATATCACTCACCTTTGAGGCAAGCCAACAAAGTTAGCACGTGTGGATAGAGTTTGTAAAAACATTTAAAACAATTTGCAAGAAAAGCAGCAAAAGCAAGCAAGAATTCTGATTGATTCCTTCTAAATCTGCAGTATTTACCAGTACTAACAGTGGACTGATGATGGTCCTTCCCACGAGACCCCAGCTACTTCCAGAGAATCCACTATCAGCTCAAGTAGAATAACCTCATGTAGCAAAGACAGACCAACTCCAAATCTCTTCCTGACATGCTGACTTTATTCAAAGTACCAACTCAGAACAGTCACCCTTGGTGCAATGAACACCTGTTGGAAAACTGTGGCATTTCCATTTATTTTAAGATTTGACCAGGTACTACCTATACATCTCAATCCAATCTTACAAAATACAAATTTCCTGGAAAAGATTTCATGGAAATTCTATTATTAATTACTGGGGGTGGGGGGGAAACAACGAGTAATATAAACAGTGAAGGGCCATCTGAAAAGCACAGCAGGACTGCAAAGTCATTCCAGCCTGTACTACATGAAATGAAATATATTCTATAATTATTTCTTTTTAATGCCATGTCAATGCCTCTTATTGTGAAGGCTTAATGTTATGATGCAAGAGAGAAAGACAAAACTGACACACATTCAAAGCTCTAGCATTACAGGCTACAGTTCATATACAAATGTAAAGCCATCATCCACTATAAAAAGTGCTTTGATTTAATTCAGTGATCATATGTCAGTAAAGTGTGCAAGGCAAAAGACGTTTCTATCAGTTAGAAGTTTCAGTAAGCACCCTACAGTGTTTTCACACCAACAAAATAAATGAGATTTGTCTCTGGCACAGACAAAGCACTGATTCTCACAAGGGACTAAACAGAGCATTCAATTAAGAGTACACCACTGCTTTTCAGCTCCTGATACATAAAAATAGACATCTTACCAGAGAAAAAGCATCCATGAACAGATGCTTTTTTTCCCACTCCTTTATAAACCATGTTCAGCATCAAAAAAGATTGACTAACATTTTAAGCAAACAAATTTCATACTTCTGGTTGTTCACAAAAATGAGCTTGATCATCTTGTATTACAGTATCATTCTGAAGCACCAGTATAATGAAGAGATAATCAAAGAAACAAGAAAAGCATTCCTATTACCACATCATTGCTTTTTACAACTACTCAGCTAAAACACTGAAAGCTCCAGCAGACCTTATACTTTTTCCCTTTCTGACATCAGTACTAGTAATAGCCAGGAGCATCACGACAAACCATATTATTTTATGGGTTTTCTGGCACTTCTTTCCATCTGCAAAGGATGTTACCATCACTACTACAGGGTATTTTAAATATCTCCTTAAAATACTCATAGCAGCCTCTGCAAATAGCCACAACTGATTAACATCTGTGAACGAATGCAACTAACTTGCAATTAGATTTGGAAAGTAAAGGGTAAGCTTTACCGAAGTTGGTAGTCAGCTACAAACAGAAAGGGAAAATTACCTTTAATAAAGAATTACTCAGATGACTAAATGAGCTGGGATCCAGCAAAACACATTTTAATGTACCTAGGGGTATATATTCATGAGCAAAAAGCCAAGTCCCACTAATGAAATAGAAGTCTGCATCCTGGGAATCAGAGGTCCAGAAAGGAATTCAGAGGTCACAGTGGAGGACCACATTCCCAGCTGAATGCTGTGAGTAAAAAAGATAAAGTGCCATTGTACTGTTGGAAAATGCAGCCACTTGTCTTGGTCCTGGACCCTTGACTTTAAAAAACATATTGAAAAGTCTGGAGGATTAGTGAAGAACAACAAAAATTTTATCTGGTCAGAAAAAACCAAAATGAGTCCATTCTTCTATAACAAAAAGGACAAACTTTCAGGTTCTCTAACTCTTCCACTTCAAGTTGCTTCTCCAGGAGATTGCATTAAACAGCAGGAGTCTCTAGTCTCACTGACAGATGTTCTAATATCCAGTGTCTAAACCCTAAAAATGCATAAAGGTAGTTTGAAATAAATACACATTTGGAGAAGTAATGATTACTTGCCATTTTTACAGATCATATAGGAGATGGGTAAATTCTCTATCATTTAGTTTTCAAACCATGATTTGAAAGCCTCCCAAAAGCTACGTGCTAGCTCATCCACAGCTGTAAAAGCAGACGCAGAAATTACTACGGAAATTATACAGCCTGTGCTACACAGGTCAGGGTAAAAGACTACTCTGATCTGATTTCTGCCCTTAAAATCTATGAATCTACACTGAAGATAAAATTGTAAGCAGGTAGTTCTATTGGTTTTCTGTATCACCAAGCCAGTAAGCACATGCTCTCTCAAAGAACAAGCATTAAATATATCATCCCCTCAACATTTGTCACTGTGCTGGATAATTTACACAGATACTTAATCACAGGAAGTCCCTTGTGAAGGCAGGAGAGGAACTCTGGCTGTGCAGCAGAGTCCGAATGGTGCAAATGGCAAGCAGAGATGCTCAGCCCTGCACAGCAGCAGTGAGGGGCTTAAACAACAAGCCATGGAGTAGAGGCAACATTAAGAGCCTGCACCTTTGGTCTCCATGCAAACCACTGCCCCCCAGATGTCCCTGCAAACTGACCACATGCTCAGAGCTGCCTGAGAACAAAACCCAGAGTAAGCTTAGCTGCAGTTACTACAGCACCTCTGCAGGTTCGGCAGCCACACTCACCAAGGGCTCCAAGAAGACACCAGGAAGAGATCACTGTATATTTATTCTGCTTTTACATCCTCCATAAGTCTTCGTACTGACCACTACTGGATGAGGGATTTGGGGCTAAGCAGACCTTTGACCTGTCAGCTGACATTGACTGATGAATGCTGGTGGCTTTAACAATATATAAAAAAGACAAATCATCATGCTGTGATTTGTTGTGGGTAGCAACTCAAACAAATTCACGCCCTCTGCAAGTGCTGGAGCTAAAAGGGCTGTAAGTGCAGAAAAAGATCCGTTGTCTACTCTGTACATGATGTTTGTCCTCACAGCATTCCTTCTACCTTGATGTTGCAACATTTAGCTACAAGCAGGCAGCATTTAGGTATTTTACACAAAAGTGTAGAATTCATTCCTACCTAAATATATATATTTATATACATGATGAGTAAGGACAACAAAAATAAACACTGCACAATAACTGTGGTTAATATTTCAACCCATCCCTTAATGATACCACCTCAATGCCTCAGGTACAGGGGTTTTCCTAAACAGTATTTTCCATGTTCTTTCTGCTGATGGAATATGTCAAGCTAGTCAAGGTAGAATTGCAGAAAATTAGTATTTACCTGTGTTGCAATACCTGGATCCAATCGCATCAATTACACATAATCACTAGATGCAGTGTTTGGGGACAGGCATGCAAACAGGAAACTTGGAAACGGAAACTGATGCAAGGCAGCAGTGGAGAAGCCTCATGTCCAGCTTTTGGAATGGGATCCTGCTGCCCAGCTCTGCAATGTGGCCATTTTCCAGGCTTGCACAACAGCAAGTCTATCTCACAGCGTGGCCTGGAGCAGCTGTATTTGGGGTTGAACTGTTGTTGAGGCATCATTCAGGTTATGAAGCAAAAGCACTGAAGCTGAAGCAGGGAGTCAAAACGAGCCAAGCTGGTCTTGGGAGCACAAAACAGTAAGGGCAGACAGCAGAGTTAGGGGACAAGGACAAACTAGTGCCTTAACAAATGTTCCGTCCAGTGCTCTTCCACCCAAAACCTCCATACAGCACTTCAGGTACGATGCAAAATCCCTGGCAAAACAGAGCTCACCTGAAGCTAGAAAGGCCATCTTACTATTCTTAGCCTCTGGGACATCACCATACCTAGAAAAGCCATCTTAGTACTCTTTCTTTTCCCAGCCTCCACAAGCATCAGCATCTTAGCTTTTATTTTCTTTTTTTAATGTGTTTCCTCAATTCAATTAGCATCCAAGAAACACTGATTAAAAAAAAACAAACAAAAAAAACCCCCAAAAAACCACAACCACACAAAAAAACCCCCATGTACAAGATGCACATCTTTCAGATATAAAGTAACTCTTCATTTAAGGGCAGGGCAGCCTTGAGACACATCAGACTCGGGGTCCCTTCTGGCCAGGGGTGGTGGGAGCCTGAGCTCTGCCTTGACCACACCAGCTCACTGAGGCATGTTTCATCTACCTCCTCAAATAAAAGCCAAGTTTGCTCTACCTCTAGAAATCAAAAGGTGCAAATTGTTTGTTTACCAGGTATCAATTCACAGGTAGTTGGCCTAATTCTGCCTTAGTTCTTTCCTTCTACAAGGTCACTTTTGAAGTGGTTTTATTCCTTAAGCCCTTTGAAATTCTGTGCAAGACAAACCAAAATATTCTGTGGTTAGAAAAGGCCTAGGATGGGTCACCTAGTCTCTTCCTTTGGCTAATGGAACCTGTTCCCAGGACTTCAAAAACAAAGCCTAATTTTTAAAAAACCAAGACAACAGCAAAAGACATTGCTGATGATTTCTCATGAGAGTATTGATTTTTCCCCATTTTCTCTGCATTTTGTTTTGAGAGGGGATTTTTTGGGTTTTTATTTTATTAGAATAAATGACACATTTTCAAAAACTAAAAAAGCATCTTTTAGTTGACAATTGCACTGAACATTAACTGAAATCTGCAAAGCCATTTTTCCCGTGCACAATCAAAAGCTGACAGACAGGGAAGCACAGAGAGTATAAAAAAAAACCACACAAGCAAGCTGAGAGAGAATGGGTAAAACAGCCATCCTGAATCAGCTCTGAGCTGCTCTAATGGAATTAGGGTCACCCTGACAGAAACACAGTCAGATCACAGAGAAAATTTAATAATTTCTTATTGCAGTCTGCAAAAGCTGGGGAGGATCTGAAATAGCTGTCTGCCAAATTAGCACTTCTGTATCCACCGTTCGTGCGCATGTGCCCCTTCCCACTCACCTTCTCCTCCCAGCACCCCACCAGAGCAGCCAGGAAAGCACCACTCCCCTCCTGCTGCCAGGGAGGCACCCAGAGAGCCCCTCTTTTTCTGACACTCTGCCAATCTGTTTAACCTTTGGATGCCACTTCAACTCCTCATCACTGACATTCTTCACAGCTCCGGTGACCTCGATTCCCGGGGAGGCACCAGCACAGCGCGGCGCTAATTCCGCCGGGCAATACACACTAAATCTGCTTTATCTCAGGCGTTAACATCCCGCTTTCTGCCAGCTGCCTAAATTGTCAGGAAGCTACAGCAGCAACACTGAGACGTGTTACAATAGCAGGTGGGGAAGGTAGGGAAGACCCAGCCCTGGGTGCTCCCTGAGCACCCAGCCAGGAGCCACGCTGTTGCCAGGGATGCAGCACAGCCCATCTCCAGCCATCCTTTTCCTGCTCCTATAAAAAGCAATTTGAGGACTGACTCAAGAAAATCTAGGGATAACCCTGCTCTCACTATCCTGTTGTTTTTAGTAAGGGAAATGCAAGAATGCTTTGCAGATACAGAGCCTGCCCATCCCTCCACTGACTCCAAGCAGCACTGCAAGGGGAAAAGGAAGAATCACAGTGATTTCTTGGGAACAGCCATAACCAGCGCAGTAAATAAATGCTCTTTCGCTGAAGCCAACAGGATGCTATGGGGACTAAAAAACAGAGGAGTGTGCACATGGGGTGCTCCTTTCACAGCATCCCTCTCTAGCTTCTGGAAGCTCCAGTGTCCATATATTGTCGTATCTTCCCCTCGCCCTTCACTACTGTCCTGAATCAGGATTCTCCAATGCCAGATTCACTACTGCATCACTTGTCTGCATCACTGATGGCAGGTCCCATAAAATGCAGGGTGTGCAGGGGTTGACGTTCTACCCCTGCAGAGGCACAGAGCAGATAGGTCCTTTCACATAGCTCCCAGCCTCTGATGGTTGGTGGCAAGATTCAGTGGGTAAGATGTTAGAAAAACTCTAAGTTGCTAAAATACACGGAGTTGCTAAAAACCACTTTCCATCCTAGGAAACTCTTGATTAATCCATGGTGGCTGTGATGGTTAAAAGGTCAGTGCCCTCCAGAGCTGCCTTCCAGATTAGGAAAAAGCAATTCGGAGTTGAGTCTGCACCAGAGAAAAAGACATACATACAGATAAACTTGCTGCTCAACACAGAAATGTTCCACATCTGAGACACCACATAGAAATAGAGCCAATTTTGTTAAATTCAAGCATGTGGAATTATTCCACAAAATTAGCAAACCACATCTACCACAAGTTACCCTCAGGCCAAGAACTGTCCTGGGACATCTCAAGCTCCACCAGGGTCTGCACATCTGTGATGTGAGTGATGCTTCTCTCCTTTGCAGAAGCCAGTATGAAGATAATAAATTTCGGGGAATTTTTATACACCTCAGAACACTTAACAAGTACTTCTCTATGCCAGATTCCAAAATGGGCTACAATGTGCAGACAAAGTGATCTGAATAAGCACCTTTAACAGAACCAGCAGACAGCAAAGTAAGCTGAGGAAGGAGACAGCTGCTGCCCCCAGTTTAACTGGGCAGCTCAGACTCATACAGACCCATATTAATCTGCTGCCTGTACAAGTCATCCCTAATGACAACAAAATAACTGAATTTGTATGTTTCTTCACATCCCTTCTTCACTCTTCTCTCCAGCTTCCCTAAATTTAGGTCTTCCTCTCAGTCAAGGACATTTAGGCACCCCCAGTCTGTCTCCTACATTCAGCCAGGCTCCTACCAACATGAATCAAGACCTCCTTCAACTTTCACAAAATTATATCTAATTATAAGTCAGGTGACTAAAGCTGCAGTGAGAAAGAGATGACTGCTGGCAGCTCAGGAGGTGCACCATGGTCACCTCATCTCCAACTCAAGCATCCCAAGAGCCCTGGGTACTTTCAGAGGCAAAAAGTATTCACAACTGCCAGAGTCTGTGATGAATGTGCAGACATTTGGACACTGAAAATCTGGGTACAGGTTAAAAAAAAAAGGGGAGGGGGTCTGCACAAATACTTGGGATTGCTGAACAAATACACACCACAAGATTATGCAAAAAAGCATCAAGGTTTCCTGCTCTCTGCATAACCCATTCCATAAAACATTCCTACCATAAAGTGTTTTTAGTAGGCTATCATTAGCCATGTTTTTGTCCTCTTGTCTGTCCACAGTAGCATTTTGTGCACATATTTCCCCTTGGCTGGATGGGCTAATTAAAGCCAGTCACAACAACTCTATGGGACTACCAGGACAACAGCAAGGACACAACAGCTAAAAGTATGACCACAAGGAAACACTGTACTCCAATTCTGCCAAAATATAGGTGTAGGAAAGCTATACCAGAAGGCAAGAACTCGCACCCTCTTCCCCAACAGCTTTCTCCAACAGCAACTGCCTGCTGACTCAGGAGAGATGTCTCAGTGCTACACAAATTACGAGAGCTGGCAAAAGAACAAGGAAAAGTAACAGGGATTACTGTGACCCCAATACTTCTTTCTTCCTCCGCCCCCAATTTTCTTTACTCATCTGTGCATGTTAGAAATCAAACTGTCAGGTTTTGATCTTGCAGCTTCTACAGAAATTCTTTCTGCACTTGAATAAATTTTGTCAGTCTTTTTAGTTCTACTTATGCCCCTTCACACACCCTGTTTATCTGCAATGCACACACTGGGAAATAGAAGACTGGGGGGGGGAAGCTGTCTCTTAACCCTCAGTTTCCAGTACAAACAAGGTTTAATATTTCTGGAAAGAAATTTTGCAAGGCATTCAAGCTTTCCAAAACCAAATGTTACTTACTGTCCGCTCCTGCTAAAGGCAGCATCAAACAGCAGAGGATGGCTGCTGGCACAGTGAGTACTGGGATGCAGAAGTTAGGCACCATATTCCAAAACAGAGCAAGTCCTCTTCAGTCTGAGGCAAGTGGTCAGTACATCCAGTGTTACAGACACAAACTTACTCCTGCAAACCAAAAGAGAAAGAAAAGGAAAATTATTATGACACACAGATTAACTGCCAGTATACCAAACTGCATTGCAAAGTCATCATTACAGATACTTTTAAAAAGAAATTTACCTATCTTCCCTGCATGAGCAGTAGAGCACCACACACGCCTCTGAATTCAATAAGCTGATTTCAAGGGTCAGCAGGCATAAATGCACCTCTCTCTAAGTTTACCTTCATGTACAATCTGGTTTATGGCCCATTAATGCATCCTTTAGTTGCTGTTGTTCACAACAAATAGCTCTGAAGCTGCACATTACATTCAAGAAACAGTCTAAAGCTCTTGTAACTCTCCTTCCATGTGCCCTAGACAGACATGGTTGACTACATGTGTAGGGTGGGTTTGTGATCAAATTGCACGTGAAGCAGAGCTTGGACCATCCAGCTGGGCTGGTGTACACCAGGCAAGTCTCAGCGGGTTCCAGTGGAAGAAACAGAAGCTGAATTGGATCAGCTGTCAGCTCACAGGGTGAGAGTCACAGTAGAATGTTATTAAGGAAAGTGTCTATAAAGAGAAGCTTTACCCAAAGCAAACACCTCAGCTTCAAATTCCCCAAAATGGAGGCAATGACTACCTAAAAGGATTCATGATTGGATATTCCCTCTCCAAAACAAAGCAAATTATCTTGCAAATTGCCTTAACTTGGGCATCTGCTTGAAATTGTAATACAGTAAATTTCTTGATAACCAACCAAAAAAAGGCAAGTATTTAAAAAGAATACAATTTCTGTGTATCAGTCTTCTCTTAAGGAGAATATAATCATTGTACTTCCATCTCAAAGTCTAAGGTCCACCTATTAACACAGACTTTAAAGGAGCTAGCAAGCACCATGCCCTCAGCAACCACACTCAGCAGTGACAGAGGCTCACACCTTCAGTGTCAGGCATCTCAATGCAAGCCCAATAGTTATTTAAAAGTAGATGTGATTCTCCACTAAGCAGCAGAAGTTACCAAACTTACCAACACAGCATTATTAGGGAAAAAAATCTCATGCTGGCAGATGCCAGCCTGAGTGGACCCTGTGAGTATCCTTGAAGCAAAGCAGCTGCAACTGTGCACACTGTTCGTGGCCCAACATGCCACTCTTACTCGTGTTGGCAGACATTTCAAAAACATCTTCAGGACTGCTCTAACAAAGATATTTCTGAATTTTGCTAGGTTTGGGAGCGTATTGTTTTTTGGAAACCGCTGAGCTTTTGATGGAAGTATCACAAGTTACAAACACGTCTACTTCTGACAAAAGCACGTTGCTCAAAGAATGCCAGCAATGATCGTGCCTAGGGAAATCCACGAGAAATCTCAAGAGAATCTACCTCGGCAAATATTTACAGTGCATAGTACTAACAAACAGGAGATCATGATTCTTCTCCATTCTGTTACTGTATTTGCACAGTAAATCTTTTCCCATGTTATAATACCGCACAACACAGAGAAATTT
Source organism: Ploceus nigricollis (assembly GCA_013399945.1). Classification (NCBI taxonomy): domain Eukaryota; kingdom Metazoa; phylum Chordata; class Aves; order Passeriformes; family Ploceidae; genus Ploceus; species Ploceus nigricollis. The sequence continues at coordinate 1,018,682 of VXBC01003930.1, read as the reverse complement.
TTATTTATGCAACATCTTCTCCAGCCAAGACATCTGAAAATACTTTACAAAATAACCTAGCTCTAACCTAGATGCAGAGAGAATACTGATCATCTCATCCTGCTTTTATTGTCTCAATGAGAACGCATAAATCTAACTAAGTTCAGCAGCAAAATTTTGAATACTGCAGAAGAGGCTCTTTGTACCAGCCACACACTCAGTTATCTCTGCTGCCCTCCAACTTCCCCATCCTCACTCAACTCTCACCAAAGGATTACTAAAAGCACCATTTACATGTCTTACTTAGTCAAGACAGATACAGGTAGTTGCATCTTTATAGCTGCATAAGCTCTATTCCAACGATAGAACAGCTCAGTCCCCAAGCAGCTGGCCCAGTGTCAGCCAGCTCCCCAGATATGGCCTGCACAGGAATGGGAAGAAATGCCTGGATCAAGAGTGATGATTATGCTTCTAAATTCTGCATGTACAGGGGTAATTTGTGCTGCCTGAAGAAGGGAACCCACTGAAGCACTTTAAGCAGCATTACGTCTGGCTCAACAGCAGCCAGAATCCTAAGAGGCTACTCTTCCTGGGGAGGGGGTGGGAGACACCAACGGTTGAAATTACTGTGTCAAAACTAATCATGTGTGTCAAGCTCCGTAAGATTAGGACAGAGAATGAGTTTTACAGGTGGTGCTGAAACATCTTAGGTATTTGTCAGACCACAGTGGGGGTGAGCAGCTTTCAGAGAGCTTTTCCTCTTTCATTCACTTCCATTAGCAACAAAAGTGTCTCATCTAACCGTGTATCTTGAGCACAGATTGCTCAGAGTCTTGTCAATAGCACCTCCACAGCCCTCATTCAGAAGTAACTCTCAGGAACACAAAAACCCCAGTTAAAGAATAGGTCTGTCTCTTGATTTCTCTCTTCTTTCAGTAAATGTGATCAAGCTTCTCTCCAGTTTCAACAGATTTATAACTTTCCTCTCCAGCCCATGAGATACATACAGCATGCACTATGCAGAACTGATGAATTGTCAGATACCCTACCAGATGCTTCATAGACTTGATCTTTTTCAACTGTTTAGTGCTCTAAATAATTTACCATCTGGTAGAAAAGCCAGATTTTCATATGCCAGACTGCTGCCTGTCCCTCCAAAGTTAATAGACCACCTTTGGCCTTTAACAGGATCAAAATTTGCCACTTCCTCCTTCTATGGTTGCTCTGCTTATGGAAAAGTTGTCTGCATTCAATAATTAAAGAGCTTTAAATTGGAATGTTTTAAAATTTTATAAATCTCAGTAGCTGTCATTCTCTTTTGAAAGTGAAAATAGTAAAAAGCTTCTCCCAGTGGTTCAGCTTTCCCAACAAGACAACCCAATACTCAAAGCAAGGGTGTCAGCTGAAGTTCAGTTAACCCTTAGAAGGGCCAGTGTTGCTCTGACAGTGTTAAACAGCAATCCTGAACCATTGCTAAAGGCTTCCCTTCCTGGGGCAGAAGGCAGCCTAGGATGGAAAGCAGCTAAAACCAGATAATATTGGTAGATTTTTGGCAACAAGCTAAACAAATACAAAGTCAGTATTGCTTTGGCAAAATCAAGTACAACAGCAACTGACCAAATAATGCTCCTGCAATTCTTAATGTGTCCTGTCCCCAGCAAACTCATGCCTCTTCTTTCTGCACTTGTGGTGTGCAGGTGTGGTGTGCTCTTCAGGCATGCCTCTATTGTTTCTGGACTGATCTCCTGTACACCAGATGATCTCAGCCCCTTCATTCAAAGGCCTCCTTTAATCTCACTGCTTTGGCCAGCATCTCGCAACTAATATTGCATTTGGGAGCCCAGACACTGTACAAGAAGGTTTTTCAAAAACACACGTACATTCTCATTTCTTCTTCTGCATCTGGTCCTGGCAATATTATCAACTCTAGACTACATAACCCAAAATTAGGCTGAGGCTAAGCACTCCAGATGGCTTTGTAAAAACAGCTTTGAGTTTAGCAAGCTAAACTCCTGCCTCTGCTCCAAACTCAGTGTTAGAGCTACCGAGAGCTAGTTTGGCAGAAAACTAGAAAGCAGGAAAGCACAACAAAAAACTAGCAATCTTCATTTAAATATATCAGTTTTCTGCTGTGGGGCAGGTGGATGGAAAAGAGGCGGTCTTGAGGACATTTTTTGAAACCTACATGGTTTGATTCTTTCAGACAGGCAAAAAAGCTGGACTCATTTAAAACAGAGCCAAGAATACCAACAGCTCATATGGTACTAAGAAATTCTGGCAATGAGTACGTCTCACAGGAGACTGCAATGAGATTAGAAAAAGCAGTCAACTTTAAAGAGTCAAGAGGAATTTCAAACCAGCACTGAATAGCTTATGTCCTCTATGAACTCTTCTGTTAGATAAACTGAACTGAAACAAGTGGGTCACCAGCCAAGACTGGCACAGTGAAGAACAGCATCCCCAAAGCAAGCCTGCCCATTCCAAATCAGGGACAAAAACACTGCACTAAAATCGCTTTTTAGGTTAAGCTACTTTGCAGCCCAAAGAATCTAAGAAGTCAGCACAAAAAAGTTCTCTCCAGGAACCCCTGTACATCCATGGAACTGCCAGGTTTCATTGTGTGTTTGAGTACTGAGACTGCCTTTGTTGTGAAACATCGTTAAGAGACTCTGAAGAAACATTCAGGGTGGGAAGGTGAGCCCAGTCCATAAGCAATGTCCTTAGCTGACCTGGAGATGTCACAGTGTCTTTTCAAAAAGGAACCTGAAACAATTGTGTTTGTTTTTCAAGGTGGAAACCTCCTGAGCATTCTCAAGGTGAGCCCAAGTATGCAGGTCAGAAAAGACCAACTGGGCACACCCAGATGATGGTAAAGACAGGGCTGAAATTACATCAGCTTCTCCCAGTGCTACTACATGCGCAACACGATCAAATTTTCCTTGTGGACCTCTACCCTCTATATTTTACACAAGTATCTGAAGGGGAATCAGTGCTCCAGAGGGACCCAACCAACACAATACCACCTGATCAACTCTGGGGTGTCACATCAGCGACGGCGATCATGCATCACGCAGAGCAATAAGGCAGCTCTTTATTTGGTTAAAAGTGAGAACAATAACTGGCTACAGCTCAGCTGCTTCGCTCTGTACATAATGCCTCATCTGTGCTCAGAAGGAGGAACAGGAAAACCATGACACACCACATAACTCAAGACCTTCATATTGCACACATTAAAAGTTGTGGAAGCAGTTACACACAAGCTAATGACTTTTCAATGTTTCAACTTCACTACATTAGTATTCCTTCAGCATAGATTTCTTTGTGCTTTTCTGCGAGAAATATAATATAAAGAGACTTGGGGAGTACAGCAATATGGCCAAAAAAGACAAAATGAGTCTCATTTCACTCCAAACTCCCACATGCAGGGAACGTATTAGAGAGATTCAGTGGGGAGATATATGAAGATGGCGACAATAGCAACACTACAAGAGATTTAGGGAGGAACTTCCTTTGAGCTTGCAATACAATAAAAAGACCAAAAGCTAAATAAACTGCCACATGAGCAAAGGTACCACCTCTGGGACCCAGGCATGAGCAGGCCCAGAGCATCAGTCTGATGCTCTCAGTTACAAGGCTCTCAAACCATCTGGAGAGAAGGAATGAACAAAGCAATTCAAGAACCAGAAAGGATAAAAATCTCTGTATAATCACAAGCAGTAGACAGACTGGCTAAGAATTTGATAGCTATCTGTAAGTACAAGAAGGATACAAAACACCAAGAAAGGAGTGGAGGAGTATAATTAGCCACGGACATGTAACTGTGAGAATGAGACAAAGCAAACATAAGTGTATGCAGAATATTCTCAGTAAACAGTCAAAAGAAAAAAAAAAAAAGAAGAGGGAAACACATCCCTCCCCGGAAGTATTTTTCCCAGAAGGAAAATGTTTCATCACCTGTTTGGAAAGAAAATAAAAATGGGGTAGGAAAAAACAAAAAGAAAACCCAAAATATCCCATAATCTGGGAAAAGAACCATAAACAACAAACTAATACAGGCTGACTGGTATGGAGCAATATATGTAACAGCAAGAACAACTCAGAAGTACTTAAAAAAGTTTCTCCTTATTTTGATAAGGCACGAAAAAGTGAGAAGTGTTTAAGCACAAGCTGGCCCAGTTACAGGTCACTGTGATCCTGAACATGCAATCCCAACTTGACCCAAGGAGAGGAGCAGAGCCACTTTCAAGCAGAATACAAGCACAACTTGAATATTCCTGTCAGCTTTATTGGCTACATTTGGTTCTGAAGACATTAATTTCTGAAGGTGTCATTGCCTGCAGACAATACTAGATAAGAAAGAGGAATTTTTCCACTGGAACAAGGATTATGAAGGGCCCCGTTAAATAACTGGAGATAAGTTAAAACATCCACTTAAAATATAGATCAGCCTTGAGCCTCACGAGCCCAGCTATCACTCACAGTGAGCACTAAGCACAGATTGCTGTAGATCACCCTACCCAAGTGTAAAGGCTCCTAATGCCTGCTGTAAAATATCCTTAAAAGAAGTAAACTATTGCATATCAGCCTTTCAACAGAAGTCTCTAACATTTCCAGAATAGGCCCAGCACTGCATCCAGATGCATGAATTACAGATCCAGGGCAGTAGAAAGTCCCACAAAAAATAAAACTTAATTCAACTATTCCTTAACTATCAGCAAACTCCACTAATGTGAAGAAACATGCTCATGAGTCAGACATTTCCACAAAGCAAGAATTTCTGTGCTTTTCCTACAAATTATTGTACACATGACAATATATTCCTAATAAAAATGACTGTACTGTAACAGGCTTGACTGAATTCAGCACAGTAGAAAACAGTGCAAGGACTAAAATCACTAGGTACTAAGTCATCTCCTCTAAATGCAATTCCAGGGCATTAAGTTCTGCACAGCCAGGGTGCAGACAGGTGGTTTTAAACTAAAGAGAGGGCGAGCTGAGAAACACGGTCCTTCTGGGCTTGCTGCTTACAACACACCACAGCTGAGTGCCATTGACTGTACAGCTGTGGTGCTGTTATTCCTGCATCTGGAACCAGCAGTGCCAAACACACTGGTTCTGCATCTCTCAGACTGACAGAACAAGCAAGGCAGAGCAGACCTAAGTTCCACTGAGCACCAGAACTAATTTTAACCAAAACGGTAAGAATGCAAATGATTGACCAGGTGAGATAATCTGTCCTTCCATCCCTTCAAGGATCTGCATGATGTCTAATGGCTTGAAGCCAAACTAAATCCTAAATCAATTCTAATTCAAAATTAAATCAGTTTCCTCTTTGTAAGAATGCTTTTACTCTATCCACATATCTAACTCAGCCTCCTTAGAGGCCTCAGTGTCAAAATTTTTGAGACCTCCCAAAATCTGAACAAGCCCTTTCTCTGGCTTGGAGATTTTGAGCAGTTTCTAGAAATTTTCCTTTGAAGAATCCATCAAAGTTAGACCCTGTGAGAACATGATCTTCAGGTATTGTGTTATTTTTGCAGTAATTTTTACTTCAATCAGAGTACAAGATACATAAAGAACTTTTTTCTGGGGGGGGGGGGAAAAAGTTGTCCTTTTAAACAAAAATACCTTACGTTTGCGGGAAGCTCAGTTATGTTTTATGTAACATAGCATACTACTGGGGTCTGCTCACTTAATGCCTTTCAGATTAACAGCTTATTCTAAATCTGCTTTTGCCAAGACCTCAATTTCTGGAATTTGCTTAGCTTTTATATTTAGAAATACTGGGCACAATACTAGTAGCAAGTCTTCTACAATATTTTCAGTGGTTAAAAAGCGATGTAAAGTAATAATTTCCCTCTTTGGCAGCACACTCCTCTTCCTCAACTGCCTTCCTTAACCTCCCGTCATCCACCAAGACAAATTTTCACACAAGACAATGGCACTGATTTACCTAAATAATTTATCTTCTATGTATAGTCAGCAGTTCTTCAAAGTCCACCTTGGATCTTTCAATTTTCCTTTTATACTCATTTTACTTTATGCACTCTACTATTGATAAATGAGAGTTGGGTTTCCAAATTTTCATCTCAAATAGCTTCTCAAGCCTGCCACCTACCTAGAGCATATTACTCCCAGCTAACTGCTTTCCCCAGTTTGCTTTCTTATGTTCCCCTATTGATTTCAAACCACATCAAGGAACTGATTCACTCCCCCCTTGCACCCTTCCCTTTTTCTTTTCTGCTCTTACTTTTTCACATTATAATATTAGGGACACTTTGACTAACTTGTTCACTTTCTTGTAAGTTAGCCTTTCTAAAGTTTACCATCATTCTCATCGTTTTCATCTTCTTCACCCCTCTGAGTTCAATGATGTATTCGTGCCCTATATTCACCACAGTCATGGCCACGCATGAAGACATATGTGAGGAGTCCACAAACACCTTCAACCTTGCTGATGCTGCAGCCAGGAGTGATTAAATAATCCTGAGCAACTCCTTGTGTCTGCAGTTATTTTAAGCCAGGTTCTGGAAAGAACACACACGCTGGTGACAAACCCCCCGCCCACTGTCTCACAGCCTCTGTCGCACACAACAATTGAGTAAAAAAGGACTCCCTGCTTTGATCCTGCTCACAGAGACAATAATCCTTTTCCACAGGTCCACCAAGCATACACAAAGTGCCAACTTCTCAAATATATCTTGGCTGCCATCTTTTCTAGACGTGGGCACCACCAGCTGAAGAGCAGCACGGCTCCACCAGACGGGATTCCCACCTATCCCAGCCACCCTGTCAGCCAGCACCAACCCGTGCAGGAGAAGGCGGCAGCAGCCTGCCACAGGGATGGCTTCTTCCTAATGCCATCATTTAGCAGACAACTTATGCCCTACTGGAGGGTTTATGTATCCAATTAAACTTCCTATAATTCTCATCTTGTGAAACTATGAACATTTTCAATGCTAGATTTTGGAATTATTCTCTCCCAAAGGGCTTTGAAGTTAATTATATCATAGTTGTTATTACTGTCTCAACCACGGATACTGCTTGAACCCCATTATTTTGTGTATTACTGAGGGCTAAAATAAGAATAGCTGCTGTATTGGTGTGCTCTGGAGCTAGCCTTTCCTGCAAACTGCTTCTATAACCTTTGCCCAAACATTATGTATGCTCGGTTTATATGCAGGTAGTTAACAGAGCCCAGTAGGGTAAATGGACTTATTACATTTATTAAACTGAATTCTCTCCATGCAGAACGCCCCCAGCATCCTGCAGTTCGATGGCTCTGGAGGCATTTTGGCATTTGGAAGACAGCACCCAGAAATTCCCTCCGCAACTAATAAGCAAGAACTATGAAAGCACAAGTTTCATGCAATTGCCTTCTGTATGAAAAATGAAAACTGTTTCTGTAACCTCTAAAGAAACCTAGATGCAATCAAGCTTATTGTAATAAGATGCTAAATTTATGATTATTCCTTTTTATTTTTTCCTTCTAGTAAGGCCCCCTAGCTTTGCTTTGCCAAAAGAAAACAGTCTCTGAGGTGGCATATACGACACAGCACCTAAGCCATATGTAAATAAAAAAGCCCAAGGTGTAATATAATGCTTACTGAAGATGAAGAAACTAAAGGTCTGCAAATTCTCAAATTCCTGATTTAATGGCAGCAAGTCAATCTTAACTCTTAGTACAAGAATTTCTATTCCTAAGTTTTTATTCCAAACTACTTCTCTCCTTCAGTAGCACCTCAGGCTAAAAATTAAACTCAGGTTTTTCGCATCACATTCTGTACAGTAAGACACACAAAACATATACACATCAGATTTTTTCTCACTCAGATCTGAGGCTGTGTGTTCAAAACTGTTTGATGGAAGAAAATCAATTAATACATTTTACAAGTCTTCTTTGTTTGTCAAATCAAAGCAGTAGCTTCCTAGTTACTTCTTGTCCAGAGGGACTGAGATAACAGCTGCATTAAGGCTGCAGCAAATCCAACACTTTCTGGACAGACCAGCCATTTCCACCTTTCATGCCACAAAGCAAACGCCAGGACTCTTCAAACAGGCCAAAATCTGCTTCCACACTCACGTTCTGCAAGGAAATTCTTATGTGGGGACCACACACAAGTGCTGAGCACTTAGAGGCAGCCGCTAGGAAGGCTCCACATGGCTGTGGATGCGTGTTGCCCGACACCTTATCAAGGATGCACAACCCTCATCTGCTTCGGATTAGAAAGATGAGAAAAGGTGGGAAGGCTAACAATATTCTGCACACGTTAATGAACCTGTAATAATTGCCTCTGCCAACCTCAGAAAGAAATCCAAAACATAAAGCCAAGGCAAACATTACTACCTCTCAGGTAAGTTGGGCACATCACCACCCCTACACAGCACTTGCTGCTCCTTGCATCTTGCGTGAACCTGAACCTCCCACGGACCCTCCTCATCCACCATAAAATCTACGCTAAATTTATCACAGATTATGTGTGACTTTGCTTTTTATATCCAGCAATTTTCTGACTACTAGAAAAGGCATGCTTTGCTAACCAAGGGTATTCAGTGCATGGCAATTATGTAGCTACTTCCAATGGCTTTGTTATTTCTGCACTGGAGAGGCAGCAGGAGAGATCACTTCTCACATTCACCACAGCACACACATGGTACAGATAGACGCATATGGGACATTCTTCACCTCTTGGTGGTCCTCCATTCCATCCTATGGCTCTAAAAAAATTAAGTTTTGAAATTGAACCTTAAATAAAGTATTCAAAGGAAAAAAGGCAAACAAAAGATTTCACCCACCACAACACGTCTGCTTCCACAAGACACTAGCTTGCTTTTGATTTTTATAATTCAGTCTTAAAAAGCTCCTCTTCCTCAAACCTTGAGAGCATTTCCTATGTAACTCAGATCTTACAACTTCTGTGCGTTCTCTTTACCAGGAGAATGGTCCCATGCCAACAGTCTGAGTCAAGATAAACCTGAATTCTGAAAGATCAACCTGAAAAATAAATAAATAATGTACCTCACACAAAACTGCCCTTTTCTAATGGAGACTTCTGCCAATAGCAGATGGAAAGACCTTTGAAAAATAAGACATCCCATATGCCATCTGCAGCAACTTTGAGCTTTACTATTGAAATTATTCACTCCTTCCAGGCCTTCACCTTTACATGACCTTGAGTAACACATAAAGAGGATAACACATTATGTGCAGCTTCTTGGGATACTATTCAGTAAAACCTAAGGAAAGAAAATTACTGCTAGCTGTTTTTTCAATCCATTCGTGCATTAGTGTGCTGAAACACATACTTGGCGCCGTTGAAATCAGATTCAATGTACATTTTAGCGTACTTAGGAGGAAAGCTATTTTAATTTGTTAGTTGCCAGAATGTAAAATCCTGAAGGTAAAAAAGCTTCCAGAAGAAAAACAGAACAGATCTTAAAGGGGAAAGATATTACCTAGCTTCACAAAAAAAACAAGGAAAGCTTAAGGTGGACCAGGTTGAGAACAGCTCCAAGAAAAGGAACAGCCCCTTCTTCCTCCACGTGGCTGACGCTGGTGTGGGGCTGACAGCACAAAATGCACCACCTTGTTCATCAAAACCACACATATTAAATTAACAGCAGCACAGTAACTCCTCAGCTGCCAAGAAACAATGGCTCTGAAGCTCTTAGCAACATATGGGGAACATGCTCCAAGTTTTAAGTGTTTACTTTTGGATATGCAATGCCACCAGATGTCCAAGCTTTTTTTTACCTGCAGACTAATGCATCAAAGTGGCTTTGATGACGTTCCCTCTGAAAGATTGTGTGCCCCAAGTCTGCAGCTCTGTGTTCCTCACTTCTAGATGTGTGCCCAGCCCATTAAAGTGGACCTGAGCCAGGCGTGAGCAGAGGGGTGGTTTTACCCAACCAGCAAGAGCACACAACACCACATTCATGCCAGTCCTATGTTTAATGAGCCTACAGAAAAGCAGGACAAAGTCATCCGATGCCAGAGCTCATATCCCTGGCTGCTTGACATCCAGGCAGTGCATGGATTCTGCATCACTCAAACCTGCTTTGGTTTTACCCTTGTGGGTTTTAGTAATTATGCACATACACAGAGAGCTTGCAATCAGTGTACTCTGAATTAAATTTTAACCAATAAATGAAGTATTAAAAGCCACAAAAATTTTTATAACATTTTAATTGTGTATTACAGAACTCATCTGGTAACACCTAATTATAATTCTAAATGAGCAGCAATTAACAAGCTATTTTACGGTGCCTAAGTCCAAAATAAACAAGGTCAGGACAGTCCTGCAGAAGTAGCTGCTAGTATGCACACTGCAGAAGGGAGGCCAGTCTATGCTTGGAATGTACTCATTCCCCAAATTCTACATCAAAGCATTACATTTTAGAAAGTGTAGGGAATATCACCCGTCAAGAACAGGACTTGCTGTATCACTGGATCCTTGTCAGGAAACGGACAGCTCTGCTCCTCACATACCACCCACAACGCCAGTGTTAAGCTCATGTGAAGTGACACACACCAACACTGTGCCACTGATGGGGAAGGTAGGGGCAGGTCCAGCAGAATCAAGTGCTCTCCCTCATCTCATGTAGCAAAGACCCCAAAATGGGATGGGCTGAGGACAGAGCAACAAAGTCTCTCTTCTTCACTCAGAAGCCGTAACACTCCCTGTAGTAAAGACAGCCCACCTATTGCTTGAAAAAATTAGTTAATCTTTCAGAATCATCCAACATTTCCAATCAGGAGCAAGGCAGATACTGTAGACAGAGCCACAGATTTCCTGTTATAAATTCTAGGACATTTCCCACTGACCTGGATGCTCTCTCAGAAACTTCTTGGAAGAACCTTGCTTCTTTACTACATGGATAGTAAGCCAAGTCCTTCTACCTGGTAAGCATCCACTAAGTGTTTCAGAAATAGTTATGGCAAGGAAGTACCCCACTAGAAGTTTTAGGGGTCAACCAGCAAAGGTTCAAAGCCCGGAAGCTTTATTTCAGAATGCATTACCCTTTACTGACAGGTTGGGTTTAAATTTTATTTTCATATTTTATCCTTTAAAAAGAAACATTCTTTGAGAGTTGAAATGTGAGGAAAAAACCTCAGCCTAAATTATATGCAATGTACAAGGTAATTTTCTCTTTTCAGAGGGTAGACAAAGTTTCTGAAAAGGACTTTGAGACAGACTCAGGCATCTGTCTTTTGGTTTTTCCTTTACTACTTTTCCTGTGTCTTCTAAAGAAAGTGAATCTCAAACATCTTCCACAAAGAAGAGGCGTCACTCCTGACTCTAGGGGAGGAGGCAACAGAACAGGAACTTGCCTGATGCAGCTGGTATCCTCTGTCTGTAGGAGCAATGCATTAGACATTCTTAACTAACATTAACAACATGTAAACATTTGGAAAAGTATCAATGATCAGCTTTTAAACCAAAAGAACAAAGTACCCCAGGCACTGTCAGGGCTAGATCAGCAATCCAACTCTAGGAGATGCTGGCAACAGAAAATGTGCTTTATATATGCAGGTGGTTTATGAGAAATAATTTGTGTACAACCCTTTTAAAAAGAATACATGAAGGAATTTGAATAGCTATCTGTCATGAAGCAGTGCTGCTCAGAATAAAGCTTATTCTGTTCTCCAAGCTCACACACAACATAATTCCTGATGGATTAGCCTTCTGGGTCACACTGAGGACACCAGCAGTAGAAGTTGGCTTAAGGTGCTGCAGATTCCCCACCACTCTGTCCTAGCCACAGAAGCACTAAAGCCTCACACCAGATGGGTCATGGTGGTGTGGATCTCTGTGAGAAAGTATTTTGGGCTTGCTCTTCCACCAAAACTTACAGGCTTCAGACAGTCAAGTGAACCTGCATTTGTCCAAATGAGTGTGCCTGAGACCTGGCATCTCCAAGGAAGCCAGGCTGATCTGTTGTCTGACAGGATTATTAAAAATACAAAATAAAAGTATGTCTCTCCCTCGACAGTGTTCATTAAAAACCAATTAAGACTCACGGCTAGCTGAACCAAAGTGACCATCCCTGGTAAATGGGACTCTTTCTGAGCAAAGGCAACAGGAGAGCTCCCAAGGGCTGATATAAACAGTCAGGGCTTTACACATACAAGCATCCCTCAGTACCTTTCTTTCCCAGCAAACATGGAAAACCCTATCCTTTGATTGCATGACAAAGCTTTTGGATGGATATACCGTGGTGTTTATCACTTAAAAGTCATTGACTGCCAGACATTCAATCACTGCCACATGCCTGTCCTGACAACGTTCTCCAGGAAGGGATCCACAGCAGGACTCTGCCTGAAGTCCTGTCTGGTGTTCAGCTACAAGATCAATCCTGACTCTGTACCATGGCTGGGAGGAGGGCACCGTTTCAAGGGCCTGGCAAACTCCATCACACAACCTGCAAGCGCCCGTCCCGCAGCCTCCTCCAGAGCCTTTGCTGCCCAGCAGCACCAGCACTACAAGTGGAGCCAGCAGGACTTCATTTTTTAGCTGTGCAAACAGGAGAGGGAAAGATGATCAAACCACTGCCTGAAGGGAGGATGCACCAGGAAAGCCAAGTGAAACTATAGGCACAGCAGACTCAGAGGCAGCAGCCATCGCTAAGACCAAGACTAAATAACTACCAACAGTCCTTTGCATGAACCAGGCAAAGCTGATTATTTTTTCCAACAGACCAACCCTAGGAAAGACCACCATCCCCAAAACCTTTTTCATCAACTGTCCAAAAGAGTTGCTTGCAAATTACTGGAGGCACAAAAGCTGCAGACTCTTGGCTCTTTATCTTTGAAGGCATGCCACTTGAATTTATCACACTACATGCAAGTCAAACTTTATTTAGCTGAACAAGAATCCTATAAGCCCCCTTTTCCTCACCAGAGAGTGAGAACAAGCAGAACAGCTAGTGCCTTCTTGCTTTACTGAATTCATTATATTAAACCAAAAGCAATGTCATCTTAACTTGAAAGGACTTTTAAAAGAGCTTGAAGCAATTCTGCTGCTGTAGCATTTTTATATTTTGGATTAACTACAAGCCCTCTTAACCCCTCCAAGTTTGTAACAGCACGTACTCATATTCTCTCAAGCTTTCAGAGCAGCCAGCAACCTCTGAGCTGTTAGCAAGCTGGGAGTTAAAGCACACACCATGTACAACTATTGTAATTTGACTCCTCTACGAGTTAAAGAAGTCCAAGTTTTAGGTATTTTTGTCCACAAGAAAGGACCTGCAGAATCTGGTAAATTATCTCAGACATTCCTCATGTCTCATGTGCAATTTCCCTGATTAATAACCCAGGCTCACAGGGGCAATGAAAATCCTACTACAGGTGACAGTCCTAAAACATTACTAAATGTTACCTTTAAAACATTTCCAATTAGCATTAATACAGAAAGATTTCTATCAAGAGATGTTCTGTAAATTCATTATTATCATCACTGACTTTTTAAACTGTTTGTCAAACAGGATTTTTTGACGACTTTTTTTTTCCCAATAGAGTGTATCAGAAGCTATAGAAAACACCTTAGCAGCAACTTTTTTGCAATGAAATATTAAAAAAACCACTCCGCTACCAATAACTGGTTCTGTTTGATGTAGTTTGTCATTTTTCTGGACAGCTGAAAGCCTTAGGCAAATGTGCAGGGAAAAACAGTGAACCATCTCATCCATCTTTTGTTTATTAAACCCTGAGTTTATTCAAGTGGCTCTGAATCCTGAACTACACAAAGTCTTCTGAACCATTCCACACTCAGCAATTGAATCTAGGGGGTAGAGAGAATGCAAAATGTCCTTTATGTTTATTAACTTCTGGAGAAAGCATCAGATAACAAACCCTTTCATCTCAGCTCACACAGCTGAAGAACAGTGAGAAACAATGGCCAGAACCAGACCAGCTCCAGCATGGTGCTACCAGAAAATCCTTGTCAGGTGCTTGGTACACTCCCTGCTGAGAGCACCTCTGTCACTCCTGGGCTCTCTTACCCTGCCTGTGGGGGACACCATCCACAAAACAACCGAAGAGTCATTCATAAGCACTTTCAAGCCTTTTTCTGACCCTGCTGTGTTTTAAGAGCAACGGCTGCATCTTGGGGAGAGCTGGACGTGTGCTGGAGATGAAAGGTTGCCAAGCACTGCCAAGTTATCTCAGACTAACAGTATCTAGGGGAGATGGAGATGGATAGAGTCACAAGATTAAACTGCAAACACTCCCAGTTCAACACTGGTTTGAAAAGGGCTGTCTTTACTCTGTCTATTCACAAAAACATGGGGAAGAGAAAAGCCATTTTTATATACAAAATTGTATTACAAGAGTGCCCTAGAGGCCACTGTATCATTCATTTTCATACTAAATTCAATAAAAATACACCGTTCTTATTTAGATTAAACAGGTGCAGCACCAAGGGGTCTTGCAGCAGCAGCATTTAAGACCTTGTTGAGAGCATGGCCTTCTCTAATCGAAGCAACCAGCCTAATCAGGAAGCTGACATGGGCAATTTGACAGCAGTAGGTCTAGCCCCAGAGGTCCCATACATCACTGCCTATGTCTGCATTTCCCCTCCCTTTGCTATCTTTCCTCACACATTTCCTAATGCTCAAGTGTATACCAAGACAGTTGAGAGGATGCAATTTGTAATCTCATTTAAGCACAACATGAGGTAGCCAAGTTGATTAAGAAAGAAGGGGCCTAAATTAGCTAACTGCCCCTTTACAAGAATTAATTTCTATTCCAGTAGTGCCTATGGTGGTGTGTCCAGTCCAAACACATAACAAAGTAAACAGATGCACTCAAGAGAGACTGACATTTTTCATGAGGCATGGCAGGGGAGCTGTGTGCTTGAGAGGGTGCATGCACTTCAGCCTACCTGATCCATTAGCGCTTGGTCAATGACAAGGAAAGTACAGCCTTTCCTTCCCTTAAGCAAGACACTAATCTGTTACAACTCTACAAGCTAGGGCAATTAATCAAAAGTCTATCATACCATATAAAATGAAAATGGCTCAAAGATGTGCCTGTTCACATCAATTAATTATTAAAGGAGCATTAGCTGAAGCTTTTCACCTGCCATTTAAAAGTTCAGGCTAATATGACACGACACGCATACAACCACTGCAGCACAGCCTCTACCTCCATTCACCCACCCAGCTACCCCCGTTGTGCCTGTACCTGCTCTGTTTCTGCAGACTGGTTCCAGAACATCCCAAGAGCAACCAGAGCCTGCCTGCTAGGGATGCTCAGTACGTACAGCTGGGAGTCAGCGGGTAGCCCCTCCAAATGGCAATCACAACAAGCATTTGCACATGTTTGCCTGACATTTCCTCTTCTGTTTCAAAATAAAGTCCTCAGGCAACAAGGCAAGGGCTTGGTAAAGGTAGCGCAAGCATTCCTAGAAACCACCAACCGTGTTGTTTTCAGCTGTGTTCATGCTGCTGTAATCAATGGAAGCACTTAGCAGTGATGAGCACATACCAGCAAGAAAAAACACCCCATCCTTTATGCCATGGTTGTTATCTTCTTCCAGACCAACCAATGAATCAAGATCACTGACTGCACTAGGAGGCGAAGCACTGGGAGGGCTGGTGCTTAATTAAGCTGAAGTAAATACACCCTGGCTCAGGAGCAGACTGGAATCACCTCCGCAGCACATAAACCAAGAGCAGACAAGAGCATAGCAGCATCAGACCTGCTCATATTTCTACCACTTATGACCCAAGCTTTATTCTAATTGCACCAATTGAAGAATGATTAGCAGTTGTGTGGACATTAAATGCCCTGCTGATGTAACCTAAACAGATTTGCATTATTTAGAACAATTACATAAGGCCATAGCTGTGAAACTAGAATGAATCAAAACAAAAATATACACTAAAAACACAAAGCATCACCCCATAAATGAGGAGGATGGCAAAACAGCCTAAGTAATAATTTAAAAGCCACACTCTAACATCATTCTAAGGCAGGCATCTTTTTCATGAAACACCATAAATCCCCTACAGTGATGTTCTCACCCTTTACAATCTCTAAAATTAACTTTTATGGATATAAATATTAATAAAATTCACCCCACCTATGTTTTGCACCAGGCTGCTATGTAAGACTTCATATCCAATTTTATGATAAATTTATATTTCTGCTGAGAAGTGTTATGCACAACTCAAGATCAGCAGAAATACTGGGTCAAGTTAGACATCAGCTTCCATGAGCCATGGGAAGTGAGTAGTAAGTGCAACTCTGACAGACCACAGCTGCCTGTGCTGAAACAACTTTACAGTACACTCCCTAATAAACTACCAAACAGGCACCAGCACTCCTAGTGTCGTTTGGAAATTAAACAGTAAGATACAACTTTAAACATTTTTGCCTCACCTCCCATTTCTCACAGATGCTCTTCTTCACAGCTTATCTCCAAGTGGAATGGTGAGAAAAGGGGGACCCCAGACTGGCTACCAGACAGCCTTTTCTGGCTTCATTTTTAATACCATTACCTATGAATACATTACATTTACTTGGCCTCCAGTCACCTCATTAACCCTGGCAGCAAAGCAAGTAACAAATACAGCTAACAATGTCTACTTGATAAGAAAGCCTCACACTTTTCCGTAACACTTCATCTGAGGAAGTAACTCTCGGGAGGTAAGTTTGTAGCTGTTAACAAGCTATTTCCCCTCTCCTCACAGAGGAAGAAATTGTGTTTTTCTCTGACAGCAATATATGATAGCACTGTCGTTACAGCTGTTTTAGAACAGCTTTAAACTACACTTGTGTTTCAGAACTACCTGCCAGAGCCCTTGTTCAAAACTTTCATCTCTCAATATTATTGTTTCAAGGGAAGCTTTAGTTTCAACTGTCCAAGTTATCAAGTATACAAAAGAATATACATACTTAAAAGTAGAGGATACAAACCCACTCACTGCACTCAAAACATAATTCACAAGCTCCTTCCCTAGGGCCTTCCTAGACTGGATGACCAGATTCTGTCCATGCTCTGAGACAGCAGCACAGGGCTACAAAATCTCAAAAAAAGGATCCCTAAAAGCAGGGATGAGCCAGTGCATGAGATCTTGTTAGGCTTCCTCTGCACTGAGATTGCAGCCTCAGCTGCTGTGACTCGCCAGATTTTACTTAACCAGCAGATCTCATTTCTTGTACTTGACTCCAATAGAGATATGCTAAGAGTTTCTTTCCAAAGGACTTTTAAACAAGATGTGCACACATATTCACACATCATTTGTGTGTATTTTACATCTGTATATATGTATTTCTATAAAAAAGACACCATGCACATATTTTATGGTGAATGCATTGTGATTTTCTTTTGAAAGTCTTCAACACCCCTGTTGTGCTTTGCTTTTCCATCTGATACAGTGGAGCAGAGTGGCTCTTTTTGCAGAAGCCAGGCAGATCCAGAGCTCAAACCCTGCTTTCAAGTGCAAGGACTCTCACAGCCTTGTCAAGTGCCTTCATCTCTGCACCTTGCACTCCCCAACTACAAAGTGATAACACTCTGCCTCCCTGACACTATTTAGTGATAACAGATTTTAAAAACCAGAAAAATAAACAAACAAAATCCACTAAAAAACTCTGAAGAGCAAATACTGCTATCTTGAAAACACAGATGCTTACTCCAGTTACCAGGCTTCTATAAAAACAAAATTACCCTGCAAACATTTTCTGGACTAATTTTAATCTTAAAATTACACTAAACTTCAAGTTTTAAGTGCAACAATTTATACCACCACTTTGGAAAGAAAGGCTGCAAACCATTTAAATTCTACTTTTTCTCCCTTAAGAAAAGCCTAAAAATATACAGTTTCTCTCCTATAATCCTGTAGCAAGAAGAGGTTTTGCTCTAGCAGAACAATGAGCTACAAAATCAAAATAGTCATCTATCCACTGATAGTGCATAAACACTGTATTTTTTAGCACTTCCACATACTGATTTTAGACTAACCTCCATCTCACAACAGTAACAGCATAAATGACCATTTCAAGAACACTGTCATCCAAATGTCACAAAACAAAAGAGAACAAATGATACATCTACTTCCCTGTGTCTCCTCTGGCATTTAGAAGCTGGCATGAGAGGAGAATTATCCAGCTCCTGTGCCTCATCTCACCCTTCAATTCCAAGGCTGGCTCCGGGACAGAGTGAGCATGGGGGCTGCACCAGGAGGTCCTGCCAGTACACCCCATCTCTGCAGCAGTTCCTCCATTTTGCAGAAGAGGGTCCACTCAGCACTCATCTTCCTAATTACACACCAACAATTAGCTGGAATCTCATTGGACTGTGCATGTCACCTGTTAACAGGGCCTCGTGAAAAAGGGCTAAAACTGGATGTGGCAGATGGAGCTATATATCCTGTCCATCTCTGGAGAGCAGATTTGTAATGCAAAACACTGAATTCAAGATGAGACCCATGGATACAAGGAAGCAATCAGAACAAAACTGATTAAACAAGACCTAGGTCTCAGCACAGCAGGCAGAATACTAAACAGAAACAAAGATACCTCGGAGAGGGAAACAAACCATGCACAGAGTCACACACCAGCCAGATCTTCCCTGAACCATGTGGCTCCCTCTTCAGAAAAATCACACCATTCTCCTAAAAATTCACCAAAGCCAGAAACATCCACGCCCCAATCACTCAGGTCCACACAGAGGAAAACCTCAGGTTCTTCAGTTGCCTGCTTTATAATGGGGAAGCCCAGGGCAGTGCTGGCATGATCCACATGGCCAAAGACAGCGGTGCTTGTTGCACAGCCCTCCAGTTCAGATTTACAGTGCCCCAGGTCAAAAGACTAGTCTGGATTATTAGCCCAGCCTCTCACAACCACGGGCATGTGACATTTCATGCAACTACCACTATCCTAAACCCAAATCCTGTTTGACTTGAGCAAATCTGGACTCAGTATGGGAAGAATTCAGACTGATGCCCAGTACAGACATCACGACATGGAAGGGACACACTACTCTGTATCTGCCCTGTCACAAGACCCTGAGAGATGTGCCTTGATTCCAGCCCGAGTACTGCTGGCTCCCGCACCCAGTCACACCTTCTTGCTCTGCTTTTCATGCAGTATTAAAGGGAGTTTTTAAATCCTTGCATTGGGAACTGTGTTTTCCCTTATCAACACTGATCTGGCTTCACAGACCTCCCACTCGTTTTGCTCCATGGACTAATGGAAGAGAAGAATTAAACAGACCTCTGAGCTCCTGCAGCCACTCTCTTACAAATCCTCCACTGACACACACACATTTCTCAGCAACAATCTTCCCCAAAAAAACATCGAGAAAAGTGTCATTTAGACTTTTAACACTTTCTCCAATGAAGCACAAAAAAAAACAACCGCCCTTAAAGCTGGTTTTGTTTTGCTTTCTCTCCCACAAAATGCTTGGACAGCTGCAAACAACCTCATACACTATTCTGCTGTCTTACACCTCCCTGCTAAGTGGATGATGTCACACAGCATTACAAGAATAAAGATACTCTGACACACACAGAAAAATGAACCAACTACGCTACAAGCAAAGACTGTTTACATAATGCTTTGCAGACACCTTTACACTGCCTGGGCCTCATAGCCAGTTTTGTTTTGAGCTTGTTTTTAACCCAAAGTTCAGAGAGAAGAAAAAAAAAAACTTCCAAATGCCAGCACAGTGCTTGCCCACTGACTTAGCAAAGCACGTACTGCCAAACTGCTGCACAGCTTGAATGCCTCAGTGACCAAGTACTTTTGAAAATTATTGTAATATGCACAAATACACACACAAAAGAGCAATCTAATCATCAAAATATTCAGAGACACATTATTCAGAGACACTCATGTGGCCTCTAGAAGCACACTTCTTGATCCGCATGAACTGACTTCAGATATAAAAAGATGCCGGACCTCCCCTTCTCCTCTCCTCTCCTCTTCAGGTTTCAGGGGTTTCATTTTTTATTTATTGCCTTTCTCTTAGCTTCACAGAAAGTTTCTGTTATTCCACCAGATTTTATCCCTTCCTGCTTGGCAAATGTTGATTCTCACCCATCCTCCCACATGTCTCACATGAAACCACTTCAGCCTCTTTTGTGCAAGCAAAAAAAAAAAAAAAAATTGTGTACCTTTATCTTACCCCAAAATCTGCTGGTTCAATAACATCAGCACTGCCTGGCCATTAGAGTTCAGTTCTAAGTGAACCAAGAAACTGCAGCCCAGCGTCCCTCACAAGCCAAGGTGCATCAGAGCCCACCTCCACTGTGCTGGCACTGAGAGTGTGACAGAGCCTCAGGTCCAAGGGAAGGGAGCAACGGCCTCATCCCCCCTGTGCCCCCCCAAAGCACATTACTGCTCCCACACCATGTACAGAATTTGAAACTGATGCCCCTACAAGCTCTTGGCTGATGTGACTGGAGGGCATATAACAATGCAGCCTTAAAATATCTAACAGGCTCCCCCCTGCATCTAATGAAGGGGAAAATGAAGGAAAAGCATCAATAATTCTACTCATGACCTGCAAACACTAATGCCTAATCTTTTTCTCAGGAGGATGGAGCAATAGCATGAAGGAGAGAAGACAGGCATCGGTGGTGATACCTTTACTCCATAGGTTTCTCCCAAGTAAAGCATCATGCCTTTCTGCCAGGCACTGCCTCAACACTACAACCCCAAAAAAGACAAGATTAAAAGAAAAAAAAATAGTTGTTGCTCCTTTAAGACATTCCTTAATACCAAACACACTTCTCCACTTCTGTGTTCCAGAGCTCTGCTACTTGTAAACAAGAGTTAGGACCAGTACTTTGCAATGCCAAGTTCAGATCTTTGGATGGGAGGTAAAAAGCAAAGTAATATTACAGAGTAAAGCATGCTATCTCTCATATAAACAACTTAAAAATCACCATTTAATGATAAATCTCATCATCAGGAGCATCAAGCATAGCATGACTGTGCTGAGGGAGTGGGGAGCTGATAAAGGTAAGATATCTTCTCTTTCTTGAAATTTTTAATAAAAATGTAGCAATGAGATTGCTAGGAAATCTGCAGAATAAAATGACTGCTATTAGTATATCCAGGTGCTTTACACATGTATGAGTCTAGTCATTTGAGATTCAGCATAGATCTGCTCTCAAAGTTAAAAAAGCATGTCCCTACTTCTTCTTCAAGAGAGGGCACAATCAGCCAGCTTCCAGTTAATATGGACAAATATGATTTCAGCATTATTCATCACTCCAATTTCAATAATGAAATTAAAATTATTCCTTAAGATTAAAGTTTAAAAATCTAACTACCGCCCATTATTTTCCAGTCATCTAGAAGTTGATGTCCTCCAAGAGATTTAATGGACAACAAAAGACTCTTCACTGCCCATCTTGAAACACTAAGGCACTATTCCTGTAATGACCACTTTTCTCCCTGGGTAACAGCAAGATGCAAATGCAGCCACCAGTGCATGCACTTTCTGGAAAAAGTACCTGCAAGATCTTTTCAAGTTGAAAATTGTATCAATCACAAGCCTTCACTGCAGAGCCAGTGTATCAATTTGTTTTGAGGTTACATCTTTATACTTCAAATATTTTGAACAAAAATCTAGAGCTCATCCAAAAAAAGCTTTAAGTGATAGTATCACTGGCAAATCACTGAAAGCCAACTACCCAATATCTACAAAGGAGAGGGAAAAAAGAAAAAAAGTTTGGTTTTTTTTTTGAGACTTGACTTCATGGTGCCAAAACTCTTTCAGTTTTTAAAATAGGTCAGTACTAGCATTGATACCTTTGAGAATGCAACCATGTGCTTTCAGATAGTTTAACTTCTACTTCAATGCTTTCAAAACCCATAGCAGGTTCTTTTAAGAGAAGCAGAGGACTCTTGGACATCAACAGAGCTCACTGCTACCAGACAGAGTCCCCAGGTTTTCACAACAATTTCTAGTGTAACAGCATATTAATCTCTTGTAATTGAGGCAATAATTTTCTAAGCACATCTTCCAGCAACACTGAGGGCTTAAGCAGTGACAGTGCCCGAGTCCAGTCACCTCCCCAGATGCATCAATAGTTTTGTGCCATGGATTGGATCGGGGAACCAGTCCAAGTTAAAAATAACTAAGAGGGAGAAAAAGAACACAATTCTCTTTGACCTGAAGGCGACTCCTGATTTATTACCCTGCTGCTAGTGACAAAACAGGTTTAGAGTAAGCAGGAGGAGATGGGCAGAGACTGGTGAAGCCCAGATCATCTCTGCAAGAAAGGTTCTATCTACCACAGCAGCCCAATTATTGCATACTGTAAAACCCCTAAAAAAATATTTCAAGGCAGTGTTTTGATTGATTTTCCTTTGCAAAACCATCTCCCACCTAGGGTCTACAGTTACATTTTAATAACATCAGAACAAAAAAATTTAAAAACCCATGTCCCTCTGCAGAAAATAACCTTTAAGGAAAACCCCAGAACTCTTTTACAGCCAGAACAATGCTCTTCCCTCATCATCAACACTGCCAGGAGGTTAAAGCCTTTGCCAGCTTTCCAGGGAGAGAATCTTCTGGTAAGTGTTGTGTTTCAGCAAATCACTTTCTATTTCTCTTTCAGATCAGAGTCACTGCCACATGCTTCCTTACCTTTTATGAGAAACTTAAAGAGACCACAGTTTTCAGAATTTACAGCTCACCTGGACCAAGTTCCTTCAAGCAGCACATGTGATAAGATATATTAATGAGAATAGCCCCTCTTTAAAACATACTTTTGAGGATTTGTCTCCTTTCTCAGCCAGACCAAAGGCTGTGTCTGTGCCCTGTCCTTTGACCCAGGAATCACAACTGATGGCAGAGGCAAGACCTGATCTGTAGCTCCCTAACAACTGGAGAAAACCACAGAGAATAACCCATGGAGAGTGAATTATGTTCTCAAAAGTTCTTAAAACATTTTCCCATTTGTTCTGGGAAGTGGTTCACAGCAAACCGTTAACCAGAAAACACCGAAAAGAACAATCTGAGGTAGCACATGATTCACATCCGATCCTTAGATGTTGCCTTCTAGACAAGAAGTGTTCAAGGCAACAACACTGTACCCTACCAAAATGCTAATTTTTATAAAGCTTTAACAGAATGTTAAGTCATGATGATTAGGGCTCCTACCCCATTCTCAGCCTACAAATTGCTGGTCAACATGCAAAAAAAAAAAAAAAAAGGTATTTTTTAAACTAAAAAACCTGGAGAATATTTTATTTCTCTCTTCCTTTACCAAATTATTAAATAGAGAAATACAGAGATCAGAGGCTCAGATTTCAGCAACAGATGCTTTATTTTAAAGTCTTAATTCTTCCTGGCAAAACTCTGATATTTCACAAGATTGGCTTATTGATCAAAACAAGAATATGTATCCCAGGTAACTTTTGTTTTGAAATAATGAGATTGCAATCTGATTTGCAACATAGTTGTTACTCCTGTATCACCAATGAGCACAGTCTTTTATTATCAGCTTCTGAAATCCTTTGCACAGTCTGGTTCTTCAGCGCTGTGTGGTTTGCATTCACAGTGGCACCAAGGCGTCTCTTAAAATGCCATTCCCAGTTCAAAACTGTTGCAATGTATTTAAAAACCATACAAGGAAAAGAAAACGAGTTGCACTGTACAGCTTTCTTGCACTCTGTAACTGACTTAATAATTTCCATAAACCCCAGTGAGAAGTTACCAGTTTGTCAATCTATATTCTTCCACATAGCAGATTTTGGGAAACACTTTGAAAAGCCTGATTTACTAATTCTGCCCTAGCTACCACTTCAGTAGCAGATGTCATCTAGCCCAAGAGAATCATCTCATTTAGAAGAGCAAAATGCAGCTACAAAGCTAGTCTAAATATAGATCCACCACCAAGGAAGGAACATTTATGAGGACATGGGAAAGGTCTGTGTTACCAGTACAGATGCAACCCCAATATCTCATCTACACCAACATGAGTTGCTACTAAGTGTAAAATAAAATACTGAATTATGGATATACACAGAGCTTACTATATCTTGGTATGATTTCTAGAAACTCCATTAAGGTCATAAATACAGAGATAGCTGACAAGAAGCTCAACAGAAGGATCGCTGTTCTCCCAGTAGGAGAAAATACTCTTAACAACTACCTGTGGGATTATGGAAAATAGGCTACTTAAGTATCTGCTGCTATTAGTGATACTGTTCCACCTGCCAGATCCGTGAGAATTTTCATTTTGAATGCATGCTCGGAATGCTTCTTCTTTTATCAAGGGAAACACCAGTCTTTGGGGAGGACAAACAAAGCATCTCCCCAGCACGGACAGCAGACACACTCACAAGCCCAGAAAAGCATTAGTAATTGGTGGCGTCAGCACGTTACAGAGGACACAGTCACTAAAACACTACAATTGTCACTTGTGAGTGCAAGAGACACAGACAGGGGTGTCTGAACATAAACACATATCCAACCCGGGGACTTCACCAACCACACAAAGAAAAGAAGATTAAACATCCTGGGAAGCAATGAAAGAATCCTGCAAACACCACTGCTGAAACTGTCCAAAGAAGGAAAATTCTGCCTAACCACCACATGTGATTCTTTTCCTTAAAATTACACATTTTTCTTGTATTTGTGCACTAATTTGACTTTTTTTCCTCCTTTACTTGTGAAGGAGCTACTAAATTCAAGTGTTTATGGAACTTACTATTTTTCTCACTCTTTCACCCCTGCCATGTCACTGTCATAAAACTCCCTCTTGGTTCCAAAAATACTTTATACAACCGTGTTGGGTTCACATGAAGACTCTGAGGACCATCAATAAGATAAAGGAGCACAAGATGCACCCAACTAAACCAAAATTACAGACTGCATCTTAGGTTTCTAGAAAACAAAGGTTTGAGTGATTAACACGTAATGATTGCTAAAATTAAATAATTGCAGAGAAACAGTGCTGCTTAAAGAAACCGAGAATTCCATGCTAACAAAAATTAGAGGTAATTATAATGTGTATGTAAAGGGCACAGCATTCTGAGTGTTAAATCACCTTTAATTATGTTTTCTGGATTTGTAACACTGACATTTGAATTCCTAACACTGCAGTGATACACCACGTTAAATCAAACATGCCAACAGCTCTATTCTGAATCACCTTGAAGGCTTGCAAAACAGAGCTGTGTTTGAACACATTTATCTTCTTCCTTACGCTCTTTCAGCTATTGAGTGAGACCACAATGTATACTTCTGGAGTCATAATTGGTCACCAAAGCAACAGCTTGGATGCCAAAAAGGAGGATTTTAACTCAGCTGCACAGGGTGGTGGAAAGAGAAAGGTGATCACAATACCTCCATTGTAGCCTTGATCCTGTGACTCAGACCCTCAGTGAACTACAAGTCGTTCATGCACTGAATCCAAAATGAATAACTGAGAAAGCAACTGAAAACAAGACTTTGTTTTCTTTTAACTTCTGTTCCTTGTACTAATGGCCTTTAAAAGGGTCTGGGTGTTAATCCTGGATTGCAACAAGAGAGATGAGAAAGATCCCTGGCTAGATTTTCTTCCAAGTGGACCAAAAAAGAAGTTTAAGAAAGCATTTCCCCTTTAATAAATTCTCTGGAGGTTGTCAATTTTCTATTTATTACCAACCCTTAGAAAAGGAGATCTGCACCATGGTTAGTGCACAGTACTGACAGCAGATCTGGAGTTCCTTTACCACAAGGTAAAACCAGACATTTACACACCAGAGGCCTTTTCTCATGTTGTCAGCAAACTCTGGAGAAACTGTGCATGAAGAAAAAATACCCGCTTCTCATAATGTTATTGTTTAACCTCTTATAAAGAGCTTAGGTTTCTTTCCAGTTGATATTCTGCTGCAAGAGGAATGAGATGAGATATTTGTTTTCAAGTTTTTTCCCCCTTCTTAGTGATGCCCTTTTCCTCCCATATGCTAAGGCAGCTGTTTATCAAGTTTCACAATCCATCTAAAAGAGGCTAAATTAAGGAATTTCCTTTGCTCGTCTCCTCTATTTTAGAGGTGTTACACTACTCCCTTTGCAGTTTGTGGTTCAAGAACTGCAGCTGTTAGAAAAAAAAATATATTTATGCACATAAACACATTATTGAAAATATTTACGTTAATTCAATGTGACACAGAACCCTGTCCAGCTAGACCCCCGGTCACTATGGCTCAGCTGTTGCAGAGCTGGCAAACCCAGGGCTGAGGATGGGGAATGCCTCACCAGCACTTTTCCTGTGTGCCCAACCTGCCGAAGCACCAGCACACTTGGACCACCCCAGTGCCTGAACAGCAGCAAATACCCTTCTCCATCAAACCCATCCGTATGCTCTGCTGCTGCTGTTAGGCAGTAAAGAGGGATGAAGGGCGGTAGCACTGCGAGGGCAAAGCGTCCCCCAGGCAGAGGTCAGCAGCAACCGGGGCATGTGGAAAGGCAAGACCAGCAGGGCTGGGCAGGGAGTTCCAGGAGCAGAGAGGCCCTGCCATCCCCAGTGCCCTGCTGGCTGTTTTCATCATTGCCCTGGGTGTAGTGAAAGCACTGCCTTCCTATGGACCTCAGGCTGACAGCACAGCTTTGTGAAAGGCATCTCGCACATTAGGTCTGCACTTCCAAAACCTCCAAGCAACTCCCAGCTGCTCCCTTCAAACCTGCCACGTGTCATATTTCCTCCGTTTCCCACGCAAGAAGGGGGCTGCAGACATACAGCATCAAACATTGGAGCAGCAAAAAGCTCCTGCTGTAACAACTCAAAACAACAGAGTAAGAAAGATGGTTTGTCAACAAAACGACCAGTGTTAACCTTGCCACAGAAATTTCAGGCATTGAGGAATGATACGAAGAATTAAAAGTCAATTTTCAAGGATTTCATAAGTGAACTGTCCACAGCTTTGCCTCTCTGAGGTTTCTATGTGATGAAAGCACACAGCCTTAACTAGCAGAGCAAGACAAAGAAGCAAAGCCTACTAAATATCTCCAAAACAAATCTGCAAGAGTCGTGGCATGCACTGTAGGCAAAAGGCAGATTAGGCTGGGATTTCTCAGTTTTCACTTTGTGATGACCTAAAAAAGATGAGAGTTTTACCTATACAGATAAGACAACAGGTGATTACCTCACTCCTATGAGTAACACTTAATAAAGATTTGATTTGACCTCATTTTAGCTGCATTGGAGAAAGGCATCTCAACATCAGTAATAACAAAACAGTTAACACCAGCACTCACCGAAATGCTTCTGTATCTGCCAACCCAAATACCTCACAGTCAGTAAATGGGATGGTTTTATTGTTTTTAAATACACATAGACATGTATTTCTTAATTATACTTTAAACCAAGAACAAAGGTCGCACATATGCTCCTAGCAAGAGGCAGCTATCCAGTCACTATGTTCTGCAAACAACGCCCATCACTTCAACCATTACGAGTACACCTTTAGACTTCGGCATCTCTTGGTCCCTTTCATATTGGAAAAACATCATTAAAACAGATTAAAACTGCTATTCCAGTCAGACTGCTTATATAAAGCTTGAAGAAAATGTGTACCTGCAATGCTCTCCTTCAAAACAAATTATAAAATCGACTGTTATTTCAGACTCCTTATCTTGGAAAAAATATTCTCTCTAATCAGAGACTACTAAACCTACTCTCTCTTCTATTAAAACTATATATTTACATAATCACAGAATGGTTTCAAAGATGCATTTTTAGGACGGATACACAGAGCCCTCATATGTGTTCATACATGCTGAATTAAATAACTTTAATAAGAAAAGAGTGTACATAAAGTACAGTTTTACAATTAACATCTGCTTTATCTCTTTTTGGTAAGATGACATTCAAGCTATATGAATGTATCAGAGCCCTTTATCTCACAATGCCATTTTCCCCCAGAGCATTCATGTCTCACTTCAATAAAATATCAGCACGCATGGGCTTGAAACTGGCTTTACCTGCAGCAGAGACAATTCCCAGACTATCCATTTGTAAAAGCATTGGAAAAGTAGTAAAAACAATATTGACAGATGGGCTCTCCCACACTTTCCCTGCAGAAGCCTCCACTCTGGAGCCACCTTCCCCACAAATTAGTCTTTGGAGAGTTAATAGATAACCATCCATTTCAGTCTGTGAGACTTCAAAAAAAGTGGGCATGGGGTATTTTGGGTTTTGGGGTGGCTTTTGTTGTTGCTTCCCCCACGCCCCTTTTCCTAAAGTAAATTAAACTTTGAACCATGCTTTCAGGAAAAGGTAAACTTCGCAATCAACTTCTTTGTCTGGAACTTCAGTAACATTCAGGGTTTTTACTCAATGTGTAAGATATCCAGAGCCGTTTCCAGAACTCTGAAGATACAACCCATGGGCAATGCTCATCCACATCCGGCATCTCGGGTGTTTGCCAAGTCTGGGGACCACACCATCACCAAGCTTAAAGTTTTGGTTTAAATTACTTTCATCTCATTTGCATTCCCTCTTTATATCTGAAGGAACAGACATAGCTTTAGGTCTTCTTGCAAAAAGGTCCTGCTGTAGCACCACAAAATTAAGGACAAAAGAATACCAACTCAGTTCAACAGGACAGTATCTGTCCTACTTAGAAATCTCAGGAGGAAGCCAGGGATGTACTCGGGGAATGGAGCTGTCCACTCCCACCTTATCTGTGGACTGTGGTTTTAACCTTGAGCCTATATTTAAATTGAGGGCTCATATTAAGCAGCAATGGGCACTCCCAACCTCAGGACATCAGTGTCCTCAGCAGCAGAAGGTACAGCACGTCTGAGCTCATTACCAGGTGTGCTCTAATTACTGCTATTACCAGCAGCCAGGGAAGGGCTGCAAGGCAGCTACTCTTCAAAGAGAAAAGGCAGAGCAGGGCAGCAGAGATTACCCCAGCAACTGTAAATACTTTGCCATCTGCAGAGTCACTGGAATTAACTAACTATTTTGAAAATGCTTATTTATTCCCTGGCCACACCATGCACACAGGCACCTATGCTGACCATACTGCTATGGTATCCTCAGCATTTCCACACCTGCCTGATCCACGGGCCACACAAAGTAAATACAAAGAAATGTAAGCAGAGGCACACTCATGGGTGGAGCAAAAGCTTGTCTATACATAAAAACAAACAATACTTCAACCAACTGTTATTTTTATCTGTATGTAAACAGCATCACACAGAGAAAGTAAATCTTCTGCCTTGCTCTTGCTGTAAGACTACAGTAAGAGAATTATCTAGTATGGCAAAGGAAAGTAAATTTCTTAAGAGCCGAGCTGAAAATCCAAGCCCTGCACAGAAGGGGGGCTGAAGCACATCGGAGTGCAAGACACCCAGCCATGGAAAGGGCTCCTGCAGAGACAATGATTTCCAATCAATTAGGCCACTGTATAATGGATACAGCTGCCAGCGTCTGCCCTGATGCCAGGAAGCAGTAGAGGGCTTGGAATCAACACCAGATCTCTAGGCAGTGCTAGGGACTGCACTGAAAATGCACATGGCTTTGAAAAAAAATGTATATGAATTCCTGAAAAATTCTACAGTATGGTACCAGGATCAACAAATCCAGTGAGAAAAGGTCAGGGTGATCCAGCATTTTGGAAAAAATCCCACTTTAGTCTCTGTCCTGGCCGTGGACCAAAAGTCAGCAATGCCAAGTGCTGCCTGCCAGGCCAGGAGATGCAAGAAAACCCTTCCCTACCCCATGCTTGGGGGCAGCAGGAACCTGCAGCCAGCAGGGACTGGAGAAGAAGGTGCCATGGCCAGGGCAGCTCCAGGTACATCCAGAGGGGCGAGAGCTCCTGGACCACTAAGGGAAGCCTGGCTTTTGCTGCCAAAATTAGCACATGTTAGGAAAATGAGATTCAGAGACTCTCTCCTGTTTCTCAGCAGGGATCAGGGGTTTTTCTCTTCACTGGACACATGACTTGCTCTGATCTGACTCAGCTTTTGGAAGACAGTGAAAAGCCCTGACTTCCAAACAAGTAAGTTTAACAGATCTTCTGTGCTTCAAAGCAGGTGAGTTAAACTACAAAGAATTATTCATTCTCCATAGTTACTGGCCACTGCCATTCCTTTAACAGTGGGATACCCATCTAACACATACAGACATCAATATACATTAATTTAATCCACAGGTCCCTCTGCCCCTGGATAAAAGGCCAACCTGAACCCTATGCTACTGCTGGAAGAACAAGAAAAGCACTGGAGGAGCAATGGAAAGAACTTGTTTCTCCACCTGAAAGCACCCATAATTAGGAAGTGATGGATGTCGCTAGTAAAAGTGAGTGATGCTTTTCAGGAGGTCTCTCATCTGTAACTGCACTGTTTTCAGATAAAATAACCCTTTCTGTCAGGCAGTGTCAGGAATGTCTACAGCCGATCAGTCACTGCTATCCAGAAAAAAATATGACATTTTTGTCATACCATCTGTAGTGTACATTGTATCAGCCCTTCTTCATTGTGTGCCTCATCAGTCAGGGTCTCCACCCTGGCAACACTAATAATTGGTGCTCCTGAGATAAACTGAAATTTTCAAAAACCTCAGTCCCACTGCACATGTTACAGAACTCCTTTTGAACAAAACACCTTTTACAAGAGCATAAAATCATATTTGCCATCTGGAGTTAATGACTAACAAGTAAAACTCAGGAGAAAGACCTGCTCACCACTCCTGCATGCTGGCCTACAAAGCGGAACCACCACAAGAAATAGCTTGGAAGGAAGTCAACAAGATAAGCAGGATCATTTCCAACTCGGACACCATAAAATTTCACGCTGTAACAACTTCATTTACAAGACTTTGACAAACATTAAACAAGGAGAACAAATATCTAACACAATTAACCGAGATTACACATATGGCCTAAAGTCTCCGTGCCACTGTGCAAGTGCCAGGAGAGACTGTCCCAACAGAGAAAATGGGGCAGCTCTTTAACTATGTCCTCCTACAGACTTTCACAGTATCACAAAAAATAACCCCTGGACCGCCACAGCTCTGAACAAAGTGGCCTTGTCAGCTTTACAGCACTGCTTCAAAATCAAAACAAAACCAAAAACCTCATCAACATGATTAAGGAAATGGGCCAGATGAGCTAGACAGACCCTGAGCCTTTGGGAATTCTTTATGTGATCCCTGCCAAGCAGCCTAGCCTAGCTATGTTCTTAACTGATTAAATCAGACCTTGACAGAAACCTTAAGTGTCAATTTCTCAATATTCCAATAATTACATGGAATTCTTGCTAAGGTTCATGCAACAGATGACCACTCTGATGACAACACACTCCCTTTTCTACAGGTCACCTTACAAAATTCCATGGAGCTTGAGAGTTAACCTTTCATTACCTAAAAAACCATTCTTGATCTTTAAACACAGCCAATGTATATTAATATTTAACCACTGCATGTTACAGATTACATATCACTATTAAAAGCTCACAGCTATTACTTTTGCAAAACACTAAGAAAAAATAGATGCTGATGTCATTGATCACATGTTTTCTATTTATTGTGATGGGAAATAATCAGCTTCTCTGATTAGGTACATGTTTATTATATTACAAGGCAATAATTTCCTTCAAGCACCCAATCCAATCCACGTGCTTGACACAAACGTTTCTTAAAGGCTATGAATTTAAGCACCTGTGTCCTAGAAAATACACTGGTGCTTCTAACAAAGAAAATGCTGAAGCACAGAAGAAATTTAAACATTTGATTACATTGTTTCCTCTTGACACCTGATTGAGAAAACAAACATTTTTACGTTATTAAGAGACACTAAGAGAAGCAATCCCAGTAGTATCTGGCCTTTCTGAACCGCTGGTTACCTGGAAAAGCACTGCCACTCACCTGAGACACATATCATTCAAAAATTTCATCCTCTAAAGATAAGGAAGGAAGGAAACAGCTTATTAAAAAACTCTGAATAAAGCAGGTGAGAAAGGACCTCGGCATGTCCAAATCCATGCTCAAAGTAACTCTAAAGTCAAGACCATGCTGCCCAGAGCCTTGCCCAGCTGATTTCTGAATACCTTCTAAAATGGAAGCACTACAAGCTCTCTGGACTCTTGCTCAGTGCTCTTTCACACTGAAGCTAAGCTACAGGAACTTTCCTTGCTGCACCCCATCCACTCCCCCTCTTTTCCTTTCACTGCACTCCCCCTAGATAACCTGGATACTGCCATCACCCCACCCACCTGCCCAGGGGTGGGTGACCATGCTCAGACCCTCCCTCCCCCATGCTTGGGAAGCACCGCGCCCCTGGACCCCACTCACACATCTCCTGCTCCAGTCCCCAGCCACCCACAGTCTTCTGCCTGATTCATCTGGCTTTGGCACCTTGCCTGACTTGCCTTCCTCATACTTGTGACCACTAGTGGGATTCAACTTTTCCCATAAACTAGGACCACCTCTTGTCCATCCCTTGGCTGAGATGGCAACTGACCACTTGGTCTCCTCACCCACAGGCTGGTCAGACCCAGCTCCAACAATACCCACTTCTCATCCTAGTCCTCAGCCTACAGCCAGCCCACACTCCCTGATGTCCATCCTTGCAGCTGGACACAGCACCATATCTGGGGCCTCAGCAACACCAACAGCAGCACCATTACCTTTAATTACAGTCCTGGGCATCCACTCCAGATGCAGCTTGTCCTTTCTGCAACTTTCAGTTTGTGCACAGGTGGTGATCCAGTGCCTGTCCCAAAGCAGTCTTCCTGTGCTGTGCAGTCCTGCCACGTCCTCACCACTTTGTATTTCCTCATTTCAACTCATTAAGTTGTAAGCTGCAGATTTCCACATGCCTTTTCAATCTACCATAGCCATTTAACACTGAACTATGCTTCGCTGTGCTTGAGCACCTCTCAGTCTGGACTTACTTGCAGATTTAGTTAGTATTCCCTTGTCCACACCAGTAAAGAGAACAGCAAATAAAGCTCAGCCCAAGACAAACATGGGTGTACTCACATGCCTCATGCCATCTCCCTTCTTCCCCTGATTTTCACAGTAAATTATGGGTAACTACACTTCAAACATGGTCCTTAAACAATTATTTGTTTACCGTGTTATTAAATACATATATTTCCTTATTCCAGAGAAATGTCACAAGGTTTTATCAGAAACTACCGAAGTCAAGGTAACATCACAGCTACTGCTATCCCAGAGTCCTTATTTTCTTATTCTCCAGATTCCTAGAAACTGATTAAAAATTTTGTTCCAATTCTCCAAGCACTGCAGTTAGACTAACTAGTCTGTAATTCCCTTTTTCAAACTGAGGTAATGCCATTGCCCTTTTCAGTCCTTCAGGACCTCTCCTAGCCTTCCCAATTTCTAAAAGATAATTGTAAATGGTTCAAAGGTTGCTTGGCTAGTTGCTGATGTACCCTAGGGCAAATTTCATCAGGCTCTGCCTATTTGAATACACCTATCTTATCTCCTTTTTCTGATCTATTCTTTTTCTACTCTGCACTTTACTCCTATCACCTTGTTTAAATTAATTTAATGTGAAGACACACTCAAGCAATACAATAACTACATTATATCCATTTAATATTTTATCTTTCAGCTATAATATTAGCCAAAAAACCCAACTCCACATCATTCATGTACTATGACTATGGCCTTTTGGAGACACAGAAGAACATTTAGGAAGATTGGTCTGAGCTAGACTGAAGACCGCAAATGGTTTAGAGCAATCCTCAAGCTGGGGTGTCTGAAGGGAAAACACTAAGAAATGTCAATAAACTCATTGTCTGTGCAGGAAGATTTAAAGAAGGGACTCTATCCACTACTAAATCAGCCTAGTTTGGTTTTTTAAGTTAAAAGAAAGAAAAATAATCCAACACTTCCCCAGTAGATAAAGCATTTGATAATCAAATGCACAATTTCCTGTTGATTGCCTAAGTTATCCAGCACTGATCATTGCTGGGGTAGTGTACTGAATTAGACTGACCACTGGTCCAAACCAGCACAGCAAGTCCCACTCCTCCATGAACACAGACAGGTATCTTAAAGCACATACAATTTTAATGCATCCATCCACCTGTTCTAGCCGTACTTTACCTTTCATCAGCTGGAAATTACCATCCTCATGGCTGAGACATGGCAAGACACTACAGGATCACTGCTATTCTGCTTCTATGCTATGCAAAGCAAAACAGACAGCCTTAGATCATCCTCTGTGATTCCTATTTTGTTTCTCAGCAAAATGAACTAGACATGGTTGTGTGCTGTTACCACATTTCAGCTGAAACACAGTAACTTCTTAAATGGCTTCATTTCCATCCTCAAAGACACATCAAGGCTCTGTTCTGTGATCCCCCAGGCAGAAGATGCAATGTTAATGGAGATTCTGGCTGTCACTTTTAAAAGCAGTTAGTGGTCTGAATGCCTCAATTTCTAGTGTATCCATCTTGAAATATTTTACAAGGTCCAATTTTCAAGAAATGATGAACACTCAAAAACTGCTGGGCAGAGGTTCCCATCCCACTTGGTGTTTAAATCCAGAATCCATTTTACCTGGTACTTCTACAGAAAATCCTTTTACAAAACTAAAACCCTAGTAACTGGTCAAAAGAAGGGGGGAAATAATTTTCTTTTGCAAGCTGTGATGAAAATGCAACAAATCCATGCATTCTTCCAGTTACACAAAATACAGCAGCCTATCCTTGAATATGAATCTGTGAGTATTTTCCTCCAGAGTGATATACTGAAAACATTCTCTCACAAAATACTATAATCAGCTTTCAGTGAAACCTACTTTACTGGACATAATATAAAGCTTGATTTCCAACACTGTCAGGAGAGAGAACCCACCCCATATTTCCAATCCATATATTGCTGGTACTCGTCCCTGCTGCAAATGCCACCATCAGTAATCCCTGTCTTGCTGCCTGCCTCCCCTGAAAAACGGATCATAATTAGCAGAATCCCTGGATCTCATCCTTGAGTTAATGATGAATAAAAACAAGGTATGAATAGAGAGAACAGTCAGAACAGAAAAATACTGGTAGTCTCTGCTGCTGCTTCTTATTCCACTAGTGGAAAAATTCAGACTCTATTTTAGTCAGAGTAGTTTGGTGTCATGCAATTGTTCAGTCACAGCTCAGCAAACCTCATTATTTCAGGCCTCTTTAGAAATCCCGAGTTTTGCCCCAGAGTAGGATGGGATGCGTATCCGCTTGCTGTGCACTGTGCCCCAGGAATGGCACAGCTGGCGCTCGTGCCCGGCACAGCCCCAGGAGCTGGCAGGGGCACCAGGAACCCCAGCACAGTCACAACTCCGTACTTTTTAATCCATCACCCCGCTGGGCTCCACTTCAAACCCACAGTTTAACCAATACTGGTGGGTTTCAGCCAAGCCTCTGCTGATAGTAGACAGAACGAAACCAAGTTAATTAGAGTTAAATGTAGCCTCAAAGGAGATCTCGGCACCAAAACTCCTTATGCACATTAACTTATATAGCATGTATTTTTAATGAGTTCAGCACTTGTCTCGAGTTTAGGAAACACACACATGGGGTGGCAGCTATTCAAAGCCATTGCGCCAGAGCATGAGCAAGTGCTGACTCTGCAAGATGACAAGGTTATGTTGCCAGTTATGGAAATTCTACCTCTATTGCACAACCCTCAGATACCTAAATTTAAATTAAACAGGTGAAGTGACAACACAAAAGCCACCTACCAATACACTCATCATAAAATACAAAAAGGAAACGAAAAAGACCAGAGGGCTAAAGCTCATGTTCAATTTTACAAATATGGTTAAATCTTGTAACATCTCCAGCATCTCCTGAGCCTCTTTTTCATAAATAAACTTCTGAAAATATGTATCCCTGTAGACAACTAAAGCAAACATCTTCAAAGCAGATGGGAATTTTACAAGTGCAAATTTGGAACTTAAACCCCACCCTTCTACCTCCACATGCATTCTCCAACACTCATCATGTGAAGCCAGGTAAATGACCAGTAGTTGAGCCCTTTGGGTTCCAATATATTAAAGCAATCTACTTATTTGTAGGATAAAATGACTTGCAAAGACTGTTAAGTCCAAAAAATACATAGTCATATATAAATAAGGCTGAACTATGCCAACAAATTCTGCCAATGCCCTTTAGAGCCTGTCATTTAAGTATAGCCAGAAAATACTGTTCACTGGATTACAATGAAAAGTAAGGGGTAACTCGCTGTTTTGCATTAATTATAAGTATATTCCAGCTAATACAGCATTAACACACAATTAAATCACTTTGAATCATATACGTTTTGTGCCAACCTTTTGCAGAAATATGTAACCTCTATTACAGAAAAAAACCCTTCAATTAGAATATCATAACACATTTTCTAAAATGTAAGTTAACTAAAGAATAAAAATGTTCAAAGTATTATAAGAGGACAATGTGACCTCTAATGACAACATTTTTACACTTCCAAGTCAGAATGAAAAAAACTAATTGTGTAGAAGTCTCAGTTTCAACTGCAATTCCAGTGACAATGCTGCTTGTATAAAAATCCCCCAAACCATGATCACATATACAGTACTTCACCAGCAATAGCCAGTTCAAACGAAAAATCTAAACTTTGTTTTTCTTTTAATCTTTTCAAGCAGTATTCACTTTAATAAATTTCTTAACTTCATGACTGTAACATTCAAATGGATAGTTATTTTTGTATATCCCTGAAAATGCAACCATACAACAAATTTAGTTTAAATGAATGACAAAAGACTGCTTCAGGACAGAGTGCTGTCTCAAAACTCCTGAAAACTTAATCTGTATTCTGCTAATCTAGGTTGCTGTTTATCTTCAGGGTTCTCCTGTAACATCATTCCTTGATGCTTTAGATTCAGCCTGATGTGATTGAAAAGGCTTCCTTTTCTTTTTTCTCCCATTCATCCACTTTGTTCCCAGGCTCTCCGTCCCCTCCCCTCAAATCATTATTAAGGAAATTATTTTAAAAGAAAACCCTACAGATAAACCATGACCTAGAACAGGGAGATTCTGCCCAATTTATGTTCCAGAAAGTTGATTTACTTTAAACGATATTATTGCATGCCACTCAAACTGTACTTTCAGCCACATTTTTTATTGACTGAATCTGTCATCTTTTCTTTCCTAAAACCTGAGTTTACTTTAAGAATGACAGAAGACCTTCTCAGGGTCAGCTGAAAGCATTCATAACTGCATATACCAGGAAAGAAGTGCTATAAAACTGAGAAGCCCTCAAGGACAGCTGTTTTGCTGAGGAGCTGCATGACCAAGCTGCTGCCTCAGCTCCCATGTAATGTCACTTCTCCTGGTTCAGTTCTGTCACCAAGTAGTGCCCTCCCAGGGGGGTGGACATCTCCAAACACAATACAAAACAAAATGCAGACGATTAGTTAAGAAATGTGAACTTAAGATGACAGATGCTACCATAACTCAGATACTGTCCAGGTTTGCAGCTCACCAAGCCTGCCCATCACTGGGATATACTCGGCCCTGCTGGCCACTGCCAGCCTGGCTTCATGCTGACAGCTCCATGGGACAGGTGAGCCTGCAAGGAAGCTGGTGGGCAACAGGGAATCTGACCTGTCTGCACCTCTGCATACTCAGCACGTGACCTGTTCATGCCCCATCTCCTGAGCTAAGGGAGAAGGGGATCCAGTATTCAAACTCTGTTCTTCAGTGGGCACAGCAGGCCAGAGCCTTCCTGCTCACCCTCCTGCCTGCACCCAAATGCAATCACGCCAATCCGGGCTCATCTCTGAGGAAAACCAAGCATGCCATACACCACCATGCCAAGCAACACACCCTTCCCTGCCCTGCTGCTGTGAAACACAAGGTTTCTGAAAGCAGCCCTCCCAATGCGCTGTCTCTGCATAACCTCTCAGGCAGCACATCCCAAACCCTGAGCACCACCTCCAGCTGCACCTGCCCCTGCCCAACCCAGCACCAGGTGCTGGCAGGATCTCCTCCACAAGGCTCTGAGCCCAAAGGCCCTGGAGCAGCTCCCTCCCCGCCCCAGGACCACATCCAGGAGTCCTTTCAAACACACATACACAGACATACCTACCTTTGTGCTTCTACCTCCACTTAAGCAGCAACACCAGTTCTGATGCTAGAGAAATCTTGCTTGTTTCAAGCATCAGCATCTTAGCTAATGAATTTTTGCTACTCTTCCACACTCAACAAATACTGGGCTGAGTGACATATAGCCTAATAAACTGCTAAGGTCACTGGCCAGCGCTTTAATTTTATTTAGTACACTTTAAGTTCATGAGTCATTAGGGCCTTATTCCTGGGGACACAAGGACATGTAATACACACTAATAAAGAGCATAAATGTGATCTAGTAGGTGTATTTTACAGAATGTGAAATTAGAAAGATGGCATTAAATATTTCTTTGCAATGTTATATTTTTAATAATTTTGATTTTAACATACATAAAAATATTTGTCAGAGTCTGCTGGTGTATTTCTAACTTGTAACACTGCTGTAACTCTAAGAAAATTCTTTAAGTAGTAAAAGTCACATTTTAAATACCATCTTGGAGAGAAAAAAGGGCTCAAGGGAGACCTAACTTAAAAATTCCTTACTTAAAAGGGGAAAAAGACATTTTTCAAACTTTTATTCATGATATTTGATTTTGTGATCTAAATTGTAATTCAGAGCACACACATGTCAGGAACTTTGCAATACTTTTGTAAGGGATCAGCATCACTAATCAGGCACTGAAATCCAATTTCTGGGAGAATTTGGGAGCTCAAAGCTGCACATTTTAGCTGGGTTGGAAAGATCTTTGAAAAATAAAGTTAAACAGTAATTATACATAAGTGTGCTTGAGAAACTTTACACCTGTCTTGACATGAATCAGATCTTTGCATGGATGATGAAATTCTTGGCATTGCTTTAGGTGATTGGGATGGCATTAGCTTAGGCAGGGTAAGAATCCAACAGCCACAAGCCTAAACAGGTAGGATAAAGGAGTTACTGACTCAAAAAGGCATGGCAGCTTATCTGTGGAAGTCTAAACATGCTAATCATTTAACATAAACAGATCTGCTGATATTTTTAGAAAGGAATTTCAACTTATAAGTAACAATGTTAAAAAAAGGACACCAGTATCCCTAATCATATTTTCCACAGGTCCTCCCAGCTCCTTGCAGATTATTGCTACTAAATAGCAGAAAAGGGAAGGGAAAAGAAAAAAAACCAAAGAAGTAAAAAGAGGAAGAAAGAAAAAAAGCCAGAGATAGGTAGCTGGGTATGGATTAGGACAATAATGAACTTGTTGGCAATCAGTGTTTGACTACTGGCTATGCTACAAGACTCTTGCAACCTTTGTCTCCCTCTGCCTCAGTTTCCAGTCTGTAAAACCAAGTGATAATATTTCCTTACCTCACAGGAACGTTCTCAGAATAAATCCATAAATGCCTGGAAGACACTGAGACACCACTGTGACAGAGGCCATAAAAATACCTAGGGCAAAAACAAACAACATAAGAATAAGTGTCAGAAGTGACCAAAACAGCAGAGACATTCACAGATTAAAGTACAGCAAAGATTAAAACTTTGCTTAATGACATGAATTCTCCATTCTGGGGAAGAAGCAGTTCAGTTCAGCACATATTCCCATACAGCACTTTTAAAACCAGGACAGCAAGGGACAATTTCCCCTTTTCTCCTTGCACATGACACAATCATGATAATTCACCACCAGACGCAAGCAGGAAAGATGTTTAGAGATTAGCTTTGCCCTCCACAACAGGTATCACATCCAAGAACCCCAACCACAGCAACAGAGCCTGACATACTGACAGTGCTCTTCCTCAGCCTACACATCCAATTCTAACTGCAGAGCTGAGCTCCTCCAGTAGTTAAAAAACTTTCAGCCTAACACTTATTCCTGAACAGCTTTTATCCATTTGTTTTCATGCCAACATTGATCCAGCAGCTTAAACAGCTTTTCCCTATCCCTGAAGTTTATTTCTCTGACAATAAAAAATGAATTACACCACGTCCCTGTCAGGGCTCATTTGCCCACCCAAATCAAGCAAGTTCTTATCACCCCACAGCAGCATCTTCTGCCCAATCCCATCCTTGTGGCCCGCTTCACCTCATAACTTCCCAAACACGTGTTTCTCCAGCATTTTCAGCTGGTAACCCTCTCCATCCCAACCAGTGCAGAGCAGAAGTTTCTCTTCTAATGCCTTCTAAGGTTATGACCCGGCATGCCACCACCATGGAGGTATGTCCCACTTCAACTGCTCTGGGTCTCAAGCTCATTCTGAAAGACATCCTGACCTTTCACAGCACTGACCTACCTC
Organism: Ploceus nigricollis; assembly: GCA_013399945.1. Lineage (NCBI taxonomy): Eukaryota > Metazoa > Chordata > Aves > Passeriformes > Ploceidae > Ploceus > Ploceus nigricollis. Next base: position 978,420 of record VXBC01003930.1, on the reverse strand, counting down.
CTACCTGTCCCACCTCTGAGCCCTCAGAGCACTGCTCTGTGGTGCCAGGGACATCTCAGCGATCGTGCATGGATGGTCTCCCTAAAAACATACCTCCTATCTTCAGTGTCAACTCAACCCACAGCTGATGGCTTGAGCTCAACTCCACTGCTAAGCATACTTTAACATGAGCCAAATGACTACAGCCCTCAGAAGGATAAGTGATTCAAAATTATGCAAATGCACAGAATACATTATTTAGTCTTTATCATTTACAAAGTACGCATTTTCTAAACAGTTTCAGTCCTCTTATGGAGAGTGTGACAGTGCCCTGAAATTTGAGTGTCTGATGGTTGCTGCATCATGCACTGATCATCACAGCCTTGGTGGGAGAGGGTTTGGTCCAGTTCTGAGGTGGGACATGAGGCTTGAGCAGCCTGCCTGCCCAGTGTCCCCTATGCTCAGAGACACCTCCACCTACCCCCTCATACACACAACATCCTGGAGATCCTCTCTCATCCCCTCAACAACTCAGCTTACCAGGACAACAAAAATCCCCCCAGTTTTTTCCATTTCTGAGGGGAGAGAGCAGTTCCTTTCCTCCTGGCACTTTGTGTGGAACCAGCTCAGGAGCTGCTTGGACAAGCACTGGAGCTGGTAGGAGAGGAACAGCAACCTCCCCTCTCTTGCTGGCAGTTTGCCCCTAGATCAGACTGGGACACATTGGAAACCTCAGCCCAGGAACCAGAATACACTCACCTTACCAAGGACTCGGATCCATTTAAAACTGTGCTCTAATAACCTTCACAAATAAATATATTATGCAATTTATGTTATGCAGCATTGACTTCAATGACTCTGTAGCAGTGCTTACACTACTATATTTACTTCTGGCACACACTGGCAGCCTTCACTGTAATTATTCTGAGCGTGCTCCTGTTCTAAACCCGGAGGTCTTACCCTGCCAATATCTATGCACAATGCTCCTCAGTATGTTTTCCATAACTTTGACCACACTGTCCTTCTTTCTTCTATCCCTGCAAGCTCCTTTATCTGGAACACGTCGTGAGTTTTTCCTCCTTTCACACAGGGTCCCAATTTTATACCCCAGCACCTCTCCCTCAGTATCAGATCACCAACTCCCACCTTCAGCTCACACTGTTGGTCTCCATCTCTCAGGAGAGAATTTTAGACAAGCACCCTGGCACCTCCTGCCAGGCTCCCTGAAATTTGAAGAAGGCCCTCTTTTAAGCATGCACACATCCATTTTGATGCCCATGGCACGGATCAGCATACTAAGTAAACAGAATAGAGATTATACAGATCTGTTTTCTTCCTTCCCCCAGACTAATAGGATGACCATTTCAGTACTGGCTCTTTCCACTCTCTTTATCAGTCTTTGCTGCAGGAGTGGCAGTTGCATCTGAGTGGAATCTATCCAGCAGTAAGTGGTTTGTTAATTCCCAGGACACGCTGCATACAGAGAAGGCTACTTAAGCTACTTAAAAAGCAGCCCTTTATTAAATGCATAAAAATGCTTGAAATTTCTGTAAGCCAACACTTTAAATTAATGACTTCATTTAAATATATCAGTCTCTGCTGCTAATTGTTATACTGCTTTTTACGCATTCTTTTAAATGTACTCCTTGGAAACCCTATAGAATTTGCTGTAGTTCTAACACACAGTTGCAGTCATTCATTGTACAACATTCATGTATTTCACTAGAAACTTCTTTCTCCCAAAAGCTTAAGTAGTTTTTTGCATCTGTGTAACAGGGGCAGTTCAAGTCAACTATTCTCAGCTACACCACAGTGACACTATTGCTAGAAAGGGAAGTGGAAACATGTCACTAAAAAAACAAACAAAAAAACCAAACAAAACCAACAAACAAACAAAAAAAACCCAAACCCAAACTACCTCTTCTACACTGAAAATATTAAGATGGAGCAAAGAATTTTAATATGAGGTTAGAAAATATTCTCTGTCATATTAAGCACTGTTTAATAAGCAATTGATGATTCCTAGAAATCCCTGCCACAAGAGGACCTGTGCACGCCAAAGTGATCACTTCTGCTCTGAATTTTTTTGCGTCTGTTCGTCTGACAGACATATTTAAAATTTTACACTGATTCAGTTTTGGATGTCTTAACTGACTTTATAAAGGAGATGCTCTGCTTATACAGGGTAAGGGCATATAAACATTAGGTACTTGCTGTTGAGGATTAAACATGAACAAAAAAAATTAATCAGCAGTGACAGAAGTGGTGATGGTAGTTCACTGGAGATAACCTCCTCCGTGCAGCATGCTGCAGTCTCCACCTGCTAATTTAGGCTGCTGGAGGCCTCGAGTGACGAAAGAGAGACCATACCAACATGATTTTAGCACACTGAAGTACATACAGCTTCCCCCTCCCACAAGTTAAACTCAAGGCCATCAGGAGCAGTGGGGAGGCTGCCAAAGTAAGTGCCATGCTGCACGTCCCCTGCAGCATCCTGAACAAGAGCCCAGCACCTCCAGCTGCACCTGGACACCTCTGCTGCTGAAAACATGAGCACTACCTCCACGGGTTTTGCCAGTTTCCATGTGCCAAGCCAGGAATATTTTCTGGAACTCTTCAAGGCAGAGTTTTCAATCTATGAGACAGTGTTTACTGAACAGACAACATCAGCAACAATGAGCTTTCTATGCAGCGTCGACAACAGCAAGGAATTCCTCATCTCTTGGTGAGCTCCCATGCTGGCTGACGCTGCAAGATGCACTGCAAGGGGCTAAGAAAAGCCACAGCTTATCACAAGAAAATGGCAAATTGTGAAAAACCTGCATCACAAGGTTACCTGCCTAGGCACAGCTTCAACAGAGCTCCATAAATACCTCAGTCTAACAGTGACAGAGGTTAAAAACCTATTATCTTTCCCAAATGACAGTCTGAACACATGTTCAATAGAACATCCCGCCTCACCAAGCTACAAAGTAGATTCTGCTTTTTCAGTTCAACAAATACAAACCACAGGGAGCTTTTTAAATGAAAGCATTACGAAGATTACATTAGGCAAGTCTGATCTACTGTAAAACACTCACACACAACATTAAGAAGTAGAACAACCTTTAACACCTGCTTTCTCTTCAAACATAGCACTACCTCTGTGCATGGTTTGGCTCTTAATGGGATGAATTCTCAAGCTAATTTGTATGCCTTACTCCACCAGCAAAGAATACTTCAAGTGTTTGGGATCTAGTGTTCCACTAACACTGAACTGGTGAGAATACTCTTTTAAGAGTGTACTCCACAGTGCTGCTCAGCCAGCTGCCGCCCTCTGGGACAGATCCACACACCAGAGAATATTTTCACCCTGGTGCGAAATGTTGTGACACAAGAGGAGGTGCAGCAGCTGGAAAAGCAATGCATGATCCAAGCAGTGTTGAAAGTCATCATCATAAATATTCACAAGCAGACAGAATTGTTTTCTTACTAACAGCACATTGTTATTCACAGATATTAATTAGTTTCTAAATACCAACTGTTACTCAGCCCTCCCTCTGCCATGTGACATGGACTCCATGGCTGGCTTGCAGACTGTCCACACTGCTCAGAGATTTAATGATGTTTCAACTTCCAGAGCTCACTCAGCTACTGGGAGGAGAGGAAGGGAATAATTACTTACTTATGTCTTTCTCTGCTGACCTCTCTGGCAGATGAAATGAGCAGCTTTAATGGCCTCTGAAGAGAGGCTGGTCCAGTCTTCCTTAGACGGGAAGGATGACAACTGCACTAGTAGGTCTTTGGCTGGAGAATGATTTTAAAGATCCAAACTTCAAAGATCTCAGTGAGGGGAGAGCTCAATCTCAAAACTTCTCCCCAGTGGAGGGAAGAAAGCTGCTATTGCAATCACTCACGTTTCCAGCGATCACTCACACTTCAGACAGAGCTGAGGCACCAGGAATTGCCTGTCACATCCTACAGTATAAATAAACCGCAGACTGCCAGGAGGAAAGCTGTTACAAACCTTGGCAATTTTCTTTGGATTTCTTTAGATCGCTTCTTCAAAGGATCTCTCTGTACTAAGAGGTACAGGTGCAGACAGACAGCCAATATAGGATTTCTCTTCCTCCCCACCAGCAACAACCTCCTCCTAATTACGTACATCACCGATAACAGGAGAAAGTTGGGCAGAGCGCTGATGGAACTGGGCAGAGCACGGATAAAATGCGCAAGTTACTAGTACACTTAAGGCTGAAGCGACACAGATGAATGATGAAGTACTGTCTTGTTTTCTACAAACTCTGGATGGAAGATCCCTCAGACCTTTCAAAAACACTCCTCCTGCTCAGCGTCCAGCAGAGACAGCCAGGGAGGATGAGCTTATCTTGATGAATTCAAATTAATGCAAAAAAAGAATGGAACTATTTTGAGCCTGGTGCTCACACTTAGCCTCACTGGAAGAGATGAACCTGAAGCATTCTCCTCACAGACTCCAGCTGAAAGGCTCAAGCTCTGAAATGCAGCATTTGGCATTTCCAGTACCTCAGGAAGCAGTGCTGCCTTTTCAGTGCAAATGTAGCACAAAGGTTGTTATCCCACAGCTGCCAGACTCAATACCAAGGCACAGACACAAGCTTGTACGTTTCCCAGGGAGGAGACACAATCTATTCAATACACCTTCCTGTAACATCAGATTTTTCTTACCAGCATGATTTCACTGGTACATCCCAATCTGAATACTTCTTAAATAGTTTTTTTAAGATCTTGTGCATCAGGCTATCAGCTCTACAGAACAACTAGAGTAGAAGAGCTAATAAATTTCAGATTTTAGATGAAAATTCAGAGCAGTTTTTGCTGGAAAACATAACTGCAGGACAATTTAACCTTGTCCTTGCTAAATATGGAATGGGGAATGCAGTCAGGGCTTGATATCCTCAAACTCCTAATAGAAAAAAAATTCTGCCATAGTTCCTGCAGACAGCAATAACCCAGGACTATCAGGATTTTCTCAGAGTTTGGACAGCCTCACATTCAAGTCTCTGAGATTATAAAACTGGAAAGTGGGAGGGCAAGGAGCACACACACACACAGAGTCATTTTTCCAGTGACTGACAAACACGGTACTCAATTTCTTAGGGACTTGAATGGCTGAAGCTGAAGTTAAGCTTCACTAGAGCTATATTTAGTTCTGCACAAATACAAATTAGGAAACACTTTCTTCCCAGTTACTAATGCAGTGTGACAGGAAACAATTATTTGCTCAGTGTCTAATGTTACCTTTGGTGACTATCTAGTTCACAGAAGCTGTATATTGTATAATAAAGAACCAAGCTGATATTCTGCAAATCAGTGAGAAAATTTGTTTAAGAAGATGAAGAAGCATTTGATTTGAACACAGCTGAGCTATACTGGTCTTAGCTATGCAGACAGATTTAGTGCTGCGGCATCTTGTGCTTTGATAATAAACAAAGTCAGTGTGTTTTCCAAATTCTACATTAATTTATTCAAGAACTCTGCGGATAGTCAAAGAATATCATGGTTCCCCTAAAGTGTAAAACAGAGCTGGGCACAAGGACAGAACAATTAAAATAAAAATAAAATCCATCTTTTATGATATCAAGTGCCAGCTTCTCTCCATGAAAAATGCAATTCTGTGTCACAAGGGAGCTCTCAGCTCAGCAATTGCTTCAGTCTTCAATCTCTACAAAACACAAAAGACAACAAAATGCATGATTCACATGAAGGGCTAGTTAGACCTTGGCAAACCAAGCCATGATTGTATAGAGGAGTCCCACATGCTTCAGAAGGGCTCAAAAGGCTGCACTCAAGAAATCCCAGGCATGTGGCTGTGGAGAAACCCTGCTCCTGCCTACTACAGTGAGAATGTCCACTAAGAGGCTTGGAGTTTCTAGGCCATCCAACACAGCATCCTTACACACTAAGGAAGTTAGAAAGAATACAACACTACTGCACTAGCATGTCCTTTCTTCTGGCACCACCGGGCAAATACTTGCAGGGCCCTTTCCTACAGTGAGTATTACATGAAAATTACATGAGTATTTCCAGAGCTGAAGGAGATGACATTTCATGTTTGGCTTAACTAAGACCCAGGATAACCTGAAAGATGCCCTGAGTATCAGCATTCTGATGACCTTTTCAGTTCCAGATCCCTTTGAGATGGAAGGCAGATGAGCCCTTGGCACCATCCAAAAAACCATCAATAGCCAAGGTTTCTTCAGCCAAAGCTGGACTACTGAAATATATGCATGTCTTTGCCTAACCATCCACAGTGTTTTTCTGGGGGGGGAAAAAAAAGTGGGGGGGGGAACTGATAAACATTTGGTTTCTTGGTATTGTCATTTAAAACATTATGAGTTCTTTTGATAGTAGGTTCTTGGAGCAGGTCAAACCTGGAAATACAAGAGTTCTGGGCACAAAGCAAACAAACCTCTCACCATAAGGCAAAACATTTCTTGAGAGATTCTGAACAATCTCTCTTGCCTACAAGTGCCAGGTATGACTAAGTTTGATGAATAAGTTACAAGGATTTCCAGGGAGAAATGACACCACTACTCCCACTTGTACAAAATCTAGGAACATTGCTTATGTGCTCCATCTTCTTTAAGGATCCTGTGGCAAGGGGGAAAATTCATTCTCCACCCTGGGCAACTACTCAAGGTTTGACCAGGAATTTTACTTTAGATGCCCATAAGGTCCCTGCCTATGTTTTACTTGCTACATGTTTACTGTAACAAGGTAATTCCTACAGTGCTTCCTATATTGATCAGCAAAACCCTTGTGGAGTCAAAGACTTATCTTGTCTATACTGCTGGAGGGAGGGGGGTTAATTTTTTTCAGATACATCCAACTGGCACACTAGTATTTTATCCAAGCACCGCTGTGCATCTTGCCCCCATTTCCGATAGCGTCAAGGCAGTGGGAACAACCACGGATCCGCATCGGGTAGAGGTGCACATCGATATTCAGCCCACAGATTTTGCTAGTACCAAAGGTAAGAAACTGCATCATCTTGTTCAGAGACATACCAGATTAAAGACTTTCCTCCATTTCAGCACTACTGACACTGCCAGGCTGCTAGACCAATACACGCACAAGCCTAATAGAACAACAAGTGGCTGAAGCTCTTCAGGGAGCTGATGGAAGGGAAGTGCGTTTTCTCACTACTCCTGTACATGTTATTCCTGTACATGTAACACTACAGAGCAACACTCTCCACGACTAAATAGCAATAGCTGCTGTCAATGTTTACTGAAGCAACCAGATTGGACTTCCAGCATCAAGCACACCTAGGCCATGTTCACCTTCTAGTTTCCTAGAATCTTAAGTTATTATATGACTCTATATTGCTCCTTGACTGTTCTCTCAAAAGAGAGGACGCAAAGCAAAACAAGGCTCTAGCTTGGAACAAGATGAACAATTACTCTGGAAGAGACTCATTTTCACTAGAAATCTCATTTCACACCTTTTCTCACTCCTCCAAAGAGTCATCCACTTGCCCTCTTCATCACAGTGCTAAAATAATCAAGAAGAAAAGTAGGAACCTCCTTTCTGATAGTTTCCCATGTTGTACCTCCTCTCCCCCCCTTAGAGTATTGAGCTTATAGACAAATGTACAATATGAATGGAATCTTGAAGAACTTAACAGAGGTTTACGGAATGAGGAAACACAGATGACTGGCACACAAATTATTATTAGCTACTAAGTAATCAAAGGGATAAAGACACATGTTTCAAGAATTATGAGTAGCTAATTATTAGTAATTAGGATTAGAGTTACTCTTTTAAAGAAATTTACTACTATACATCAGCCTACTGTATCTTTTCTTGCATATAGAATAACTGGCACTGGAGAGGATGGATCTCTTCTCATCTGAAGTATCCATTCCCTAAACAGTCATCCCAACCTTGGAATCTGCCAAGGATAAACCAGAAGGAGTATTTCATGCCACACACAAGATCTCAAAATCTCAGCTCTCTACATTGTATAAGCCAACATTATACTGTTGTCCCAGAAAAACCTGTGCCAATTCCCAGCTAGCTTGGAAAAGAGAAAAAGAATGGAATGTGGTTATTGCCACTTTATCCAGGATAGGCTAGAAAGGAGCACTCTCCAAGCACTGCTCAGTGGTTCCCTACCTCCTCTTTTGCAAGGTTTTAATTCCACATCAAGCAGACTCCTGCACAGAAGTGACTTTAAGGGACTCTAGAGAACTTTGAAAGGTTTTAGAACAAGAGAAAAGCACACAGGTATCTTGTCAACAGCAGAAGAGCAGAACAGCTCTAGCACTGGGGTGCAGAAATGAAGAGATCTGAACAACTACATTACAAACAAACTCCTAAGAGTGACACCAACAGGACAGACAGCATGAAGTCAGGACTAGGATTGTTCTTTTGAGGATTAATGGCTCTCAGCTTTCTTTGCTTGCCCAGTGGCATACTCCACAGGACAGTAAATTCTCACTGTAATGAAAAAAACCTTGTGTTTTAAGAAATATTAGAAAATTAATGCAATACAATGGAATGGCTTGATTGGTTTTAATCCATCACAACTCACTGAATCAGACCAAGCTCACATCAGCATTACCAGAAGTGTGTCCTCCATTGCTCCAAAAAGCTGATGTTTATCTGCCTCTCACAAGGCTTTTGACAGAAAGCCTGAGGACCTAAAGAATGCATTAACATTGGAGAATCAGTAGCAATGTCCAAACCAGTAATCTGCTACCAGCAAACCCCAATCTAATTATAATCAATCTTTAACACCTTTATGTAACATACTAGGCTTTTTTCTTTCACATCCTCTAAAAGGGTGACAAAAATCAGAAACAGCATCAGTCTGCACAAACCAAAAGGTTTTTGGTGTTTTCCAAAGGTGTTTTCCTTTCAGAGTAGCAATGCTACCATCCCAGACAGGAGCTGGAATTCCAACAGCCCTTACACTGGAACATCCAATCCCTACCAAAGGTGAGATGCAGCTTAAAATTGAAATACAGGTGTCTAAAGTGAACACAGATTAACACGTTTACTCTATCACACATTCATTACTACAGAGCATCTATTATAGATGCATATTAAATGTGGATGAATATACTCATGAAGTCTAGACAAGCATATTTTCAATTAATAAACAGCTTTCCCCACTCCCAAACCAAAATTATCATAAATTATAATCCCCAATGAGTGATCTCCTATAACAGAAAGTATTAAAATAAAGAACACCTTAAAAAGATATTTACAATACAAACACTCTAGTTTATGCTTAGTAAAACAAGCTAAAATTCTGTCTCAGAAATGCCTGTATTTCAATTTTATATATGTGAATAAAGCACCAAAATTTGAATATACTGATAATCATAAAATAAATGCATCACATATCTATTTTGCCCTGCAATTTCACATCTATACCATCATGCACTGAAATGCAAACACTACAGCATGGATTCCCACACTACTTATAATGGCTGCATCACCACTACATGTTCAGATGGATGACTAACAGTACCAATACAGTAACAATGGCCACCTTTGGATAGTCAGAGTTCTTATTTCTTTTAATCACAAATACAAGAAATCCTAATTTCTTTTGATCCTTATGCTTATCCACATGCTTACATAAGTGACATAAGAATAAAAGAAACTCTCAGATACATGAATTTCTCTTTTCACATGGTTAAGGATTTTTTCTTGAGAAGCAAAATAAATGTTTATTTTAAACATATACTTTAAAAATGTCCTAGGATATTTAATAAAAATTAGGTTTATGTTTCTAAAGCATTACAACATATTTTATATATTTGTAAATAGGCATAAAATTAAAATTAATTTATGTACCGAGAGTATTCAAGTTTAATATATGTTTAACAAAACCTACATTTGTTTGCCATGTCCTCAAGAAAGGCAAATCAGGAGGTTAAACAACAGAAAGTAATACACTAAACCAACTCTAAACAATGATTGACCTTTTTGACTGATACAAAAATAGCTTTTTTCCTAATTTCAGTTTATCCAGTTAGTTCAATTCAAAGACTTGTTTTGCTCAAAAGAAGAAATCAATTAAGAAATAACAAGCATGAAGTTTTGTTTTTGTTATCCAATCTAGATATAAACATTTTGAGCAAGAGGATGAAATCTACCATTTACAAAAGTCTCCGGGGCCAAAACTTTCCAATCACTATTTAGAATTAATACAATAACTATTTTAAAACCTGATTGCCCTCCCTTACCAATCAAAAAAGCAAAATGCCCTGTTGCTTTTGATTTATATACCAAATAAATTAAAGAAAAACTTGGTTAACTATTCAATACTGTTTAATGCATTTTAACTGGATTCAAATTTTGACATCAATGCAACTATATATTCAGCATTCAATGTTAAACAACTATTTTACTACCAAAAATATGAAGGACCTGGATGCTTATTTGGCAAAGCCAGACAAGTATAACATATGCTTAGAAGGCTGACAAAAGGTGCTACCTTACTGTAAAAGCTGTACTTAGCAGTAAAAATCAAGGCAATCTAATAATTACCAAACTACTAATAATTAACCTCCCCTTTGAGAAATGTAACAAAGTAAGATCAAAGAAACCAATTTACTTCAAAGTTTCTGCTTGATTTACATCACTATTTAAATCATGTTTCAGAGAATAAGATATTTATTACAAAGTAGCAAAAAAAAAAAAGAGTGGAAAGACTTAATGAACTCTGACAATATTCTCTATTTTTAGCATCATACCAAAATCACCATATATTTGGCAGAAATACTCCTGAAGGTCCTTGAGCTATCCTATTGGTTTTGTAGCTGACAGTCTTTTAATTTCAGAATACTCAGATGGGATAAAACTCAAGAGTGAGTTATTTTACAATTACTTGGGAGCTGGGAAGGCTGGGGTGCTTGAATAGATTTCAGCATATCCCTATCCATGCTGGAATTGTGCTCCTGCTGGTGAATTTAAAGCTTTCTAAGTACTCCTCATGCTGCACCAACAAGGAACATCTGAATGATACTTCAGAGCCTGCAGTGGGATTAAGCAAAACATCCCCAAGCTCCAACAGAATCTTCTACCGATGAGGGAGAGAAAGGAGGGAGGACAACTTCTTATCACTGTCGTGGTATTTTTCCTTTATTACAAGAATTAAAGAATTATGAGAAATGTACAAAGTTAATGCAGACAAATGATATTTTTTTATCTCACTAGTATTTTAATTAAAACCTTTTGTCATGTCTGCTAAGCAAGTTCAAAGTATTGCAATGCACTAGCAATGGTAACGCAGAAGCCTTGTTAAGGTTCGAGAAAAGAAATGTTTTCAACTTTTACAAAATCAGTGACTGTAATTACTAGAGGAATAAATCAAATTTATAGCAGGCAAACACAGGACATAATAATTCTTTTTGTGCGGCCATAAATGAGTTTGTTTTTGTTGCAATGCGATAAAGTTTAACATTTTCTGCATGTCAGACAGACTATTTTGATAATATTCTTTACATTTCCTCCTTGTTAAAGAGATGAAAAATTTGCTATTAAGATATTCAAGTCATCACAATACATCTTGTTACTGGATAAGCTTCAACAAAACCTTAAAGTACTTTTTCCTAACCTCATTAACACAATAAATGCATAGCCAGAGCTCTTACTTCAGTATTAGACAATATTTTGCTCTTGCAAAATATCAAGATGTAGAATTCAGCAAATTATGGCAAAGCAGTTGTTGTGTGGTTGTTTTTTAGTTGGTTTTTTTTTTTTTTAATTCTGTTCAAAATGCTGCAACGCGGAAGACAAAAGCAGCTTTGTTTCATTATATGCAAAGATCTTTTTTTCAATTTAACTGAACTCTAGACAAAAAAGTTGGCTTTTTTTTTAATCATGCCATACACTACCTCTGCTATTTAAAAGTATTTTTCCATCACTTTCACTTCTAGTCTTTTGTGAAGAACAATTTCTGATTGCTAGGCTATTTTTCATTTGCTTACCTCTATTCACAAAAAGAAGGAAGCATGTAAAATGGCACATTTGATAGACTTTAAAAACATGAATAGCTTACATATGTAAACTGATTACAGTTTGCAAAACCTGAAAGTAATGTTATCAAAACATGGGCTTACTTCAGCAAACAATGGCACTGCTAACCACAAAAAAGCTCCAGCACTCACTGGCATCAAACCACAGTAGCACACCATGAACACAAGTGATTTGTTCTTTGCTTGAATGTCAGTTTTGAAGAGTAAATATTGTACACACACACACACACGTGTATGTATTTGAGCACATATACAAAGGTTGCCCACAACCAAATAAATCTGTAGCTCCTCCTTGAAAAAAGCATTTTTATGAGACTGCCCAGCTCAAATCAGCAAAACAGTTTGCACCTAGTCATCTAAGAGGTCTTCATTTAGAAATTTCAGTTTCTCCTTGATGTGGTCTGAAAAATTACAATGGAAAGATACAATATTAAATAGTGCAGGTAGACTGTCACCTCCAGTGAGAGATGGCTGAGTGATGCCACCACAACAGGAAGGATGGCTCCAAAAATGTTTCTGCAGGATCGCTGTGGAAAGACCTTTATCAGCTAGTGACTATAAATTTATTTTCTGCAAAGGAACCTTTGGGCATAATGTGCACAGAAAGGACATAAAAGGCAATCTGTCTATCAGTGAAACTTAAAAGTAAATGTGAAAGCAGGAGAGGCAGTGTATTTTGTTGAAATATGTAGATGTGCCACTTAGATCTCAATGCGCACCACCTCCTGACACCGAAGGGTGAAATGTTCTGATCTCTGCTGACAATATTTATACTGAGAAAGCCTCCAATATTTCATTCAAATTTCTTAAATGCCTATGATCTCTTCTCCAGAAGCAAGGGAGTTGGGTGACAGTCCTCTGCAGGTCTGGCAAACAGGGCATTGAGCCTATGGACCATCTCACCAACATCACTTGTTTCCATCTCAGCAGCACTCACCAATCTACTTCCAGAAGACAACTGATGAACACAGAAACCAAATTCACTTTATCTACAGTAAAAAAAGAGATAAAATCCCTCAGAGCAAGGACCACTGCAGCCTGCACTACTAGCTGGGCAGGAGGCCAGCATCACCTGCACTGCTGGTCAAGGCACATGAAGGCCACAACTCTGCTTCTGCCTGCAGACAGATTAAGCAATCAAATAATTCAGAAAGTTTTAGGTTTTCTCTTTTCTTCTCACTTCTGACAGATGATTCGTCTAACTTGTAATTTTAAACAAAAGAACAGCAAACATGTCCTTTAGGAACAGGTTTTCTTTGAAAGTAACAAAATAACCATCACCCCCCCCCTTCAATAAAGTCCTTAAACAAAACCAGTAACATTCCATCAAACACACATGTAGAACTCTAACCCAAGTTCATCAGATGCATACACAGAAAAAAATCTTAGGACCTGTGTAATACAACCCAATTTTCTGCAAGGCAATATAACATATAATTATCTAAATATTTTAAAATATAAATACAATTATTAAGTAATACTGAAAGAGGGCACAGGACCTAAAGGGCAATGGACCTAAAGATACACTTTTAAATATTTAACCAGTTTTTCTTCCGGGGGGCACGGGATCCAAAGGCCAATGGATCTAAAGATACACTTTTAAATATTCAAGCCAGTTTTTCCCCTGAATTTTTATCATCCTATTAACATAAGTTTATACATTTTGTATAATACGCTTGTGCATTATAATGTTTTTTCCAATTGTTTAATCTTCCTATTTCTATTTTTTAAACATCCAGCAATTGCTCAAGCCTCTGGGTGTATTTATTTTAATTAAATACAACAAAATCAAGTGAAAAGCTTTTGCATTTTCAGAAAGAGGAGACCACTCAGAATTTTTCTCCATGTGTCACAATAGAGATCTGTCAGATACATCCCTAGAGTAACCCTGCAAAGACAATAGCTGTGCCAGCAGCAATTTGTCTGCATTGTGAAGGCAAATATTTAACAAACAAAATAAAACAAAGAGTAATTTAATATTTGTATTGTGTTTGCACAAGAAAGTGCTGATCAGAACGAATATTCAATGCCCAGGGTAGCACCTTCCTCCCTGCACCCGTACGAGGGCACACTCCCAGACCCCAGATGCAACAGGGGATGAACAAGGTCTGGGACACGCTGACACTCCAGTTGTATATGGTTCAACTTTATTTCTCTTTAAGCAATCAAAAGCATCTGCTTTTATTCCACAAAGATGGATACTGACATATTTTGACAGAAGGCCTGTCAAATCCCAAGCAAGACTGCACACCAGGTCACCTCACCCACATGCTGTCCAGTCCTCACTCGACCAGTGGGGTTGGCAAAGCATCACTTCTTTCTTCAACAACTCCCACTGGCATACCTGTGGATGAGTCTTAACTCCACACTGCACTCACCACCCTCCTGGGTTTTTACTTTTTGTAGAAAAAGTACACTCAAATCTTTGGTGAAACCAAATTATATACACAGGGATCAGTCTATGTTCACCTGAAAGCAGGTAATGCCAAGCTCTGCCTCCTCTTTACCCACCACTGTTTACTCCCACTATCAGAACAATGCAGTTCAAAACACTGAAGGTAAATAGAAAAGCTTAAAAGGCTTCCTCCCAGTATCCAGCCAGAAAGTTATCTTCTCAATATTTATGCCTTTTCACTGCAACCAATTTCTACGATAACAAGAGGCTGCTTTTGAGGTAAACTCCTTGCACTGCATTAGGTAACAAACTCCAACAGCACTACAGATACTGCTAGAAAAGGTTTTTTAAAATCCTGCATAGATATGCTGGAACTGCACACGTAAGGAAGAAAATGGGATCTCTGTCTCTTACCGCACCAGGATGCCAGTGTACAAATTCAATATAGATGAAGGCAGACAACACTCAAAATGTGCTACTACTTTGGAATGTTACTTCATAATATTAATTATTACAAAACAGCACAGTGGTACTTCACAAATATATATATATTTTTTTAATAAGCTTATACCAATGAGAAATCTCTCACCAAACTCACCATTTTATCAAAAAGGCAAATGCAAATTCAAAATAAATTGCAAGGGGCAGTATTTTAGGGAGGTTACTTATGTTCACATTTATGGATTTAGTTACTGAATACAAGCAAAGTTTAACAACAGAAGTAGCAAATGAACAATTTCACATCATAAAATTGCCCAGTACTTTTTCAAAATAACGTAGAAGTCTGCTACACCAGACTCTACACTACTTAGAAATTACTTGTCTTAAGAGTCAGAACAAAACTGAGGGGCAAGCAGTACTCCTCTTCCCAAACATAGTGGTCCAAGCGCTCCTGAAACTCACAAAGTATTCTCCTCCCCCCCTCTCCTTTACACAACTTTCAAGTTATATTTGCTTTAATTCCATTTCTTCTATGCTAACAGAGAGCCTTTCTGGATATTATGTTTCAGCCTCAATTTCACATCTTTATATGTTTCACCTAATTCTCAGTCTTCTCCTCACCAATTTCAGAGATCTGGAGAAGTAATTTCCCAGAGTGAATTACTTATTAAAAAGCAAACATAGCAATGAAAGAGCCCAAACTAGGCTCTGTGCAAGGCCAAAGTAATAATTTCAGCCCTGTGATCTCTCCAAGATAGCCAACAAAGGGGCAATTACAGAGTAACACCAAGACACAGCTCACATTTTGGGAGGATTTCACCCAGAAACATCCTGCTAGTATTCACATTTAAGATCTCCCAGGGCCCTATTACTTCTTTCTTTTTCAATAACATACTGGATTTCTCTGGCATTCAAAACAAAATCAAGCCTTAACAATCCACGTTTTCCCAAAACTTGCTTCCTTTTAATTGTGATAATACAAAAATTCATGCTGAACTATTCAGCTATCTACCTGGCCAATTTTACAGCTGTATTCACACCCTGGGTGAATCACATTTAGAAAATTATATATAAACATGGTGTGACATTCTGTCAAGTTATCTTTAATTATGTAATTCCATCCTTTAAAAAGACACAAAGATAGCTTATACAGTCATTTGGAAATTTAATCCTGGAATAGACGGCTGAAATGTGCGAGAGAAACAACATGATCATCTGAAAAGCTTCCAAGGGAGTTACAATTCCTCACTCCCTTAAACCTCAATCTATTACATGCTTATTACCTTTGTTTTATGGCTACCTCTTATTATCCAACCTGCTTTCATCCATTCCCAAACGTTCAGAATTTTGTTATCTACAGTAAAAAAATAGATAATTTTTTTATTATTTAGAAGTATTTAAAAAAGAAAAACAAACAAAGAAGTATCGAAAACCCCAGGAGGGTGGACAAAAATTGCAAAGGATTAACCCAACAAAGTACACCTGACACGACACACTAAGGCCAGAGGACTGTCTTGCCTTCAGGTATCATGAACCCCCCCTCCTCAAAGGCCCCGTCTTTCTCAAAGTTTCGCATCATGCTAAAAACCAAAAAAAATAAAGAGCCACCAGCAAACCCATAGCTCAGTTTCCTCCTCGGATAAATGGTCAGGAGGCAAAGGAGACCTCTGTCTCAAATCCTCACCCCATAACACCCCCATACCTGCCACTAGGTATGACTGAAGCTCCACCACAGCCAGTAACCACCTTCATGACTCACTGCCTCACTTCAGGTTTATTTGATAACAATCCTGCCTGCTCCCCCAGTATTAAAACTCAGCAACTGATCTCTAAACCAATCAGGCTGGCCATAAGGACACACTTAGTGCTGCAAAAACAAATGGTGTTGTAGCAGCAGTGTCCATTTCACAGAACTTTAAATTAAATTTCACATAAAAACTGCTTCAGATGTCCCTTAATCGGTCTCCTGTTTATGACTTTACACAACCCTACCCTACATACAAATTTGTCAAACACAGTAATTTCTTCAGTAACATTCAGTGCACCAAATGTTTCCCCATGCAAGTCAAGTGCTGACCCAACTCCTCTCATAGGAAAGCCAACAGAATGCTTTTAATACTTTTTTTTTTCCAACAGTTCAGTTAACCTTAACCCTGTTTCTCTTTCATTTCCAGTTAGATGGCTTCCTCAGCTGAAAAATTTAATTCCTGATAAGACAACCTATCAACCAACAGAAAATGGACTTTTGAGTAAGGACAACCAGCTGCACCAGTGGAGGTTGTTCAATTCTATTTAGATTTTTTTTTTTCACTGTCCTCATAATCACCACAAGATCAGTGGACACAGAAATGAATTAAAGTGCAAAAAATCCTAATGTGCCTTGATTCCACAGGTGCTGACAGCAGGCTCAGCCTGGCATCCGCTCTGCTCCCAGGAAAGAGGCACAGGCAGCTGCACGGAGAGGCTCCCACGCCAGGCAAATTCATTCTGAAGGTAACTTACCACCCTATTAATGTGCCTTATAGACAGCTGTAAATTTGCAGCATTACAGCACTTTATGATGTTAAATAATGCATTGCATGTTGCACAGATATTTTATTGTGCATTTTTCCACTTTGAAGACTTTCGAGGATCCTATACCAATTGCACACAGCTGTCTGATACTGGTAGTTGACAAGTTATTAAAAATTACATTATCTGATCATATGAGAAACAGAATGCAATAGTGCCGCTGTTTACTGCGCTTTAACATGTGCATAAAACTGAATGTTGTGGTCCAATTTTTAAGTGCCTACCCTTAGGATGAAATTAGTTTTTTAAATAAAGCTCTACTGCTTTTACAGCATCTGAATGTGAACTACTACATATTCGGCATATAAAAAAAAAAATCCCACTGTGAAGAGCTGTACTACAGTGAAGAAACTACCACTGGAAATATTGGAATTCTCTGGCTTTCCTGTAACTAAAATCCCCAAATAAATATTGCATTAGCATACCTCTTTGTGCTTCATTTGCTGATAACAGAGCTTGGATAAGACTGGAAAAGCAGGCAAATTACAAAGCAAGAACTGTAAGTCAGGAGAGTCAGTTTCCAACTTGTTTGAACTTGACTGTATAATGCTAAGCTCAAGCAGAATGTAAACTGCTGCCCCGCAACAGTTTAGATCACATGTTAAACAGATTTCAAGCATAGTTATTTGTATTTAAATATTGCCTGAAGGTCCTAAACCAAGATCATACCCCATGATCCTGGATTTTCCACCATACAGTTCCTGTCTTGAAGACATTATGATCTAGTATAGACAAGATGCAACAAAGAAATACAATGAGCAATCAAGGCAAGAGTGGGAAGTCCTCAAGTTAAAGACACAGTGCTCTAACTACTGAAAAATCCCTCTAGGCAGGGAGCAAATAAAGAGAAATAGTAGCTACCACAGCAGCTCTCTCCTTTAAGGAGCAAATACTTAAATAGTTCTGAGAAGCAGCTACATGCTTTGAAACGTGAACCCTAACTAGCATTATGTAATATAATCTATAACCTTCAACATTAACAATTTGTGGCAGAGGAATAATAAGCCATCTACCTTCTTACTATTTTCTAGACAATTGAAAAAGAATTGTTGCACGTGATCAAGTAGCAAGAACTCATAAAACCCCTTCAAGTCCTCTTGGTTTGTTCAACCATTCCCATATTGCCAAAACACAAAGGTCCTTCATTAAAGGCAGGCAGGATACAGCTAGTCTAGAAAGGGGAATTATAGCCACTCACTTTCACCGCATTTTCAACAAGAACTACATTCACCAAGGTTTCTCCCTGCCTTAACTAAAGGCCATTGGCCTCTTTACCAAAGAAATCTAAGGAACCACAGATTTCTGTGAGCACCCTTGCCCACTCATCTTATTCCTCCTTTGCAGATTTAAACCTCCAAATTAAATTTTTAGATTTTTAGTTGGAAGACTCATTTCTTATCACCACCAACAGTTTTGTAAGCCTAGTGAGATATTCTTCTCTATTAAGAGAACACTGGGAGAAGAGAGCTTCCATTTTGGATACTACCTCAATAAAAATTAAGTAAAAATCCCTCAATTTCATACCTCCAGTGTAGTACGACACTCAGCAATGCAACTTATAATACTCAAAGCATGTAACAAACAAACAAGCAAAACTAACCACAAGTTCAAGTTGTATTCCATGACCACATTCATCTGCCCAGAAGGCACACTTCACTGTGACTGATTTGTTCTTCTAGTGTAAGACAGCTGTTTAAGGACTAGTGATAGCGTTTGTCACATGTTACAGTGGAGGATGGAGGGAACCATATCCTATAAATCCAAGCTGAAAGCTTGTTGTCCAGGGCTGACACTGCAGTGTAGAACTTCTCTCCAAGATGAGTAAGGTCACCACCAAAAGAAAACCACCATCAGTGATAGTAAAACTTGACGCTGCAACATCACAGGCAGAGAGATAAAAACCCCCCACTATTTACTAAATAACCACCAAGCACCAGGACCTGCAGCTAAAAATACTATGCATACAATCTCTGTTCTGGAATCTTTTTATTACTAAAAGCTCATCCTCCAAAAAATATCATCTGTAATACACTGAATCTGGGGTTCTGAGCAAAATATATGTAATACGGCACCCAGCCAAACACTACTGATTACACCACTGTCTCAAAAGTCTGCTGGCAAGATATGCCTTGTTTCAAAATAAATCCTGGAGCCTTCATTCTTTATGGAAATAAAATGTTATTTCTCGCTTATCTCAACTTACCAGTATTTACTTCCTTGGACAAGGAGAAAGACCTTCTTCAGGTCCTTTATTCCCACTGACTGGCCATGAACATGAATATGCATAGCAGTTCAAAAGAATATAAAAAGAGAAAGAAAGATAATAGGGAAAAAAACCCACTACTATCAATATTTGAATAATGAGGCAGCTTTATCTTCATCAGTATATCAATTTATTCACATGGAGTGACAAGAATATATTAAAGTTATTCTAAAGTTGGGCCATTAAATTGCTTAGACAACCTGTTAACCAGTGCTGCTGGCAATTAGGAATGCATTCTCACTGGAGGCCTTCTGTAGAGCCATGCTTCAAAGGGTCAATGTGCCGTACATTAACTTACCAAGAAACACCCTGAGAACTGCTCCTCTGTCATGTAAGCTCAGTGCCGCCAACTAATTAAGCCTACAGTTCATATTCCAAAGATGTCAATGTTCTCCTGGCAGTTTAGCATCTGCACAACCATGGGAAAGGTAAGTCAGATTAAAAAAGCAGCCAGGCTACACTAATGAATGCTGGGTTGGCTATAAACATTCTCTATCCCTAAATAAGTTTTGCAGCACATTTGGACTGATGTGTTTTTATTTCAGGCTCCTGCAGCATTCATGATTTTGTACAGGTACTCATGTATGTACGTGTACATGCTTGCAAGGCAAGTTTACTTGTTACTTTTCTATTAAGAGGAAACTTGGCATTTCTCTAGAGCAAAGCTGTAAAAGTTCTCTGGAATGCTGATCCTAATCACCAGTGAAAAACTTGTTGAAAGAATGGTTCCACACCTTGCTGCAAATAGAGCTGTTCCACAAAGACTGGGGGAACAAGCACGAAACTGAAATAAAAATGGAGAAAAGAAATGATGGGCAAAGAACATGCAGCTCAAAAACAAAATGGCAACTGCCAAAGTTTCAGTTTCTTTTGCACTAAGGGGATGGACTAAAATTGTTTCATTCTCAAGCCCTATGTGCAAACTGGAAGAAAACTGTGTTGCTCAATGCATGGATGAACTATCCAAAACCACCTGGATGGCTTACATCAGCCTTCAGTGACTGCAACAGTGATGAGAAAGGGGGGATGAAAGCAGAATGCTGAAGGCACTCAGGAAATTACTGTAACCAGAGGGTTAGCCCAGCTCTACAACCCTCAATGCACTGCACATCTGGGACCCAGAAAAAGCTTTTCAAACACTCACATGGGGTGTGATTATTGCAGGTCTGATAGCAAATATATCAAGCTAGACTGGTACCAGAGGATTACAGAACAGCAAATGCAAATGTCTGTTTAAAAAAATGAAAAACTGATTTTGTTATCTAAATGTTGGCTGATTTGATCTCAGGAGTAATGAAATGTTTTAAAACATTTCAAAAGACAGATAATTAGAGACCTACAGGAAAAGAAAAAAAAAACAGGATAAGACATAGCTTGGGTTAACCAGCAATAATTCATGCCACGTTTTCCCAGTATGTTTTGCAAATAAAACACAGTATTTTCTAAACATAATATGGCAAGTCTCAATTATCCAGCTATCAGAAAACAACACTGCAATGTTATGTAGGAAATAACCAATTTAGTGGGAGAAAATAATAAAAAAAATAAGAATTCTAAGACAAATAAAGAAGGAGGATAAAGTTAAAAGGTCAAACTCACTCACAAGAAAAGAGAGGTTGTAGTGGTTACTAATAGATTTTTTCCCCAAGGGTTTATCCTGAGACATATGTTATAATTTTATATATATATACACATATATACACAAAAATAAAAGCAGCTTGAAGACAAAAAGAAAACACTACTCAAGTTTGCTAAATGTCAGTGTAGAGAATAACATTTGTCACACACTAAGAATATTGTAAATTTAAGGACAAATAACAGACCCAAGTACTACACAAAACTATGCACTTGAGAAGGAAACAAGAAGAAATTCTGGGATACTCATGTAGAAAATTATTAAGAAAGTAAAAATTTGGCATATTAGATGGAGAACACGTAAGTTACACAGTTCAGAGAAAAGCTCCAGAGAAGCATTTTTGCTGCTTACATTATGCAAGGCTCAGTACAGCCTTGGTCACTCACACAAAACCTTACTTCAAAACAAGGCCTTACAGATGAAGGATCCTTGAAAACATTTAGGCTAAAAACTGGACCTTTTTTCATATTCTTGTATTTTCATACCTTTTTTTTTAGTTTATTGTGAATGCTTTACCCATTTTCAGCAAGCAACAGTGTACCAGACCATACAGTCACCCCAGGACAAACAGCCATCAAACTGAAATTTTTAAACTGGTATTTGATTCAATGACAAGGAAGGACTCTGATGCAATTGCCTGCAAAAGCAGTGGACCAGATGTGACATGTACTGGTAAAAGGGCATGAAATAGGGAAAATTCTGAAGTGGAATTGGCATTGCTTTTCTCTTTAAAAGCTTCTTCAGCACGTACCTTGGTGAAAGAATAATGGTGCTTGGTAAACTGGGAAGGCCACCTAGTGAAGGAACCAGATCATATAGGAAGCAGGTAAGTGAATACACAGCTCTCTGTATCCTCTTCTCTTCCTAAAATATCAATGCAATTGCTGTTCAGACACCAGTTCAATTTTAAAAGAAGGTTTGTGAAAAGAGACAGAGCAGGGTGATAGGAATAGCAAAAGATTTGTTTTACTTTGCAGGCCAAAAATAAAAAAGACCTGTGGTGTCACCCAGTGCCTTCTGCAAACCTTAAAGGTCAGAAGTATTTCTTAATTCCCTAATAAATTATCCCAGAATGTTTTTCTTCAGTTAAATTCTAGCTCCTGACATTGACCTCAACATCGTTTTTCAACCTGAACTTCACTACAGGCACTTCAATAACATGAAGATGAGGGCACAAGGAATGACACATTTTACTTCATGTTATTTTGTTTTTAATTTAGAAACAAATTTTCAAATCCAATGGAGAGACTTCCCTTAGATCAACCTAATGCCAGAGGCAAGTGCTCCAACAGATAACTGATTTGAGGAGTAACCACTACAGTCACATTGCCTCACTCAGACTGCTGTAATAACTCCCAGATAATGCAACCAAATATCTCCCTCACACAAGAAAATTCACACGTCAACAGCTGGGAACACCAGGGCAGCCCGGATGGCATATTCAGCACATGTGGATTCCTGACAATTCAGTGCTTTTTGCTCTTTTTTTTTTCTGCTGAAAATAAGATAATTAACCTAACAGCATCCATCTAGTAAAAGAAGAGCTATTTAGCCCCTAAAAGCCTACATAACTCCTATGAGGAATTAAAATGAATCCGTAAAGGACTAAAATCTAGTTAGTACAGCCACACTTAAGCAGGGGAGAGAAGATGGCTTCCTGCATGTGGTACAAGCCCTGCTGGAGTGGCCAAAGCCACAGCAGGCAGGCTGTCCCCAGGAAGCCACTTTAGTGTCCCTCACATAGCACCAAGGAAAAGGCATGTTTGTGAGCAGGAAATATCAGAGTGGGTAAGTGAGAAAAACAGCTTCTGATCCCTCAAATAAACAATCCTATATTCTACTGAAATAAAAGCTGGTTAAGATTATTCTGTGTTGCAGATCTGTTACTGTTCGTAAACATATCGTTATATTTTGATCGGGCTGGCATCTCTTGTGGTAGGAGGAAAAAAAATTAAATCTTTCCTGAAGCAAATTCCAGAAATGATTACTATGTAAATACTTCCTTATTAATTCTACAGTATGTCAGTCAACACACTCTATACAAATATATAATGTATATAAAAATTATTTCCACTTCTCTTTTCCTTATTTTAACTAGTGCAACTTGTCCTCCTATTCAGAAATAACCCTAATTGAAGTTACACTGATGAAAAGGAAAAGCAAGCCCCTGAAAATGAGCTATTAAGTCTTTTGTATCTCAACCTGAGAAGAGCAAAAGATGCATATCATTATCTTCTGCACAAAAAATGATGCATTTCCAGTACAAAGACAGTGAAGCCCTTACACTGTATAAAAACAAAAAAATGAATAATCTACATTAATTGCCATTTATTGAACAACCTATTTCCCTGAACATTTTTTAAAATCCAGAAGCCATCCCAGGCCGAGCCAGCTCAGTAAAGAGCACAAAGATGGAGTCAGGATCCAGAAAATGAGGGGAAAAAGCCCCAGCACAACCTGTGTTGATACATACCATTCAAGGTAAGGTTGCTTCCTATAGAGACTTGGATGCATTCAGTCCCTGAAGCCTTTTATAAGCTGCAGACACCATGATGAAACACTTTTCATTTTGTAAACACACTCCTGCTTTCCGGGAGTTTTTCTTGCAACAAAAGCAAATCTATGCTGCCAGAAATACTAAGTAAGAGTGGTCCTATAGGAGCTGGCAAATTCCATCACAAACCTCAAGTGAAAGTGCTGCTGAATGGTTAATAAACACTCCAGCATTTGCAGTCCCTCTTCTGCACACCAGTATAGGAATAACAACACATGTAACACCCCTCCTGTGCAACATGAACAACGCATGCATCTGAAGGAACTGCTCTATGCCCAATACAGTGATTATAAAAGCAACATTTCAACCATAACGAGAAGCAAGGGAAAGAAGCCAGGACATCGAATGTCTAAAATACAGCATTAAATAGACAGCTATTGCCAGAACAACCAAACAGGTTTTGGACAGGCGACTCAAACCCATTTTTGCTTCTTCACACCAAGAAAATAGGTAAGCATGGGAATGTGAATTCCTAATCTTGAGCATGCCATCTTTGTTTCCTCTCCTCTCTGCAGCATCTGAACATTTTACTTTAAACCTCATGAATGTGGCAGAAAAAAGGAATAATTTCAACAATCTAGATGTTCATTATCTT
The DNA here is from genome assembly GCA_013399945.1 of Ploceus nigricollis. Classification (NCBI taxonomy): domain Eukaryota; kingdom Metazoa; phylum Chordata; class Aves; order Passeriformes; family Ploceidae; genus Ploceus; species Ploceus nigricollis. The sequence continues at coordinate 953,969 of VXBC01003930.1, read as the reverse complement.
GTCATAATGCTCAAGGCTCACATGTTCTAAAAGGCTTCTATTCTTTCCTTTAAATATTTTTATTCAAATAACCTCAAGCGCTGTAGAACCTGAAGTTAAGACTACAATACCCAGAGGGGAACCCATATGTTCTCTTTTGAACCCTGAGAAGAAAATAGGTATTTATGTATCTGCATGCCACAGAAGCACAACCCACTGTGCTCTACTGTAATGCTGCTGTATTAACCAAGTTGTTGCCAGCATAAGTCAGCCAGAATCATCTGGTGGCCACACCAGACCTGAAAGCACAGCTAAGCCCCCTGCTCTTGAGTGGCCTACAGCAAGTGAACTGTAAAAACAGTAGCAGTATCAAAAAATCTCTCTGCATCAGTTTTAACAATTGTCAGTTATAGATTTTTCATGTTACAGGATCTAACAGGCACTAACCACCCTCCTTTAGTTCTCTCTGCTTGAACATCTGACTGCTCTGAGTTTTAAGGTATTCCTGCCAGCACATTCAAACCCCTGTCTCAGAACCCCAGTGTCAGTACAGGAGTCAGAGACAAGCTTCCTTGTCAGAAAACTACTAAAAATCATAAATCATGTTTTTTCTTACCCTTTTTGTCCGTATTTGTCTCAACTGCACAGAGCTTATAGCCCACTGGTGACTGGTCAAGCAGAGGCTCCACCTGGAAGTTCTGCAATGTTAAGTGATTTTAGCAAGGGACCTTCTGGTAACCTTCCTGGAAAGCTACGCCTGCCATGCCAGCTCGTTCGCCTACACCCACATACTCGCAGGCTCCTTCAAACAACTTTCCTCTCTGAGAGCTAATATTGACTCTTCCCCACGTTCTCATTAAGTCTATTCTTTATTACAGTTTCTATCAATATGCCCTGTACATTTACTGTCTGCATCTCTTTGCAGTACTCATCAAACTCTGAAGGAAAGAAGACAAGACAAAAAAGGAAAAAAATCCTGGCATCCCATTTGTAATCTTCTATTCTTCGCCATCAAGGCCAACTTAAGTAATAGGTTACACACCAGAGTCAGTGGCTCATCAAGTTCACATTCAAATGCTTTTAGAAATCTTGATTTAATACCATCTGGTCCTGATGATTTGTTACAGTTCCTTTCATGAATTAATTATAAATCCTATTCCACTGACACTTCAATTTGAGACAGTTCCTCAGAGAAGTCTTCTCTAAGAAAAAGAGTCTAAGGTATACAATCATTCTACAATCCTCTCACATGCAAAGAAACAGTTTAGTTTCAACATTTTCCTTCCTATCATTATTAAAGGCTCCTTTTACATCTGGAAGCCAATCTATTTGGAAAAGGTTTCAATGGTGATTTTTCCTTCCATCTGTTAATACGATGATCTTCAATCTCAGAAGCAGACTTTCCTATTTCATCCTCACATTCAACTTCCCAGAATTCATGCCCTTTCCAAGTTTCCTTGTTTCATGATGGCTTCCTCTTTCTGAAAGGTGCCTTTTTACTTTTAGTAGGCATCTTCAGTTTGGCAATATTGGATTTTCCCTTCAAAAACCACTTTTTTATTGGTGGCAAGTATAAGCCTCTTTGCACACTGCCGTGACACAGTCACCATGCATCCTGCAGCCACTTGAACCTCTGTTAATGCTGTTTCCCTTATAAAAGAAAAGAGTGAAAGAATTCTCATCTTCAAAATCTTCATGTCACTCTCATTACAGAAGTTGCCTATGACACTGATGGGGTATTTATTGCTCTAAAATCAAGTACAAGACAGCCACTGTCGCAGTGGCTTTACTCTACTTCCACCACAAACCAACTGCCCCAAGACGTGATTCTCTTCTCAGGGACTCTCCATCGAGCTACTCTACAAAACCGTTGCTCACATTTCATGCATAATCCCCGCATAAAACTTGTCTTGACATGAAGGCAGCCCTCATAAGGGTATAACAGGCTGAGTTTTTAGTTCCTACAAGCTTTGTAATCTTCTCACTGTATATAGTAACTGCTCTTCATGTGCCAAAATAATTGTAGTAATTCAACTAAAAATGCTCCCTATTAGATATATCCAGACATATCCCCAGCAAGTATGAAAAAAAATTTCAGTTTCCATCTGCTACATCCGGAGAGGTGGGATGCCCCATAGTAACTGTGCAAGTATCTTCTATTGATTAACCCCAAGTAGCACCTTGGGTTTCACCCATAACACTTCCACAGAGGAAGGCTGAACAATTGGCCCACAGTGACAAGATTAGTAGTACAGAAACATCACCAAAACCTCCAGCTGAGATTGGAGCCGGCCGTAAAAAGAAGATACTTCACAAACAGACAGGAATATTACCCACTCCATACATTTCAGCTTCAAAAAGCCTACAAATAATAGTGAGATTTGTAGCTGCATTGTCCCAAAGACAGGCTGTACAAGAATTACATGATCAGCACTCTATTCTTTCACTTATTTTTGCCTAAGAGCAAACCATAAAGCTATAGTAATAAAAAAATGAAAAATTACTGCTTCCAGAAACTTATGGGCTTTGGTGACTTTATTTGAATTTTTTTGTCTGAGCTAGAAGATTAAAAAAATCCCAAAAGCTAAAAGCAGAAGAAATCCATAACGTTATCCTGTCCCAGACTGCTCCCACCATGTATTTCCTAATACAACCACTTACTCCCAGGTTACAAAACCCCGTAAAAAAAGTCAGGCTAGAAATCAAATGAGCACAGTTCCTGTAAAATGCTTCCTCAACTCATTAGAAATCTTTGCAAGTTTTACCAAAACAGATAGGAAAAGCCAAACCAGTCAGTAATTTCAGTGGAATAGCACAAGGAAATTAATGAATTTATGATAAGGCGACCTCACCAGGGACAGTAGGAAGGTATGAGATAAAAGAAATTTCCACTGTGGAGTGGAATATGATTACAAAATGAGAAAGCAAAGCTGAATCAGTTTTGAAGCTTAATTCTTAGAAGGCTGCTATTGAAAAGCAGGATTCATCAATATGCCTTGCTGTAAAATTATAGCAAAGCAGGCAAATAGCAACCTAGCAAAATCACTAATGTGATTTGTATGGTCAGTAGAGATTGCTTTAAATATCACACTGTGTCAGTAGAAGCTGTTTTTCAATTCTGCATTTAAAGAACAACTTTTGAACATGGCTAATACTCACTGTCAAATTAGGATTCGGGTTTCCCCTGCGAATTACTCACACAAAGATCTCTATTTTACAAGTATGCCAAAAGCTGAATAAGCTTATGTGTGCATGGATGTCAGGTAAGACAACAGCAAGACAAGAAGAAATCTTGTGAATCACATGAGATCCAGAGGTCTGAACCAGTCACTAAATTTGATGAGAGGTATCCATTGCCAAAAGCAAGACATGGATGTTGGGAGAAAGCAGGACCTCTCCCCTGGGAAGGCTAAAGACAGTGAAAGGTTTTTCTTCACTTCATCAGACAAAAAGCAGGAGAGGGAAGGAGGAAGAGACAAAGACCCCAGCAAAAGAAGCAGCAGAAGATCTGAATATCCATCTTGCCCAAGCAGACTGGACTTGTCACACCAGAGGCACAGGAAGAGCAGCAAACCAGCACTTTGAACAGCCCTTGCCCATCTAAAAGGCAATCAAAGCTGGAGAGAAGTCTAGTTTACAGTAGCAACCTCCGCCCTGTTTCTGTTTAATCTATTTCTTGTTTGAAAGGTTTTGAAAATACTGGAGGAAATTATTTACAGCACCACTGCTATGTTAGCCAGCTGCTTATGCACTTCCATTGATAGTCTTCCAGCAGACACATTGAGAACTGTCCAGAGTCACTGCTACAAGTACAATACATCAAAATTAATCTGGCACCTGCGTAAAATTTGGCAGTCATACTCAATAAACCGTTTCAACTGTGATGCAGCAGTGACTGACAACTCACATGGAGTGAGCTCGGTACAAAGCTCATCTCCACGCCTCATTACAGAGCCTCACCAGTCAATATAAGCAGCACTGTAACTATTGCTATGAGGGCCATTACTCATTACTGTAGCCTACAAAGACACCAAATGCCCTCTGGAATCTCAAAGAGCACAATTTGCCTGTAAAATACCAGCTGTAAATGCCATATTAAGAGGACAGTCCCTAGAAGAAAATAGGAGCAGGGCTGCTGACATCACCCATGGGTTGCACCTTACCCAACAATGGGTGACTGAACATAGACAAGAGCAACTCAATTTAAACTCAGAGAACAAGCACATCTGTAACCAAAGCACCATCATGTAACCATGAAATATCACACAGACATTTCATCACCGTTTCACATTGCTGACATCGTTGTGTTTCTCGGTGCAGAGCCTTGCCAGCAGTGCTTATCAAAAACCTGAGTGCTAGTGGAGAACGAGTCCTGTACCTCATGCCTGTCCATGGGCATTCTGCAGTCACAAAAATGTGTCTTATCTGGGTAACTCATTGTTCTTCTTTTGTACTGTACAGCATTTAACAAGGTTGTGCATAATCATTTGAAGGCATGCAAATCATTTTTATTTTGTGTATTACCTAGGAAATTAAGTGCTGCCTTCTTCTTTTATCTTGTTAATACAAGTCATTACATCTTTTTCATGTGCCAAGATAAATTTAACACATATTCATTGGTTTCTAAGGAAAAAGAAACTGTAGGCATCAAATTACACCTAAAATGCATTTAATTTCCTCTGCCCTTTTAATTGTATGTAAAGAGCCTGATTCTAATCCTGGTACAAACTTCAGCTTCCCAAACCTTACTACTAAAATGTTATTTTCCTGTCAATACCACATGCTTTCCCATTTTATTTTTTGAAAAAGCTAACTACCTTTAAAAGATGCCACCTTTTTATTGACATACTATTTCCAAATTATAGCTCTATCTCTGTTAGTAAAACCTTATGCGACCACTGAATACAAATTGTGTTTCCTGGCCCAAACCACCTTTTCCTTTCTGACACAGTGAGGTCTGTCCTGCTTTAATTTTAATGAAATTAAAACTGCTCCAGTGTTCATACTTTGTGGGCACACATCCATCATTGCTCCCCAAGGGAGCAAAGCACTAATCCATGCCACTGAGCCAGCAGAGGGAGCACAGAACATATTTAGACCAAAACTCATAACTGATTCTTAAAAGGGAAAAAAAAAAAGAAAAAAGTAGAAAAAGAAAAAATAAGTTGGTCAGAGCCATTAAAATTGCTTGGATTTAAGCAACATCTTCAGACTGCAGAAGAGCAGGCTGTTAAATATGGGGTTAAAGCCCAGTAACAGCATCTCTTCTAGCACCACAAAGTACCAATGAAGCCTTACATAATAATGTACTTTCAATTATTAAATGAGCAAAACACATATTTGTTTTGGAGCCACGTTGAACAGCCACAAGGGTATTCTCTTTAGGCACTCAGCAGAGTAATGAATTGATCAGCTGCGAGGGCTGGCAGAGGGACAGCGGCTGCCTGCACGCACCCCGTCTTCCAAGGGCTCCGCTAGCTGCCAAGGTCTCGACTCCTCCTAAGGGTCCAGCGGACATCCGTGCCAAAAATAGATCCTGGCAAACTCATCTAAAATAGGCTACACAAGCCTCCACCAGAATAGGAAACAAAGTCACATCTTACTTTGAGTTTTATTTAAGGAAAGCATGGTGTAAGAAGGACAGTAGGCCTCAGTTTTACTTTCCAATAAAAGTTTAAAAATCCGTAAGAAGAGAAAGCAATTTATTTCCTCACCATCCAAGGTCTAGGTACTCATTAGTGCACATAACTGATACATTTTGTGATGACCATTTTTGTACCAAGCTTACTCAATTCACTTTGTCTTTCAATAACACAGTACGTCTTTTCACAAAAATCGACATGGTGAGAAGAAACACATACAAAACATGCAAATTAAGAAATTCAGAGATGTAAGAGTATGCTGTGGGCTTTGTACAAAGAATGAAGCTTCAATTTACTTGTCGTAGTCTAAAACATTAGAATATTTTTCCTATTAACTCCACCATCAACACTTTCGTAAATGAGTGTGCCCAGAGCATCCAAGAGGAAAAGGAAAGCAAAAGGCTTGGAACTGCTAGATGACCAGAAACATTTTGGTGTACAAGAGTATGTAATAACACCCAAACGATAGGAACAAAGGTTAAAACCCTCCCAATCAGATGGATGCCTCTACCAAGAGTCACACAAGCCACAGAGGCTTCAGGAAGCATCAGAACTAATGCAGATAAATCAGCAATTAAGGTTCACAAGGTCACTTTCACTTCAAGCACCCTTCCCCTGCCTTCATCACGGCAACTTTGTACTCTGGAGTGAAGGGCAGATTCTGACACATCCCTGTCTCACACATTCCCACGGCAGAGGTGGATGCTGCCCAAGACCCAGAGCTGCACTGGCCCAGCTTGCACCAGCCAGCATCCAGACATGAGCTACTCCACTCTGCTCCTGGCATGTCCTTAGGAGTATGTCCTTTTAATTGTAGAGACAGTGGTGGCCAAGAAGGGTAGGTTCTCTCAAAGCTCACAGCACAGCATGCTCCATGCAATTTACCAAAAGGGGAAAAAAGGTAGTATTTTTGAGTGTGAGTGAAGCTGTTCCAAAAACTATATAAAAAGCCATGAATCTTTTGCAGGATACACTAGGGCTGAATTCAAGTTTTGGATTTCTTTTTAAATTGCGTTTTATATACACTTTTGAATAGGCAGTTAAGGAATTGATGCAGGAGACTTCTCTTTCCCCAATCCAAGATCACAGAGAAAAACAAGTTTTCATCCTTGTTTTTACCTCCTTACAGATACAATGATTTAAAAGCTTTTCTCTCTTTCCTGGCTAAAGACTGGACAAACACGATCTTCAGGAGAAAAAAGTCCTCACTCTTCTGGCCACATATCTGGAGGGAACAAGGCGTCTCCCTGGCTTGCCCAGTGCTCCTCAGCACATGCCAGGAGGGGGTACAGCTGCAGCACTGCTACCCTTAAGTATTTCCAAGCAGCAAAGCAAAGCTAGGATCCTCCGCACAACTTGGGTTTTATTCTTTTCTTTCTTCCATAACTTTCTTCCATAACAGCTGCCAGAACTAACAAGCATTGGTGACTCCACAGTCCCGTGCACGGCTCAGCTGCCTCCCCCAGTGACACTGGGGACATCCTCTCTCTAAACAGAGCATCATCGTCAATGTCATCCTCTCAAAACCATCACTCTGACACAGCTTTCCCTAAGGCAATTTCCTTTTGTATTCACCTGAAATAACAAGCAGCAGCAACTTTCCTCCTTAAATAGCTCATTCTATTGGCACAGTGTTAAGACACCCCTTCTAACACCGGCTAAATGTCCATGTTTTCTGTATCCATCAATAGTTCTCCGGAGTACCAGCACAGCAAAGTGTTTTGTATAATCCATTCCCCACAGTTACGGCTTTTAGTGATGCATTTTACCTAATGGCTATTGCCAGAGGCTTTAAAACACCGGGAAGTGGTGGACAGTATTGCCTGGGGTCTCTAAACAGTGTGAAAGCTGTGTGAGTATGTAAATTACAGATTTCAGGTGTCACTGCTTTAAAAAGAACGGTGACTCTAATCAAATTAGGGCTGATCCTGGACACCCCAGAGACCCAGAACAAGGAGCACTATTTCAACTCCACATCTACAGCCTTTGCAGCATCTGTCAACATCAGAGTAAACAATGAAATAAATCTGTGATGTTCCACACCCAAGGAAAATGTGCCTTTGCATTTCTGACTGTTGCAAACATAGTTTAGATACGCCTCTCACAGTAGACTTAAATTTCAAAATTAATAAACCGTACATTGTTTTCCACATAACACCACATCTATAACCTCTTAAAACATAGCAGAAACAAGCCAATTGTAAAACTGGGGATTTCTCCCTCTCTGCTTGCATGCACACTCTGTACATGTTACAGGCACTTGCTGAAGGTGCCACTCCTTCATGCACTTAACAGTTCCTGTGATCTACTTGCTGTGAAAAATTCTAAACCATGCTCATCTCTTTCATACAATAGAAAACTGTTAAACAGTCTTTCCACCACAGGGCACTTGAGGGGTTTCCATATCTCTACAGTGCTCAATTACACAGAGGAAAGTGAAACATATGGACATATGGAAACTCAAGCATACCCAGACACAGATTTCTGCTGGAGCCTTCCATCTCTCTACATTACCTCCACCACATTTGCCAGCCAGCCTGCAGATGCTGAAGCTCAGATTCTCCCAGTCACCCCAAAAAGCATGTCTGCATGCTCCAGTGCTTCTTACCATCACTCTAAGTTCCCAAAAAGTTCAAATGGAAGTAACTTTACTTCAAAAATATGAACGATTTTTCCAGTAAATACTTTAGTATTTCTTCACTTTTCTGCATTAAGTTTACATCAAAAGCCCCCAGAAATCTCACAACCACCCAGTAAGAGTAAATTATTCATTACTGTTGTGAACAGTGACAGGAACACAAATCTCCCAAAACGCAACTTCATGGACAGCCCAGCATGCTATCAGACCTCAGTGGCCAAGGCAACAGAATTTTAAAAAGACTCAAAAGACTTTTTCTCCAGTGAAGACATCATACACTTAAAATTTTATAAGTGTGCTAGTAGACTCATCACAGTCAGAGGTATTTGGACTAATATAAGAGCTGCATAATTAACTTGCTTTATCAATTTTGTTCTGCAATGATCTCACATCTAATTGATGTAAGCGCTATCTTTTTTGACTGATGGTCTAAGAGCTGATGATGCATTGTCACCTGCTGTCCTACTAGTGTGCTGCCACACAGCACATGTTTCCAATCTAGATAGAAAAGAGACTCTCTTTAACAGCAAGAGGTCTGAACTCAGAAACCAGCCAGTGTAACCAAGCTTATCTGTAAATAAATGCATACCATCCTTTAATTTCCAACCCCTCTGCGTACCACTCTTCATAGGAAGGCTCTGCTGTGCACATCTGCACATACGAAGTGATGCAAGAAAGCACATCTCTGTAACTCTGCTTTAATGGGGGAGGAGAGGGGGAAGAGTTCGGTTGTGTCCAAACACTGTGGCCAATAGAACCCTATGCAAGGGGGGCAGCTCTCCCTTCCTGGCGCTGGCAAGTTTTTCATTTCCTAGTACCTCTGTGTAAGCAAACCCCAACAAATTTCCTGACTGAGCCTTGCGGAGCTCCAAGCTGCTCCCCCAACAGCCTCAATCCTCCTCCTTGCCCTGCCCAGATGCTCCCCACCTAAGCCAAATACACAGTATCAAGAGGGCTGGCCAAGATTTCCACCAAACTTGCCTTTAGGAAAAACACAACATTGCTCCCTGTAATTATGGAGAAAACAGAGGATGAGGTCACGATATTGGGCAGGGAATCAGTATCCAGCAAGGCTCATGGAGACAAAGGAGGAGTTGACTCTGCAGGAGATAGATGCTTCATTGGCATTCACATACTGTGTTATCTTCCCACTATGGAAAAGGGCAGAGCTCTCCTTCAGAGACTACTTTTCCTCCTGCTGCCCTCTTCTCCAAAGAGAAAGGCTGTGTCAGAGCAACCTTCTCCTGAGGTGTCACACGAGCTGACCTGAACACCAGGACAGAACTGGGCTACCCAGCTGCACCACTCTTGACAGCCCTAGGTGTGTCGTACCAGCGTAGCATATCCTTTGGGATAAGGAACTACAGATCTTTCCATTATTGATTTGACTTTTAGGGCTAATAGCAAATGCAGGTTTAGAGCTCCACATACTGAGTTTTATGAGGCTTAATGTTATAGCAAGCTGCGAATTAACCAGGGGACTGGGTCAGCTTGAGGAGAACTGAAAAGAAATTACACTTCTACAAACTGAATTTCTTCAGAGCTAAGAGAAGTCAAAAGGTGTGTGAGGATGAGAAATCAGTATTTGAACTGTCAAGCTGGCAGCACAAAAGAGACTACAGCAGATCCCTTCCCACAAAGCACACAGAAATTTCAGCTCAAATCTAACCCAAGACAATGAAATCCAGCACAAACTCTACCATGCAAATTTCTTTCCCTCCCAACCATAAGTCTCAAAAACCATCCCCAGTGCCATTCTGTTTTATAGAACATACACCTGTTCTACAAGCAAATGGAGGATTATCTTTGCTACCTCAACTCTGCTCTGAATTTTATTGAGCAATGTTTCTATAAGTTCCTGCTAGAGGGCTGATGTTCATTCAAACAGTGTAAACTGCATCTGACATGTTGGCGTTGGTGAGCAAAGCAACTCAAGCGAAAATCCACCACTGCCCTGAGCTGTATTACATGGAGGCTGGGGTCTCATACATCTTTGTAACTATACAGGTGATAACAGGATAGCAGGATTTGCTGGGCACAGCAGAGGTAGGCTGGAGACACTACTGGCTAGGGATAATTCCCCCAGCTTCCTCATACACAAAGCTCCAGTAAAGGAAAAAAAAAAGGGAAATGTATTATTTTTCATTGTGGAAACAGCAGCAGATCTCATATCCTTTAGCAGCAGCAGCACTAGAACTTTGGCAGAAGCAGCTCTTTCTATCCATCAATAACCATTAATCCAAGATGGTAATTGAAACTGCGCCTGTGTAAACTTCATTATTCTACTCTATGGCTGAGGTTCCTTCTTAAATACATATTAAAATTTAATAAATAAGCTTTTTTGACTCAGCTGTTTACCCACTGTTTTCCTTACTATTAGACAACACCTACATGCAAAATACATGGGAAAAAAGGTACAAGAAGAGTGCAGACAAATATTTGATGTGAACAGATTGGCCCCACTTTGCTCAGCTCACAGTATACCTAGCAAACATACAGAACAAAAGAATAATTATTCCTCAAGTATCAGATTAACAAAACACTTCCTTCAGATCATCACATTTATTTTAGCACCTGACAAGTTCACAACTAAATTTGTCTCTTTTTCACATCAAATTATTTGTAGATACCACCTAGAACATTACCTATAGAAACAAAGCACTACTTGGACAACCCCAGGAAGACTGATGCCATGAGTTGCATTTCCTTAGTTTCACTTGCAGAGAATAGTTTGGATGTACAAAGTAATATCAGTGATATTACTTATCAAAGTAATATATACTATTTTATATACAAAGTAAAATCAGTAATATCAGCAATAACACCTGTATACTCTCTGGATAAAAAAACTTTATGGAGTATGTGCTACAGCATTGAGGCCCGTCCTCTCTGGTTCAGAAAGTTAAAAATGTTTTTGCTCTACCCTGTACTTCCCAGTGCCACTGCTGAAGAGGAAAGTTTGGGTCAATCAACTTATGCATCAACTCCTGCCCTGTCACACCTCACCAGCCCTTGAGGGATGATGTATCTGCACAGCTTCACCATGGACAAAGAGTTATCAAAGTCAGACGAGTTAAGGTATGCTGTAGGCTTAGCCAACATATGCAAGCAATCAATATATGAAATTACAAGGGAAGGTTCCAATTACATTTCATACACTGCTAGCAAAGACTTTTACCTCCAAATCAGCAAGCTCTAGTATTTGCAGGTGACCATAAGTTAGAAATCCAGCTATCTGCTTTCCCCAAGCAGCTATCTGGAAAGTGCTGACGGACAAAATCCAAAATACCAAAAGGGGAGTTTTTTGCATAGCAGTTGGAGTGAGCTACCAAGGAAATCCCAGCTCTTGACAATTTTCAGCAGCAGAAATATAACGTCCTACTGGGACCAGAGAAGATCCTCTCAATAAACACTACAAACTCTCATCTTAATTTCAGTATAGAAGACAGAGTACCAGGGCACTACAGGTATAATTAGTCAGCAACCCAGTTGTTTCAACCAAAGAAAGAAATGAAATTAAGGCTGTGAGTGGAATTATATTAAGAAAACAAAACCAGCTTCATAGCCACCTTTTACACAATGGTATTTTGAATTAAGAAATGTCCTTTAGATGTGCTTAAAGGAACTTTCTTCATATGGAAGTAGATGAACACATCCACATACTATGACTTTTTCAAAATGTCACCACTACAAACCTCAGCAATGACTAACAATGAAGTGTAATTCAAAAAACAATAACTACTAAATTTGCATTTACACCTAAGTTCTATGCAACTGAGACAGATAATGGCTAACAAAAGAAGCTGGCAACAGAGCTTTTTTACCCCTTTCTTCAAACTGTGGAAAGTAGTTTTGCAGTATAAGGCACAGTTCACCATTTGTATGTATCAAGAAAGGACAGAGAAAGAAGCATTCAGCTGAAAGTATAACAGTTATGATAGGAGAATAGGTGTCCTAGCTCTCTCCCAAAATCTCCCAATATAAATCCTTTCTCAGGGTTGGTTTTTCACTTAGACAAAGGACATGCTCTCCAGACACCACCGCTAGCTCAGTCCTGACTGCAAAAACAGCTCCCCTTCCAAAATAATGAGTATCAATTGCATTTTCCACAATCCAGTAATTTGTTCCACTAAGACATTTTCAGAACCAGCTTCCTCTAAACAGCAAAAAAATGGGGCCTTCTCAACAATCAAACTACAATAAACTGCTTGCTAGAAAATACACACTCTTAAATTTATCTTATGCATCATTTAATATACTATTTTGAAGGAAGAAAGCTTCAAGTTAGAAACAGAGCATTTAACTCGATTAACTAGAAGTTGACAAATTCTAGTACCTGCATATCATCACTTATATTCTGTATTAACACTGTGTCTTCACTGAAGGGCAGAGCAAGGAAGACATCTTCAGCAAACACTCTGATATTTTAACATTAATATCTAATCAGAAAGTTTATATCCATAAATAACCATATATATATATACAGCACATTATCTAATACATGTGTTTTGAAATATATCAAGGCTAAACCATTACTCAAGATAATGATGCAAAGCGTTGACTTAAAGCGTGCATTATTTACAAGAACAAGCACCAGCTTCAGAATTTTGAGCTCAATTTTCACTAGATACAATCTAAATTGCATTAAAAGCACATATATTGTGCTAACCAATAAAACAATTTTTCAGGAACGTTCTTTTTAACCTGCCTTTTTTATATATCTATAAAACACATTCATGTAAAAAAAGTGTATTCTGCTGATGAGATAGTAAAAATAAGTAAATCCAGACTGCATTTGAATGAATTTTCAATATGAAGTATATAAAATTATGCTGCCTCTATAGCCTAGAGGAAGAAGGAAAAAAATATAACACCAGAGAATTAGGTATTTCAAGGACTTCATTTTTTCTTAAACAGAAGTAGATTTCACAATAAAACACAATTCTGCACTGCTGTCTGGCAACTCTAATCTGGAATGAGGTTTGCAAAAAACAGGCTAGTTTTTCTTTAAAAATGTTTTACAGGAAGGAATCTTGTTAAACCACCAGTCATCCTTCTAGCAGAGGATACATTATTAACCAAAAAGTACAAATAGCAGCATAATGTTCAAACCTCTAGATCACATGAACTCATCATCCCTTCACCCGTTTTAAATCAAACTGTAATCCAAACTAATTAAAAACTAAACCCAGGGCTGAGAAGAGAGCTTTTGTTTTGAAGAGAGATGAGAAGCTTCATTAACCTCTTCTCTTCTACCAGCTTTCCACAACACAAAATTACTCCTATGCAGTGAAAGTCCCTTGCACCCACAGAGAGTCAGGGACTGCAGCCTTAACAAGAAAGTGATTTTTTGGCAGAAGGATGATGCAGGTACACATTACACCATTACCCTCATCTCCAGAAGTCATGGGCCAACAGGCACCCAAGCTGTGATCCTAAACTCTAGCAACTTATATTTTCAAATGAAATACAGAAATACACAGACCAGACGTTTTTGTCTCTTTAAGGAACTATTCCACATGCCTCAGTCTCACGGGAAGGCTGGTTGTGCCCAGAGCATCAGTACACCCTGAGCTCCAGAACAGGCACCACACCAGCAGGCTGGAGCACCTGGGAGCTCTGGGCTCCCCAGCAGCACCCATCTGTCTTGGAGGAGCGATAAAACCACGCACCCACTCTTCATGCTGTCACCTTCCCCACCCCTTACCATGTGTCCATCAACCTCCAGCTCACAGAAATCATACCAATTCAGAGACTGATTTATTAAAGTCAGCATAGTCCTCTTCTATAGGTACGCACAAAACTTCTTTACAAATGGCTAAAATGAATTTAAAATATTGCCATTACTATAATGCCACAGGTATCACAGCAGTATGTGTGGGGCTTTACAAGAAATAGCCAGAATGAAGGCTAGGCTTGTAAGAAAACAATCCCAAACTCAAGGTACTTCTACAATCAGAAGTTAATTTTCCTCTTCTAAAGAACAATTATACATATACAACAAGCCACCTCAAAGACAGGGCATGAGGCTTGTAGATTAAATCTGTATTCTGGTCTCACACAGTGAGTAAATTCAAACAGCCATGTTAGCAATAGCATATGAAAATGAACTGCTTTCTAGTATCTCTTGTATTTTGCAGTTTTAATGTCAATAAATTCGGATTCATTCAGAGCCAATAGATCACTCAGACTGGTTTGGAACAAGTTTTTCCTCTTATGTTAAATTAAGTAAATTTGGGAGTTTTTCCCTTCCTGGGAAAAAACCCAGAAACCTGTGTTTTAGAATTTGAAGTATTAAATACTTCAAATTCTAATTACCCATCTCTATTGGCCATTGCTATCATGGCTCAACAACCAATCCCAAGCTTCTACTGAACTATTTATTTGGAGAACCTAGACACTAATGGGATGGAATTTAGTATTTTACTATACATATACATACACACATATATATACATATACACACACACACATATATACATATATATACACATATACACACACAGACATATATATATATACATATACATACACACACACATGCACATATATATATATATGGCCCACATCCAAAAAAGTGAAAGCACCGAGTGCAGAGTCTGACTAGCTCAGCAAGCCCAGGGAGCACAGCCAGACCTATAGCAACAGCTCTCCTCTCCTTTGACCAACTCCTTACACTTCCTTAATCCGTAGGATCAGTTAGTTCCAGCACCCAGGGAAACAGTATCTTAACCAGACCACCACAACTCCTTGACATTTAGTCTAGAACAGCCACACCAGAGATTCCTCTGTACTTAAAAAGTTTTCTTGAATTAGCTTGAAAAGTAAGTTCTTCATCCCAAAAGGACAATTTATCAGCAAGTGACCAGCAGGATCCCCAAAGTTTATGGATTTAAGGTCATGAAATTCATCGTTTCTCTGAAAAACAGCTGATAAAACACAGACCAGGTCTGCAAGCAAAAAAATCCTTCAAACCCTCTCCTCTTCAGCAATGCTCAGCCTGAAAAAAACCAGTTAAGAATAAGAAACCACAAGGGTGTAATCCTGCATCTCCCATATCACATGTCTGTGAAGCAGTAGGAGTTGCCCACCCTCTCCCTAGATGACTAACTCTGCAAATATTTCACTGGGATATTTGGAAAGCAAAGTGCATAACAACAGTCTTAAATTTATCCATTTCACAGCATCTGCTGAAAACACAGAATCAATCCACTGGCTGGGAAGCATAACCATCTGGATCACTCCTTCAACCAGTGACCTCCCTGCCTCTGGCTTTGGCAGGCTGCTCCAGGGGTCTGGGAATGCAGGTGCACGAACAACTGAGATAAACCCATGCAACACTGCCACTAAAGAGCACTGTCCCAGATCTCACTTCTCATTGCACTGG
This sequence comes from Ploceus nigricollis, assembly GCA_013399945.1. Lineage (NCBI taxonomy): Eukaryota > Metazoa > Chordata > Aves > Passeriformes > Ploceidae > Ploceus > Ploceus nigricollis. The sequence continues at coordinate 938,323 of VXBC01003930.1, read as the reverse complement.
TCCCTCCTTTACCCCAGCACTCACAGCACTTGGGTTTGTTTAGCTTGTGAAAAGAGCTACAAATTCCTCTAATTTTTGATTCTAATAAAGCACTGGAGTGACTCCCCACCACCACACCAAGCACATGCTGACACTGGGACCGCGCAAGAGGAGCAGGGGCTGGCAGCGAGAACAAGACCTCCCCCAGCATCAACAGCCTTTACATTCCCTTGGCTGTAACACTGAAAAACAACAGATAAAACCAATGATGTGGGACAGCCAAAGCCTGAAGCACTACTAGAAGGACACTGGAGAAAGGGAGGGGAATGTTTTAATAAACTTTTCTACTTCAGGAAGTCCAAAGCATGCTGCGATAAAATTGGCAACTACAAATTTTTAGGTGAAAAGCTGCTAAAGCCACAGCATCTTTGATCTACTAAGTCCCTTAAAAATTGCATCAACTGCTAATTACCTCCTGTAAACATGTTTTCTATGTTCTCTCTGCAAATTGTCTTTCTTCAACTATCAATTTGGCTTTTCCTGTAGCTTTCTTCTTTTCTTTTCTTCTAAATTGATCACTTTCTCTTACTTAAGTATTTCTAAGCAACAGCAATGTCACCTTTTCACCTTCTCTTCAATGAACAGTATGAGCTTTAAATCAGTCACTAAAATGCTTCCCAAACTTGAATCATTCTTTAAGATTTTACTGAAAGCACTCAAAACTGAATGCTTTTAGAAGCTTGGACATTAACATGGGACATCTCTATTCCTACAGCAAACACATCACTATCAAATGCTAAGACAGCATCACTTTAGTATGGTCAGACAATGTTTTTCCCACCTTTAAAACTCAATAACTTTTTAGGCCTTTTAACCACAAAATCAGTGACAAATGCCTTAAAAATGAAATAATCAGATACAGGTAGTGGTACCATTTTAGAGCACCAGTAAATACAACTCAAAGTAGGGTAGTAGTAGCAGAAAAATAGAAGTGACATGTACAACAATATTAAAAACTTTGGCTTCATATGTCTGAGGGTTAAGTTGCAATTAAGCAAAGATCTTCACAAAAAATTTCCAACTCTTCACTTTTACTTTTGTCATCCTATCACTCTACTCTAATCAGCCTTTTGCTCCTCCTTATACTCAAAATAAACCAAAAGAAAACTCAAAGTAATAACATCAGATAAAACATAGGAGATTTTTTTTGCTGCCTCCACTACAAGTAAACAAGAGAGATGCCATTTATGAAAGTATAAAGCAACCCAAGGATGGTAAAGGAAAAATATAAAATATGCATTTCCACATAAATATTTTACATGGGTGAGATAAGGCCTTTATAGTCAAACTGGGGGTGTTTTCAGGCATGATTTATAACATTTCATGCAACCTGCAGAAGGTTTTCTATTTCATATAAATCCCTGAAGTACCATCTTTATGAATGCAAGCAAAACATATCCCTTCATGTCAATTTTATTTGCCTTAAATTCTGGGTTTGGACACTTTCAAGTCAAAATCAATGTTATACTTAATATACTCTGCAAAAAACAAACAGATCTTTCTTCATGACTGCTAATAGTAACTTTTATAAACTTTAACATATGAAGTTGGGCTTAATGAAGTCCTAATGATTGATTTTCATAAATGAAGCTGACACTGCTCAAGGATGATTCCACTTCAGAAGAGATTCTTCCCTGTCTGCTGAGCAGGGCAGTCAGTACAAGCCTTCTCCATAAATTACACAAAATGGGAATTACTGTGTTTCCTAAAAGCTCTTTCTCCGAGAGGACCACCACTGCAGCACCAGCCATTATTTCCCCCTCAACGGTGTTCTGGGAGATTTGTAAAAAGCTTCTCTTTAGATCATGGGTCTGCAGTGAACCAGTGACTAAGCAGAACTAAGCCAACCACGCAGGCTTTTCCACCACCCTAAAACCCCTTTCCTCTCCCACTCTTCTTGCCTCAGCTTCTTTGCTGGAAGCTGAGCAGCTCAGCCTCCCACTGCCAAGCTCTGCGCACGCTGCCAGTAACAATGCAACAAGGGTGACAGGCATCTGTCCTGTGCTGGCGGCAGCAAACATCCTTCCAGCAGCAAAGAAAAGCGTGCCCCGCATTGCAAATTTGTACTACGAACATTTACAAATCTGCCAGAGGAACGGGATAGTGGGTCACAAAGCAGGTCACCTGAAAACTCAGCGTTATGCAAAACATGAGCTGTATGCCTTCAAAAGTCATCCAAATTACTTTACTTCTACATAGAAACAATTCTCCTGGGAAGGAAAAAAAAAAAATTCACCTTGTTAAAATAATGCAGGCTGCTTAAAAATACTGTAATCTGTTTCAGGTCCACTGAAGTAAACTACAGTCTTCCTTCCAATACAACATATCTGTGGGCCAGAAGCACTGCAGTGCAGGAAAATCTGTATTTATAGCATCCAAAGGACAAATATCCAACTATAACATACTGAGCATCCCACCTGGAAATGTCAGTTGTCTCTGACACCTCCCATATTTTAGACGCTTTGTTTTACAGCACAGGTTGAGCCAAGAAGGGCTCACCAAGCTGCAGCAGCACTGGCAGGCATGTGCTTTGTATCTGCCTGCAGACACAAGGAGTATCTGCAGTTACCGGCCACGTAGGCAGGACTCAGATATTTATACATCTGCATCACGGAAGAGTTGGAGCTGAGATAGGCAAAGTGAAGACAAGAACGCTTGAGTTGTGTCAACACATCCATTCACAGCATGGCAAACACCACCCTGCAAAGTGGAGAGGGCTGCTGTGGCAAGGTGCCCACCGGCACAATCAGCAGCAGCCATGCACACTCCCTCCAGTGACTCCAGAATGGGCATCCCAGAACTGGCACCAGCACCACCTGACTGGATGGTGTGGGGTTGGTTTGTTTGTTTAACAGGGAACAGGTAGCCTGTCTTTTGCTAAAGCCTCCATCATTCACTCCCATGCAGGGGAATGTTAATGATGACAAATAAGATCCTTTCCAAACTGTGTGCCAGGCAAAAAGCAAGAAAACATCAGCAGAGCAGGAAAACATCACTTAGCTATGTCAGCAGTGGGATCTGACCAAAAGCTCTTCCCCACATGCCCAAATCTGCAGCTGTGGGAGGGTTCTGGTAGAACTACACTGTTTTTCTGAGGACTGCAGGCAGAGAGCACAGAGGCACTCAGGACCTCCTCTGCTCCTCCTGACCCCACCATAGAGTGCAGGGTAGACCTGTGATGGGCGTGCTCCTTCCACAGCCCAGCTAGTCACTGAGCCCAACAGCAACAATGCAGAAACCTCAGGAGGACACACTGGAAAGCCACTTTGAATGACTTCTGACAATGCTAACACACTTCCTTGCACATTTTAAAATATGTAAAGCATAAACACTTAATTCAGTCTTAATTCAAATGTTCTTTAGTAGTGCTGTTCCACACCTGCTGAGAAAAGCTTCTTGCACAGTATTAAAGACACGCTGTATCTCCTATTATTTATATCACCTGATGTCCATTCAGTGTTTTTGCAATTCATTATATAAAGATAACTACTAATTTGTCAGCAGTACAGATATTTTAAGATATTGACAAGAAAGGCTTCCTTTGCAAGCAAGGACAGTTTATTTTAGCAAGTATCAATACTGTTTCAAGCTCTGCTGTAAAAATCAAAACTGACCCAAAAATGTGCATCCTAACCCAGCTCACTAAATTCCATGGAACATGCTGAAATCCACAGCTGTTTATAGCTGCAGTATTATGCATTTGACAGTTTTATTTGTGTAAGAGTTTATGCTTTCATTATGTTCTGTCACTTGCTACATGGAATTTGTGTTTAAGAGGATTCCAGTGTATCATATCTAAGAGGTTTACAACAAAATCCAAATAGCTGAACTCATGGATACACCACGTCACTAAATTTAAGGATTCACAGTAACTCCTTCTACATTAGCCATCATTTTTTGAGTAGATTCATCTACAAACAATACACAATGCTACAGAAAAGTTACCTTCAAACTGATTAAATGAAAAATCAATACACAGTATTATTACACCTGCCTTCCCATCCTTCTGCCATATATAAAAACTGTTAGAAAACCAGTTTTCACATATTTATTCTCAGGTCTTAAAAAAGAACACAGAAGCACATTTCCTTCCAAGCCCACCAGTTAATTAAGCATGCCAGGAGCTGAACAAGCGGCAGAACTACAGTTGCCAGTAAAACCATGTAAACAACTAGTGACTGAGGAGCCAAGAACTAGAGTAAACAAGACTCACAATACAGACAAGATCTCCTGCACACACCACCATGCATGCTATTTAAATTTTATAAAAAGGGAGGGGGGCAGAAAGTAGGCTGAATACAGAACATGTCAAGAGAAGCAAGGCTCACAGGCTATGGCAAACCAAACAACATGGCTGCATCTAGCAAATCTACTCCCTGTGGCTAGGGAGTCTTTTATACCATTATACACAGATCCTCCTCATGAGGCTTCTCCTTCCAATGCAGCGGCTGGGGAAAGCCAACATCTTCAGCAGTACACAGAGTGATTATGTCCAGTCACCCTCACTCAGTCATCCCAAGTGCAAATATCTCTTCCTTGGGAAAGGGTATTTATGGCCTATAACTTTTTTTTTTCGCTCCAAGTGACCTTATCATTCATTCTGCTGCTAAATTAAACAGCTCTCCACTAGAAATTCCCCACTCCTGCAGATACTTGCATGCTGGTGGTAACTTAGTTATTTCTGAACCTCCTTGGAAAAAAGGCACCAAGAGTGAGTACAGAAGCTCAGGCAAGACAGGCTCTGTAGACCTCAATACCATACTGCCCTTCTTCAAAAACCTTTCAGATTTTTAACACATTTTCCAAGAGTAAGTACAAAAACTCCACAGCATTAAAAGCACACACTCTTACAAGAGCCCCCTTTCAGGTAACACCAACACCTCTTTTCACCTGCATCTGTCTCACAGTTCTCACAGGAGGCAATCAGGGCTGTCAAGGCAGAGATGCAGGCTCAGCTGACAGCTCGCCATACTTCCTGCTCCAATGGAGTAAGTGCTGTGCCTTACACCACTCCCCAGGCTGTAATAGTGCTCCACTCTCTGCAAATCCACTTGGCAGAAAGCTTCTCTTAACTACAGATGATTTCAGTAACGAGTTATTCATGTAACTGTGATCTGTGGTGGAAAAGTCAAGCCAAGCTTATGTCACAGCTTGTGTTAATTTCCGCTAATGAGAATCCCAACAGTTGCAACAAATGGATCCATCCATAAAATGAGAAATAAAATGTTGGAATTACTTCCATGAAAACAATCTTCAAAGCATTAGAGAAAGAAAGTCTGCAAGCCACAAAGTAAAGGCTGTCCTCCAGCAGACACAAGCTTCACACAAGAACATGGACACACATCAGTACCACAAGGGACATCAAAATATTAAAGCAGTGGAAATTGAAGTTTCAAAAGATTCACCTTTGTGCACTGCAGAAATGGAGAGGCATGGAAAACTTTTCTATTTAACTAGGAAGGACCAGTCAATCTCTACCATGAGGGAGATCCTACCATAAAGCATAAAACAGATGTTGGACATTATGTTCCGGGCTTAACAAGCGTGAAATCTCCAGGGATCTCTCTAAGGGAAGGAGAGGTAGCAACTTGTGTCTCCAGCCAGTAAGTCTTTCATTTGACTTTCACCTATGCAGCCCCTCACTGGCTTCAGCCAGGACACACAGCTGACGCACGTTTCCCAGCACACGGCTGCCACGGAGTTCAGTGTGAAAGTCAGAGCCCTGGATCCCAGCAAGTTGCATGATTGCCACCCCTAAAGAAGTACCCATTTATTTCACCTCTTCACCTTCTCCACTGCCTCACCACATTGAAGGACCAGCTGAACTGGGAGTGTACACCAAGAAGCTGCAGCAGGTTACAAAACACGACAGCACTCTCTGGTCCAGCTGTGAGGTGCAACACTATGAGGAACAATGATGCTAATGAAAACCTGGATGAACCAAAGTTCACCCACAATTTGTTGCCTGGTCAAGTGTGACCATGAAATGAAACCCTCACAGATCAAAAGACTGACCTCACTGTGCACTGTGTTGGACTAAATGAGGTATGAGGTTCAAGATAATGTACAGAAAATCTGTTCCAGAGAGGTGGGAGATGTAGGCTAAGTATAAACCGAGAAAGTGTTGGCTTCTTACTGCACCTCTGTGCAAGTAGTAAATAATCTCAGTATGCTAGCTAGCACTCTAGTGAACTTTTACCCACTTCAGCTGATGGGAGTTGCATTCCAAAACAAAATACTCTTAGAAAAGGTGTGGATCTGTAAAAGTCAACCACTTCAGTGTTATTAAATATTCATAAGGCAAGATTCAGTGGATGAGACTGTTCAGTACACCGAATGTGCAATATGTATGGCAATTGGGATTTGGCAAACTAAATGCAAGGCTAGAGCAAATTTTTGCACTCTTTCAAATTCCATCCTCAGAAACCGTGTATAAAGTTTAAGACGCAGAAAGAGCAATAAAGCTAGTAACTGAATTTGCAGAGCAGTATATCTGATCTAACCCTCATGTCAAAGGCTTTCCAAAGTATATTCTCTTAAGTCTGAAGCTTCCCAGTATTACTTTTATACCACTAATTTGCTCTATTTTGTTACATTTAAGCAAAGTCAAGATCTGATGATTTAGGAAAAAAAGCTCAAAGCGAAGCCTGAAACATTTTTTAAGAATTTTGTCCTGGTTCTTTCCTCACGTGTGGGTAGGGATCCCAATGACAAGCTTACCTGCATTACCAATGCTTGATTTAGCTGTCAGAAGCCTGCTATTTCTTCCTCCTGCATTCTTCTTGTAGCATAATCATCTAAAAAGCCTTTTAAATATTCACCTATTGATCTGCTCCACTCATTTATTTCATTAATGACATACTTGTAAAAATTTTTCACTTTTACAAATAAACAGGCATCTGCCATTTTAAAGCACCAGTACCAAATTTCCTGGAGTATGCAGCCTAATTCAGGGGTTTTGTTGAGCCCTTATAGAGTCCTTTTTCACATTCAAGAATTACAGGTTCCTTGTATCAATCCCAAAACTGGGTCACCTAAAAGCACTTATGAAGCATTTAGCAAGCACTACCAAGCGGAATTACAACCAACCCATGCTGTTTCATGGGTAATTGAAACAGCTAGGTAGCTTAAACATATAACATTTCATCAGACTGTTGTTGAAAAGACATTAATACTCATTTTTCCCTCAGTGGTCATGTCATTTCTTCCCCTTTACTTCATCTTCATAAATCCACTAGAGTCTAAATGCAGAAGAGTGGATTTAATCAGATAGCCAGCGATGCACAATTAACTTTTCCCTGTGTCACTTCATGATTTAGTGAGATGATGCTGTGAGTGACAGAAGTGAAAAAGAGAGAGAATGTGGAAGCAGGGGGGAGTTGTTTTGTTTCAAATAAAGACAAAAAATTTCTCACCTCAGCAATAAATACAGCAGCTGAGGCTCCAGTTTCTTAAACTGTTTTCACAACAATTCTTTCTGTAATACAAATCACTACCAAGGTGTTACCCAGACTTGTTTATGGTGCTTCTAAATGCTGATACAAATGAATATGAGAAATGATTCAATAACCCCGTCTGTCAAGGTTACACTGGAGAACAGATAATTTCTTCATGCTCCTCAATGAAACATTGGCATGAGACATCAGTCCAAGTAGGAAATCTTCTCCAGTTAACACCAAGACTTCTCCAGCTTATCTTCCTCTTCCAAACACTTCAAATTAGCTTCAAAAAAGATTTTGTTCAAATTTTAGGTGGATTTATAGAGTCTCAGTTAAAAAACAAGTGTGTGCAGAGCATACACTTGAAAGATTTAGGGAAGGTGACATTTGCCTCTCACAAAATTCTGTTTCATACAACATGATGGCAGCTACTGCCATCAACAGAAATCTGGGAGTTGTCATGCACCTTTTCTTGACATTTGAGAGTCACCTGGTGGCTGACAATAAAATGCTGATTTATGATCTGTAGACTTATATTTATTGGAGGGCAAAACTCCCCTTAGGCAGACATTGAGACAGCATAGCACACTTGTAATCTTCTGTAGTCTCCTGAGAAAGCATATTCTAGAAGTTGCAAAGGCAAATCTGTGTAGGCTTGGCACTCTCATACGCAATTTTCATTTAAACTAAGATTATAAAAGATAATAAAATGCCATTTTAAAAGCTTGGTGTTTTCCCTAACAAAATGGATGCCACTTTATTACAGAAACTACAGTTTTTCTGTGGTTTTAAGAAGAAAATGAAGCACAAATGCCTGCTGAGTCTCCCATCACTTCAGTGCCCTTCTAAGAAAACTGAGTTATTGATAAAACAGATGTGCTGGTTTTGGCTTGTATAGACTTAATTTTCTTCACAGTAGCTAGAATGGCACAGTGTTTTGGATTTGTGCCATCTTGATAATTTGGGGGTGTTTCAGTTATTGCTGAGCAGGGCAATGACCGGTGTCATAACCTTTTCTGCTTCTCACATCACTCCACCAGTGAGGGGGCTGGGGATGCACAAGAGTTGGGAGGGGACCCAGCCAGGACAGCTGACCCCACTGACCACTGGGATATTCCATGCCATGCTCAGCCTACAAAGCTGAGGGAAGAAGGAAAGCAGGGTGTTTGGACTGACAATGTTTGTCTTCACAAGTCACAGCTATGCATGACAGAGCCCTGCTGAACACCAGCCTGCCCATAGGAAGGGGCAAAGGAATTCCCTCTTCTGTTCTGTTTGCATGTGCAGCTTCTGCATCACCTATTAAACTCTCTTTATCTCAAGCCATGAATTTTCTCACTTTTAACTCTTCCAATTCTTCTCCCATCCCTCCACAAGGGAGTGAGCAAGCAGTTCTGCGGGGCTGAGCTGCCAGCTGGAGTTAAACCGCAACAGCAGCACTGACAGCAGGATTTGCACCACTGGAAAATTTTACTGTGCTTCTGAGCAAAGAAATGTCTTCTCATTGTAATAAAAAGCTTTGAGGTGTGAATGTTTAAAAGGATGCTGTGAAACAAGTTGTATAATTGTTAAGTATTTTTCAGGGAAAAAAATCCACCTCAAAATATTAAATTCTGTCTCTGGAAACTGAATATACAATCTAAGTGAAATTCTCCATGGTAGTGATTTTGCAATTTCATAATAAGGATCATTTAAATCTATAGAAATATCCTTTTCTTCTGGAAGAAGAACAGTCTGCTACATGCAAAAATTATTGACTCGATGCAACCTACCTAAATTACACAATTAAAGTCAAATGCCTCTTAAACAGAACTAAAATAATGTGAGTGGCCTTTTTTCAACTTTAAACCAACTTAAACGGCAAAGCTCAGTTGAATTCTTCAGAACTGCAGTTTCTTAGGTCAGTGCTGTGACCAGATTGAGTTCTGCTTTCTATGCCATGTCAGAGCTTGTTACTACGTCCCACAAGCCCATTACTCCATATGCTGATACACCCACTGGACTGCACATCTGATCTAGATAACAAACTAAATTGCCCTGTGATCTAGTAGATCCTTTCACCATTTCCTCTCCCACCTCTCAGAAACTTCAGTGAACACCAGGAATGAAGATACCTCTCTCCCGGTTACTTCTGTCCCCCAGTCTTCAGCTTCAGGTGGACTCAGGAAGGAGTCCATAGGAAAAGGCGACCTGAGCTGAACACAGGTGGGAGGGGAGATGATGTGGACAGACAAAAGCAGAAGATGAGATAGGGATAACAGCAAGAAAGAACTGGAAGATGTAGTGAGAGCCACTAAAAACAAATTCAACACTGATGAATCTCATTACCCCAGAGCTGCTCAGCAAACAACTGAGAACCAGGCTGACACAAGTGGAACGTGATTTATTATCACCTGATATTATGACTGGAAAGTAAACATTACAAAATACTAGAAGAGAGCATGTTACCTACATTACAAACTCACTAAAACACCTTAAAATGCAGCTGTAGACCAGGAAGAGCAATGCTGCTTCTTTATTAAAAAGTCAGCAAAGGTGACTTGGTTGCAATATCCAAGCAGCAAGAGGTTCAAGTCCACCATATACAGGAGAAAACTTCAAGTAGAAACCACAACTAGATGCTGAAGCTAGTTCAGATGAAAACAGAAAAAACAAGTTTTGCCTTTCTAATGCTCTCAGTGGTAGATTAACTAACTGAACAGGATTTTCCTCCTCTCTACAACTTCACCTTGAGCTACATATCCTTTAGGAAATTTTGTCTTAACAAAATCATAATTAACACCCCAAAGCAAATAAAATATATTGGTTTACAATAGACAGAAAAATCAGATAAGGCATCTAACAACACCATCCCACCTTAAAGCCCATGGTTGAAGGATAGGAATCTACTAATACTATTAGTTACTCTTTGTTCACCATGAACTGTGAATAGCTCCGATTCAACCCTGATGACAACCTGCACAGGATTTAGTGTATTTACTTGTAGAAGAACTATAGTTTTTCCTCCAAACTTACTTTCTCTGTAAATCAAGAATTACAAAGCATTATTTCTTTTATTGCATGCAAAAGATATTTAAAACAGAAAAAATTTCAAAGGCAAACAAGAAAAAAAGACACATTCTGGAATTAGAATAGCTCAGCTTTTTTCCAGATACGTTTCCTGACCTAAATGCATTTCTAGGCACAGTTTCTATCAAAAATCATACTACAGTCAGTTAATAAAACAGCTGAAACTTGTGCTTAAGTTCTTAGTGCTTGAACTGAATACTTGAATTTTCAATCCTGATGTTCTGTTAACATAGCTGGTTTACAAAATTTGCAGAGTGGCATTATATCCTCTGGGGAAGAAGAAAGGCAAAGCACAAAGATACAATTCTCTAAACTAACTAGGAGCCTGAAATCAATAATAAATCCATTACTTGACAAAGATGATTAAATGATGCTCTGCAAATTAGGAGCAGCATTCCTCTTCCAAATACAATCTGGTGATAGTGGCATGATATGACAACACTGATGGATGTCAAATGCTCTTTGTTAAAAAACCCATGCATTTCACAGCTTAAGCTACACACAAGATGAAGTATTTAATCTTAAACTTGATGGTGATCTGTCCTTATGTGAGGAAGAGAAAAGTGTTTCCATTCTTTACCCTTCTGCTCTCTGTTAGGACTTAGTCAAGTTTCACACGATCTCCCTTGCTTCCAAGTTCTCCTGCAGAAGATCTGGGAAGACAGCTGGCCATCCTTGCTACATTTCTCTGAAATTTGCTTTCCTTCCATGGAGGACTAAAAACTAACCATCATTCAGAGCACAAGACTCACCACAGACTAAGACGAAAATGCAATTTTTCTCTTCATCTCATAGTAATTAATAAAATTGTTTTCTTTTTTGATCACTGCTGACCACACTGTGCAAAGACACTGAATACTTATCACTTTCATCACAGAAAACTGAGTCTGGCAAAACAGAGAAGAATCCACTTGAGCAAGTATTTTAAAAGGAGTCCTTGATTAATATAGTTTTGCTGTCAATAGATACAATCTTGGTGAGATAATTATGTTTAAATTACACTTAAAAGGTAGCTTAAATTCTACTGGACAAGAGTTCTTGGCAGACTGAATAGAGAGCAATGCAAAAACATATTTGAAGGTAGTTGGTGCTACTAAATATCAAACATAAAAGCGGAATCCTGTGAGGTAAATGCTTTGAGGCAATGTAATGAGCAGTCTACTCCTTGTCGGGCTTTGAGGATGAAGCAGTGCTAAATGCTGCCTAGGCAAAGGCTGTCTCCTTGATGAACAGAGGTAAATTTCTGCCCAAACTAGTAACACCAGATGCAGAACACAGGATGAAAAGAAAGCTCCATCCATATTTTGAAAATTTATTTTGAAAAAAGTTAGTGCTGACTCCTTGCCACACACCTTCAAATTTCTACACAGTGAAGTCTGAGTGTGTTTATTTTTTTTCCACAGTACAACTCTCAGTTTTCCTACACTTAGGAAAAAAAAAAATGAAGTCTTGCTTACAAATGTATTTCATCTTTTTCCACACGTGAATGGTTTTGGAAAGAAAAGTCCAAGGAGACTAAAGTATCCTGCAGCACAGAGCTCAGTGAAGCAGCTGCGACGCTATTACTCACTGTCCTGCCTGTGGTGAAAACAATGCCACAGCTATGCCTCAGTGGGCAACAAAGGAGTTCATTCTTCAGGGGTTATTCAATTCTTTGTCCCTTGGCTGAGTCTGCAAACTCAGAAAGCAAGAGACGAGTTAATGTTCACCAGGACAGCTGAGACGTAACGTAGATAGGTGTCCTGTTTAAGAACTCGACCAAGTGCTACTTAGATTTGTCTCTCAATCCACTGCATGGACATTTAAAGAGAGAAAGCAGAAGAGTGGAGTAGGAGCTGAGCAAGGAGTGCTTCTCCAAGTGCCAGAAATTTCTGACTCACAGAAATTTCACTCCACAGAGATCTAAGGACTTTCTTCCCTAGTCATCCTGTAGTCATAAACAGATCTTTCTTCATTAAAAAATATGCCAGGTTCAGACGTTTTGCTGCTCCAGTTCAAAACCTTTACCCAAGTAACATTCTGAGCTCCTAATTTCTTCTCGCCTCACCAGTTTTCCTGTAACTGTCCACCCATCACTGCATTTCTCAGAAACTGTAGACTTCCTGTTTAATATCTCACTGACAATGACAATTGAAGAAATAATTTATTTCTATTCCCTATTTATAAGCTGCCCAGGAGCAAGGTCAAAGCAACTCCCCAGACATCTGCTCACACTGAATGCAGTAAAAACACAGCAGCTACACTGCCTGAGAAACCACAGAACTGGTCTTCTAAACTTCCCTTGCTCCCATCACTCCATACCCAGAAGAACAAAAGAGGTCTCAAAACAGATTTCCTTACTTACACAGCAATACCAATGTATATGGATTTCATATGATTTACTGCAAAACACACCTCAAGTTTAGAAGGGAGACAGAAAAAAGCAAAGACAGAAAACACGAGATAGAGAGCTCTTTGATAGCCCCTTCTCACTTGGAGAAGCAGAGAGAAGTTGCCACTTCTCCATGGAGTGCCAAGGTCTACCAAACCACTTAAACCTGTGGCTCAGAAATCATCATTGAGGCATCCAGGGGATGAATGAGAATTAGTTATTGTCCCACCTAAAAGCCACAACTGATGACCAAGCTCAATTCTTCCCTAAGCTATGAAGAGGCAATAGGGGATTAATTACTTTTACACAAGAGGATAAAAATGAGTCAGTATAGGGTCCATCCTCTGCTCACCACAAATATAAAAGCCATGCTGGAACAGTTTTCTCATCCCCCTACATCCTACAGCTAACCCTGCATAATCCCTCCTTGTCAGCTATGCTTTCTTTCAGAGACCAAAACATCACCCAGCACACAGTTCTTCTCATTTCTTGTCCTATTCTCAAGCTTTAGGGAGATCAGTGGAGGAGAGGTTGGATTGCTCAAGTAGCTACGTCTAAGAAGACACTTCCTATGATACCTGTGAGTTCCCATCCTGTCTGTAATCAGGACAGGATGGGAGAAGTAAAGGAGGTGGTTCTCAATTTTACCCTTCCAGACAGTTGAAGGAGAGGAAAGTGCTATTCTCAGCTGAACAGAAACTGACATTTACCCATGATGACCAAAGGTGCTTGGGCTTTTAGGACCAGAAAAATGCCTCAACTACATACCAGATGACACAGCAGCATGACCAGATTATTTTCAGGCTCTAGATACCCAATTCTCTTATTTTTCCTCAGTCAGACACACAGGGTTATTGCTTCTCCCGTGTATCCTCTACTTTCAGTAAGCAAAGACTGAGGAAGAGCAAAATTACTGTGTTGAAGATGACGATATAAAAAGGCTAAGCTCAGTTTCTATCATCCTACACTTAGGATCACTGCTATCACTGTGATACGAGTGCCTAGACTTGTCATTTCTCTTTGCCGTCTACTTAGTAGGTATGCTCTAATTTATCAGCAGTCTGTTTAGACTGTCTTGTGCACACCAGTCTTCATCTAATAAGTAGCCATCAAGCCACATTCTGCCAACTTTCACAATTTGCTTATGTCGCCCACTCTTCTTGCATAGGCAGCTGCTAAATCCTCAGCATCAACTCAGCTGAAAATTACAAACTCCTTCTGGATAGCACTGCAGGTCACTTAGAATTATTCTTTGACTGTAAGAGCAGTGTTATAAAGGAGGAATTGAAAATAATTCAATGTTTTGTCATTCAAGTTTATGCTCACATTTCTGCGGTAACCCTTCTTGAATTTACTTAAAATATATGGTAATTTTTAACTACAGGTTTGGACAACAAAAAAGCAGGATGAATCATTCTGGGTATTTAAAGCCCACAATCAGACAGCTTGAGTCTCCCTTGTATTTTGCCACAGTTCTCAAGCCAAAGTTTTATTTCCTACTTATCAGCAGGAACACTTTCACAGGGAGCATTAATTCATTTGAATGTGCAAAACACTTGAAGACTCGGGAATTTTTCATATACTACAAAGCTTTAAAGGTCCATGTTCTTCCCTCTACATTGATTTTTGCATTCTTTGTAACTGCATACTTAGAATTAGAGGGCATTAGAACCAAACTGGGAAGACAGCACATGTGTATAAATATATCATGCAAAAATAAAAATGGGTAGATGCATAGAAAACACCCTGCAGCATGTATTACCCTTGTTTTCCTCATCACTGCATGGGCAACACATGTCTACTGGTACAGTACTTCAGAAGCCAGGACCGCTCTGAGGGATAAACATAGGCCATAATGTTGGAGAGAAGATGCTGTGGGCAAGTGAGTCCTTTCACTGTAGCTGCTCTCCAGTAAGCCACCAGCAATCATACATTGGAGCAATGCAGAAAGTAGCTTTTAATTTGTACTGCCTATAACTCACAAGATGACACAGTTACAAAATACTCAGTTTGTATAAACAGCCTTAGATCAAGCAAAGCTTGCTGGAGAGTTGTCTCAGGTTGGATAAATCCATGATAGCAATCCATGTTTCCTGCTGTTTGTTGTTTTCTTTTTTTTCAGCATAGCTTTGAAAAATATTACAGTAGCAGCAACTTACACACACACGTAACACTTCAGATTTCTGTTAACACTCAAGCTGTTGCTTTATTATGCTCCACAAAATGAACTTTTTGAAGAATTCAAGACATTACTTACTGTAGACACAGAAACATCAGCAACCAGGTAACAGTTACATAAGAGCAGAATTGCAGCCATGTCATCCAGTGGTCCAGTCTATAGCTATGTGTATTGCAAAAGCCAAGTCCACAACTCTCACAGCCCATCAGAAAAATTCACGTTGATCTAACACGCTGTCATGTCAACTAGACAGCAACAGTGAACAGCCTCCATTGATTCCAATGATGTAACATTGAACTGCACATCTCCACCTTGTGAGTTCTACATCAAAATCCATCTCAAATATGAAATTCTAAATGCAAACATTAATGATACATCCCAAAGGAATCTCAAAGTGCGGCTCCTGAATTTTATAACCATATTAGTGGATTTCCCTTTACTCCTCCCCTACTGAAAAGCTGCAACTTCACTTATCCTCCTCTAATGCAGCCAGGGCAGAACAGTTGGTGATAACCCCCTCTGAATGCAATATTTAACACCTACTTGCCAGGTGACAGGTCCTACAACGCAAGAAGATTTGTACAGTGAGGTCCTTTTACAGGGAAGTGAAGTCACCATCAGCCAAGGAGAGCATCACTAGCTGTGCCCAGGCTTACCAAAGCCCTTACTACCCATGATGTGTACATCTGCACCTTTCACACATGCATAAAAATTCATGTTAAGGGTTTCTGGGGGATATATCTATCTTCCTACAGTGGCAATAGATGCACGCCTGGGCAAACAGGCAGTCATAGGATGATCCACCTCCTGGGCAGCCTGACATCCTCAGGTAAGGATGCTGAATTCTCAACAGCAGTATCACATGAACTTTTTCAAGCCCTGCTGCTTTCACTCCAGCAAATACATGCCTGAAAGATATTTAAGAGTCTTTTGAGAGAACTAAGGGCATAGAAAAACCCAATCTGGGATAACAAGTCATGAAGTAGAAAGTAAGAATCAAAATTATACAAAGCATCAACCAAACAGCAGGTATCTGAATCTGCAAGGCTAAGATCAGCACAAATTAACACAGCACCTACAGACAGAAATATTGAAGCATTTTCCCTCAACTTCAATCCAACACAAAATAATTCTTACCTGGAGTTACTTATCACAGACTGACTCATGGTCCCAAGGAGTCTCCAGAGGTACTACAGAACAAAGAAGGATGCAAAGAGCAATGGAGAAGAATAGGATCAATTTTCTCTCTCTTCCACTTCAACTTCTTGAACATAAACAAGTGAAAGTCAGCTAAGCCTGCTTGTCATTCAGTTCAGCAGTCATTATCTGATTCTCTGTTATCGGTCACTACACTACACCTACATTTCTTGCCACACTCAAGGTATCTTCTCAAATCTCATCTTCCAGCAACAGTAGCACATGTGATGCACCTTGTTGGCTGATCAAGGCTTTCCTCTGAAAGAGTCAAACACAGGATGAAAGACAAGGAGAGACCTCTTTCACTAAAACTTGGCAGATGAAGACAGCAAAAATCATCCTCTGAAGTTCATTATGGCTATGACCTTATTGTTTTCTAAACCACTGCCAACAAAGTACCTGTAGAAACAAAGACACTCATGTAAAGTGGGAAAAAAAAAACCAACCAGGAGTCATGACTTTAACCTTTTCCATCCAGACTGCCCTTCTCTATCACTCTGTATAGGTTTCTTCACTTCTGTGTCACAAGACCCCAGAGTCCAGGATGTCTTACGCTTTGGCCAATAGGAGATAATGCATGACCAGCAAACTAAAACTGGAGAACGGGCACTGTGAAAAAACAGTGTCACCAGAGCATCTGCAGGATCTCAACTCTCCAAAATTACTTCTTTACATTAGTCTCCGGTGTACCTGAGGCCTTCTGTGAACACAGTTACACTATGAGCTGCCTAACCATCTGGACTTCCAGCTCCTCCTGGTATCAAACTGACTTCTCCATACTGCTTAAAATGTAATGTCAGCATGAAAAAATATTACACAGGACAAGTTGTACTCTATTATGATGGAAACTTTTGCTTTCAATTGCGCTACCACAGTGAAAACATGCAATTAGTAACACATTCTGTAGATACCGTTAACACGTGTGGTAGTGAAAAGAAAATTCAATTTGAGAGAGTAGCCCACAGCAATGAAGACTGCAAGAAAAACACTGTACCTACACCTCAGCAACTTATAAGGTCACTGGACAGGCTTTTGCCATAAGAAGTGTGGTGGAAAAAACTGGGCCTACTGCTCCAGAGGACACACTATTCCTCAGTGAAGAGTTGGTTTTACCAGCTCTGCTCTGCAAGCATGCTGATTATACCACATGAAGGACAGTTACCACAGGGATATACCAGAAAGCCCCATCAACACAGACAAGTCTTAACCCTGCTTCAGCCTCAAAACTGGAATGGAAACCCAGGAACCTAACTTGCCTAAGGAGCAGAGGGAGATTATTCCTTATATAAAAAAGGTTTCCTGTAACCCATGTAAAATCCTCAGCTGTATTTGGGAATCACACGGAAAACAACGTTGAAAGCTCTCAAAATGTAATTCTCATTCCACACCTGAGACACTAAACCTCCTAGATTTTCCAGAGACACCAGCATCACATCAAGCACTGCCCAGGAGACACGGTTCCTTCCAAGCAGAGCATCCACAAAGCAAAAGCCATTTCCATTCGCATGTAAGCTGCCACTGATCCTGGTGCATCGGCATCATTGGAAATATTTTTGCAGGATTTTGTAAGGACAAAACACTATGTAGTATTCCCTAGTTGTAATCTTCTACATTATACAAGGGGTCCTCAAACTGGCCTTTTCTCCTGTATTGTAAGGGTGCTGTCATGAGCTGCTTAAGTGATCAAACAAGCACTAAAGACTACAAGCAAACAGTATGAACAAGCAATGCCCACTTCAGAACACAGAAGCAAGGCACTCACTTATCCCTAATGAATTATGAATTGCTTTACACTTACAGAATGTTTCCTGAAAAATTTTAACATTAAAATGCAATATATCAGTTTTATTCTTCCCATTACACAGACAGGCAGAGACTGAAGTAAAACCCTCCAGGTCAATCAGTTCCTGTGGCAGTCGACACCACTAAAATTTAGGGCCACCATGTCCAACCCATGGTAATGACATTCAATGCTGCTCCTCATGTTGCTCATGAGATGGGCAGAGGGGCTGCTTTTGCCTGACACAAGCATCATATTGCCACATCATAATCCTAAATGCCAAAGAAGACAAACCTGCAGAGGCAAGAGACAGCAAGCCAACAGGGCCCATGCTTGTTTCAATTCTTGCTTTGCTCTAGGAAACATCAGACATCTGACCAGAAGAATTGTGGGATCCTGTGGAATCACTCATCTTGCTTTTTTTCCCAGTCCCTCATTTCCACAAGTTTTACGGCTATTTCAACAGAGATGGATTTGACCTGTCACTCACAGGGTTCAGGAAACCAGGGAAGTAGTAATTTATAACATGCTAATCTCCAAGTGTTTTATCTGCCTATCTTTGGACATCTAAACAGCCCATCGCTCTCTCTTTTTTATTTCCATTTTCTTTCTCCTGTCATAGGGATGGTCTCAGGTTGTATCCCAGCAAGAGTTGTGTGTTACACCTTACTACTTCAGACCATCCCAGGACACCACTGTGAGAGCCTCCTTTAATTTATGTGTCAATGGAGGTTCTTGTGAATATCCCACATGACAGACTGATACCACATTCAAGTTAGCAGACCTGCCAGCAAAACTTAACGCAAGAAAATATTGAAAGGAGAGGAAGAAGTTTTGAGTTAGGCTATTTTTGTTTGTGATTTGGCATTTTTTTGAACAGATACACCTGTTAATACACGTCATCGACCAACCATGCAGAGATGATGTTCTCCTGCTCCAGGTAGTGGCTACAGACACATTTAGGAAAGGACCTTCATATGCTCCTTCAAACCATCCAATTTTCTGCAAATCAACCATGGCCTCCCCCATTTTAAATCAGATCTCTTCCAAATAAGGCCAAAAAGCCCTCCAACATGGATGTATTTATACCATCAAGTTGTATTACATCAATTTGTACAAGGTACCATACCTAGTACCAGGCAGTGACCTTGGTTTTATTCTCGGCTCAGCTGAAAACTCCGTGTCAAGTTATTTAATCTACCAGATTTCCTGTTTCTGTGTATAAGAAGTGGGTCTTTTACGATCCTACTTCCACAGGAATTTATTAGGGATAAAAATCCATCAATAACTACACACCTCTTATAACAGCCTATATTGCTGCTGTACCTAAGTACCTGCAGGGACACCTGGACAGACAAGGACTTGTGCAACATCTTCATGGGAAAGCAACAACTGCACATCTTTTAATGCATCAGAAGGGGCTGTTTCAGGACTCTGAAATTCCACCCAGAAACAAGACATCGGCTATGCTGAACAACAAGTGAGACAAGGAAAATAACTTCCTAACAAACAGCAACATTAACTCAAATTTCAGATGATCTCACTAGCCCAGGACAATACAGAGGAACAAAAAAACAGCTGGGAAGTCTCCTCAGTTTTCAGAAAATGGATTATGTGTAAAGTTGCGGTAGGGTTTCACTGCAGCAACTACAAAATACAGGCTTTTCTCCCTTGCAGCACTTGATGTCATCCCACATAAAATGGAGTCCCTCAGATTTTGTTAATGCCTTGCTCATACAACAGCAGTGGGGCACCACACCTCCAAGGCCTGGGACACATCACACCTGACCAATGCTGAGAATAACTGCTAAGCCTCCGTTCCAGTGACTTGTGGCCACTGATCCCCTGAGACCGTCTGACCACTTGTTGGACCAGCCAGTCCAGCAGACAGGTCAAAGGACTAAGAGCAAGAAATCCCACGTTCTCTTTGCCCAGCTTCAGTAGCCAAGACCTTCCTGCTCACACAACAGCTCTTTATTAAAGCCACGAGTGGGCAGTTTTCTGTAATGAGTGCCATTTCAAAGAGGATATGCTAACCAGAAACAAGACACTCTTGTTTCAGAGAAAGAATTTCTGCACATTTAATTAATCAGAAATGACTACTGTGCTTACATCCTACCTTAATCTGCATTCACCTCAAGCATAAACAAGACCCAGCTCTCCAAATTAGCACAGGCAAGCATGGCAACCATCTCTGGACATCAGTTTCTTGAAAATACTTGCCCAGCTCACCACAAGGATATTATGAGTCTAAACTAGTCTGTAATGTGCACCTAGATCTTTCGATAAAAGCTGCTTCAGAAGTTATATTAAAAATATTAACCAGCAACTTTAATAATCATCCAGACCAACTCAAATCTTCCTAAAGGATCTTCCTTTCCATAGTGAATTTTAACTATGTGTATTTCTTGCTTATTCTTTTACTTAGTAATTTTCAAAGCCAAAAAAATTAGAGACTACCATGATGTTCTTAGTTTTAACATATACAGCACCATGCACAGCATGTACCATAGCATGCTTAAATGCACTAACAACATCAAAATCTCTGACACCCACCCATAATAATGACCAAGACTTAAGTTCCATAACAGCTAGGAGTACCAACAACGTGAATTATAGCAATCATGGCTACAGGTTTTTTTGGCATGTATTTTAAATTACTTTGATATATACGCACTTATCTTAATTTTATTTAAAAAAAAAAAACTAAGTCAAAGAAAATAATGTCATGTTTGTGCAAGACCTCTATTTTCTTGCCAGCACAATTTCCATTCTTATCAGTTGTCAAGTGGATTAACAGTTACTGTATACTCACTTTTCTTACCATTGCTATCTGAGGGCCATGCCTGTTGTAAATAACCACCAGCCATAGCCCTTTTATTTTAATCATGCATATTACCATTTTTATAAAATACTATTTGCTTAAACACTGAAGTATTTCAAGTTTGTTCCCTTCTGTAAGAAGGCAAATTAAGTGAACGCTTGGTGCAGGAAAGGGACCTTTAATAAACATCTGATTTGCTGCTGGATGGTGTTTCAGATTATATTTAAAACACATCATGTTTTGTTGACACCTCCCTGCACACTTGCTGGTATAAAGCCCAGCAAGAATGTGACTATGGCAACCGCAATAGGATATTTATATATCTATGCATATGCGTGCATGTGTGTGCTCACATAAATACACACACACAACTCCCCGAACTGATTTAATTGACCATCAACAAGATTTTTCTCAGCTCTCATTTTCACAGGAACAGGTAACCATGTCTAATCAAATGGGCTGAGGAGGCAGCATTAACTTTTATATGATGAAAATCTTCCAAGAGAAAAGCCTGTAAACCCACCAACATTTACTGAGTGTACACAAACACATGCCCACTTCAGAATGCTTTAGCTATAAGCAAAAAGAAACCAAAACGTCTGCAGGCACAAATTCAGTGACACCATCAATATTAAAAGCATTCATTTTCAGGATTTTTTTTTTACAGGGCTTCTCACCCGCAGAACTAGATCCTCACTGGAGCATGCATGCTATTTTACAAGAGATCCAGACCCTCCTCTTCTTCACCAGCAGTCCCATTCCTGCTCTTCTTTGAATACAGAACATGCAGAAGTTCCTTTCGTCCGCAAATTAAATAGCTACACACTGAGCTCAAATTGTTATTTCTGGTATTAATTTCTGTCTCCTGACAGATCCTGATAGGTGATGCAGGAAATTCGAGGTAACAAAGGCTTCTGTTTGCAGCAATAAAGGACTCTCAGCTAGGGGGGAATAAAGGGATCAGAATAAAAGGCAAATATATGGAGCCTACATACACTACAGAATATCTGTGTTGAGTCCAGCAAGCAAAAAGTCTAGCAGATTCAAAGCAGCATTAAGAAGTGTTAATCCTTTTACCTCTGAGCTATTCATGAGCAATATGCAAAGCTGTTCTTATGGCGTCGCGTTTGCAATGCTCCAGTTATGCTTGCATCAGCATTTCCATTGTGAGCCCTGATTTCAGAGATCTTTTACTTTGCCAAGTTTTAGTCTGGAACAATTTTACTACAAGCCTGTGAGATTTTAGTCCAGGATTAGGATTTAAGTCTGGTGAAGAAACGTTTGGACAAAATCTGCTTGGCTGTTTTATTTATTAGAGTGCAAAGTTAATCCTTCCAAGTTATTAGACCGGAAAAAAACCTCAAAACTATATTTTTTTTTTCAGCTTAGAAAAAGAAAAGAGAAGATTTACTCTCCCCAAGAATTCCTTGTCCCCAAATCTCTACAATCACAGAACAGATGAAGGTTACAGACCACAAAACTAAGGTACAATTGAAACATGCCTTCCTTTGTCAGGTGTTTTCTTTCCTTTACTGATGCAACATGGCTGCCAGGAATATGGGGAAGGAAGAAGCATCTCACCATGGGCTGCAGGTTCAAGAGGGACATAAACCACAAGCTGTACATTAACAAGTGTAAGAAAAACATACAACATTTCAAACTCCAGAAATTGTGCCACTTTCCTAAACAATATCAATTACAAACTTTAAACACCACTACATAACTTGCCAGGTAGATGATGTTCATTCACAGTGTTAGTGGGCACACAGATACAGACAACTGGCTATGCTACAAAAATTCACACAAAAATCAATATACCATGTATTTTAAGAGAGATGAGCTGTCTAGACCAGACAATGTTTGCAGTGTCCTTATCATTTTCCTAAAGCTCAGCTCTCAAACTCTGGGACTTACTGACGTGGCTCAGAGTCACCCATCTTTCAAACGTCCTGTTCCGTAACAGGCACGTCAGCCACATGCCAGCGTGTGTGTAACCCCCAGCAACACACACCCACCAGGTTTTTGCAGGCCCTCAGCAGTGTGCAGGGCCAGGGGCCACACTGCCCCTCACACCGTGCTTCAGCCACGCTTCAGCATCCGCTCCACCAGCACGACCACACAGCCCAGCAAGCTGAAGCTCCGGTTTCTGCAAAACTTGACAACACGGACTGATGACTGCAGGAAAGCCCTTCTCAATGCAGCTAAACAACAGCTGTAGTCCAGGGGAAAGCCCTGGTTAATTAAAACCAAGGCAACATTTCCAAATACTGTCCTTTTGTGAACTTCTCCAGATAGCACCCACCCCACAATCCTCCAGTAAACATAACAGAACCAACACTTGGAGCTTCTCCCTGAAAAGCCTACATGGTATGGTCCTGCATACATTATATGCATCTTCATTCAAGCAGAGAGCTAAATGTTTGCAGGCAATGTAGCTTGCTTCCATATCAAAATCTCCCTTACAAACCAGGCTTCACAGCAAGACTTTCCATCGTGCCTAAACCACCCCTCCTACCTGGGCTGTATGACTATGCAAGCTGCCTATTGTAAACTGGATAAATCCTTTCAAGACAGAAATCCTTACCATGACTGCTGAAATGCACAGATTATCTAAAAGCAAAGGATGGAGAACACATTTATGAATGATAAGACATAAAACATAATCCTAATTTTAGGTATCTCACCTGATCTGCTCTTCACCTTTTGACCAGACTTTGTATCTCAAACATCTATTTAAAAAATTACCACTCAATATTTAATATCATTCACTTTAACAATATTTATATGTTTGGGTTTTTGAAAGAGTAACAGAATTCATTTCCTTCCCACAATTTGCAGAAGTACTTTGTATTTTTGTCTGCTTTTGTGTTTTCCAGCTATTTTCTAGAGAAATGTGGTTTATTATTGATCACTTGATACCAGTGAACATTAATTTGCTTCTAAAACTATGCTCCAGACTTCAAAAAAGTAGTTATATCATAAAGCATCCACACAAATTGTATTGCCTGTTTGAGTGTGTGTACATGTACATGTGTATTCACACACACTTCCCAATTTTAGTTCTGCATCTGACACCAAGCATTATTTCCCTTTCTGACTTGCTGATCCTTTTTCTTTCAACTTTGTTCCAGTTGAATTTGGACAGAAACTGGGCTCAAAAGTATGCAACAGTGACCCTTAAAAGATTTAAGTGTTTCAAAGGGTTCACATGAAATGGACAAGGTTTATCTGTACGTATTTTTCTGTAGCTTAAACCTGATGGTTTAGCACAGATCTATCTACCACACATCAAAACAGTCTCATCATCTTTCAAGAATATGCTAGTCATATATACAATAAAAAAATGAACTTTCCATCTTGTACAAGAAAAACAAATCTTTCATTGCTTCCCTGTGTATGAATGAGGCCATTAATGGAATTCACTATGTAAACCAGGGCAATACTGTTTTGTCTGCAGATGTAGAGTGAGTTACAGCTGCTTTAACATCTCTACTAACTCCAAACCCAGGTGGTATACAAATACCTTCTTAAGTTCAGCAATTTGATTTTTTTTTTTTTTAAGTACTGGAAGCAAAAATACAGCACTAGGAAAAAATAAGTTATGTTTACAGGCCTTAATGCAAGGCACAATTTTCCACACAAAATTAGTCTGAGATCCATTGCATTTAACTGTAAATTTCCTTTTTTCTCTTATTGAACAAAAATTGTTAATTCTGATTTCTTCTTAAAAGAGGGAAGTTCAGGTTCCAAGCTGTCCCTGGGCACAGCAGATCAGTGCCACTGCACTTTGTGCATCCTCAGACAGCAGAAGCTATACAGCCTTCTCCTGTTTATCACAACCTTTTATTTTGCCACTTCTTTATTTTCATGACTGCATAGTGTTTTTTCTTAAAAGGAAAACCAACCACCAAAAGAGGTTAACTATGAACAGCAGAATGCTCCCGGTCATTTTTTGTAGATAAGGTCAGCTAGAAAATGCTAGGGGCTGCATGTTGGCCCCAAGAAACCAGAAGTTTCTAACTCTAGGCTACCAAGCTCTGCACGTCATGCACACATACACAAAAACCCTAGAAAGTAAGAAAATTTTGAACCTGTATGTTCACTGTCATGCACAAGTGTGTATCACCATATGAAGTACTCCTCAAAATAGGTAAGGACAAAGGGAGAGGATCTCCTCCCCAAAACATAGTTCCAAAGCAGCATGACTGTAACTACCAAGCCCATGATGTGGTTTGAAGAACGGCTGAAGGACTAAAATAGTTAGCTATGCTACATGCCGACAAATATGTCCAGTACATTGCCACAGGGATTAGAATTTTGTCTGGCTGTATTAAGTATCTTATTTAATATAAAGACAGGAATAAACCTTGCAATTACATTTTCTGGGAGAGTCTACAAAATAGAAAGCTACCAACAGAGACTATGAGACTATATATTAAGGCAGGAAAGAAAAAAATATCAGTTTCAACCATGAAAACACAAGCAGAAAAAAAAAAGTCAACACATGTATCCAATAAAAGATAGTACCCCAGAAAGCAACAGAACTGAGAGAGTTGATACAAACAAGAATTGCAATGAAATATATTATGACTAAGCAAGACTACAGCACTTAGCTATCAAAAGAAATCTGAGCTACAAAAGAAAGGTGAAGAAGTTCTACCCAACTACAAAGGAATAAAAACTGTAGACACAGAAGGTGGTTGGTTTAAGGAAAGAATGTGAGAGAGAAAGCAAGGCATGAACAGTAGGAAAAAGAAAAGAGCAAGAGCACCAATGTTCATAACAGGCTTCTGGCCTGGGTGATGGGAGATGACAAAACATTCCTGGCCCAAAAACCAGAATCCCCACAGCACACTCACCCGGAAGGGCTTCTGTTAGATTGGGTTCTTGTTGCTTAACACACATACACACAAATTAGGCAGCAACAGTCCACAAAGCACAGCAAACAGACCTATGAGAGAGCTCCTAAGAAGGGAAACTGTCCTGAACCAGCTCCCTGCCAACAACAGCAAGTTATGGTGACGCAAGAAAATACAAGTCTTAGCGGTAAATAATTATACAGATTTGGCACACAGGTGAACTGGGAACTACCACTTAAGGTGTTCATCGCACCTAGAGTTCAGAATCCTAGAGTTTCATTTAAGGAACAAAAGCCATGTGGCATTAAAAGCAGGATAAGGTCTGGCTGAAGAAAGGATTAGGAGTGTGAAGGTGGAAGAAAAAATTTAGAAACCACATTCTAAATTCTAATACAACCTTGTGATATCTACAAAATAACCTGGAAGTACAGAAGTCCAGTCCTTCTCAAAGGCAAGGATACAAGAACCAAGATGTGATCAATGTGGGTTCCACCCCACAGGTAGGGAGATTACCAGATTTGTCTCTCAGTAAGAGAGGGGAGGACATCCTAACAAGAATTAGAAAGCCAGCTATCGCCTGCAGGGAAAGATAAGCACAGCATAAAAGCCAAAACGAGCTAATGCTTTGGGGCCATTACAAGGACAGTCTGGGCCATTAATAAATGATGAAGGAGGAGGTATTAAAACCCAAGTAGCTGGCCACACTGACCACCTTTTAAAATCTAAAAGGGAAAATAAAGGAAAGGCTAAACAATTAGAATGCAATTATGAACTTATAAAACATTTTTATATATATACCCACACACAGATACTTAGCTGCGACAAATATGAGCAGTACCACAAAAACTCAAAATTTTAGACACCTTCAGTGAGAAGCATATAAAAAAATCCAGAGAAATCAGAATTATGACAGACAGCTCTTCTCAGCAAGCACTCCTGGCAATACCCACTACTGCAATTCCGTGCTTTTATCTGTATTACCTCAGTAAATTACCAATTGATAGCCATTACAAATGGGCATTAATAATTACAAATAAATGCCTTAGGAAATGCAGACATACATATCAGAGCTACTCCTTGCAATAAATGATACTATGGAGTTGAGCCGTTGAAGACAAATTAGCAAAGAAGCTTAGTAGATATAAACACTAATTCCTTTATGGAATACCTATATATGAAAAACATATTTAGACCTCAACTTCACAGAAGAAAAACACAAGGAAATTATCATATAAGGAAGCAAATTCGATTTCTCAAAAAATAATAGTTTTATTAAGATAGGAGAAACCAAGCCCCTGAGACCCCTCAAAGATTATTGTCTTCTCTCAACCAAAATGAGAAATGGGGCTGATAGAATATGTGCAAAATCTGACGCAGCCCATCACTTTTATAGAGAATTGTAGTTCATAGCAAGCACAGAGTGGAAAAAATATGCTTGGATGTCAGTAAACCACTTGACTGTATCATATTATACAGTTTCAAAATTATTTAAGAAACCAGTTTTGATGTGGACAGAACATTGTACAAAAAAAAAACAAACTTCAAAAGAAAATGAAAGTCACATACCGAAACTCTGAAAGCATCTCTCAAGGATGCAAGGAATTTTCTAACACATTCTCCTAAAAATCTTAGTTAATCATGCAGAACAGGAGTAAAAAGTGTGTTCTTGAAATCTGTGGATGATACTAAATTTAGGAGCTGCAAGCCCCAGCGAGGACAGAGAAAGTTGAGAAGCAGGCAATTAAAAATAAGGTTCTCCTTGGGAAAGTGCAGCGAAGACATCCAACAGGAAAATAATCTGAAAGAAATATTCAGTGGGAGTGACAAACTGAGGAGCCAAGAAATTCTTACAAGGTTTGCAGTGTGATCTGGTAGCAAGAAAGATTAATGAAACCTTGGCTGCACATGCCAAAAAAAAAAAGCCACATCAAGCAAGAGGGATGCAGCAGCTAAATATGCCCACTTTGGGTAGCAAGCAACATAATCAGACAAGTCTGCAGTAATAAAATGAATGCAAATACCACTGGGATAAGACAAGCCTTATTTAGACTAGTATGTGGTAGTAGAAGGACATATTTAAAAAGGAAAACAGGGGTTAGTGGCTGAAAGCTTTCTTCTAACAGCCTTTCTAAAGCCCCAATATTACAAGCAGACTCACGAGAGACTTAAACGACCACTTAGGAAGAATTCACTCCCACAAATGAGATTAGTAGCAGAAAGCCAAAGATGTGCTTAAGGGTCTCCCACAGAAAATACCATGAGCTTGTTCTGCAAACACCTCTGCACAGACCTGGCAAGGTTAGAATATATAGGTAGTGCAAAGCAACTGAATACTGGGCCAGACAATGAGTCCAGCTAGCTCTCAAGTTGGCTGAAGGTCATTAATTTCTCAGCATGTGATTAGGTAAATATTTGTTTTCTTCTAAGCACAACTTTCATAACATAACAGTATCGAGGAAGAGGAAGGTAAACCTCCTTTTGTTTGCAGAAGACATGAGCAGCAAACACACAGTACTAAAATCTGACTTTTTTTTTTATGCCAACTGCTTTATCTTAACACAGCATGTATTTTATAGCTTTCCTTTAAAAAAAGCAAAGCAACAGGAGTGTAGTGGTATTGCACGTCCCTCACTACTGGGACAGAGGCTGAAAAAAAAAACACCAAGCACAAAACTCTACTCCTTCTACAGTGTCAAGGATCAGCCCTCTCTATGCAAAATCCACATATCTTCCTTGAACAGTGATATATATCAATAAACATGAATGGCAAACAATTTGTCAAAACAGAAGAATACTACCCTAGCATTTAGTACAGGCATGTCACAAGACTTCGGCTACCTAGTAATAAACTTCGTAGGGCAAGAGCTCTGGTTTTCTTTCACTGCTGCAGCATACAAACTTCAGTCACGTGTTTTAAAGAAAAAATGCAATGTAACTAAAAGCTGAGTTGCAGCATCTGCTTTGTTTTCCCATTCCTTTTCACAGTGCTTAGATTAGCCCAGCCATATACAGCCAGCCCGTCTCCCCACAGCACAGATCATTTCACGAGCACACGTTATTCAGAGAACGCTGCAAGTGCATTTAACACTGAGATTTTAGAACTCACAAACACTACAACTTTTGAACAACTTTGCCAAGTGATGTTTATTGAACACTCCTATTGCAACACAGAGGTTGTGCCATCGGTTTGGCACAGACAGTGTTGCAGTTCTGTGATCTTATAGCTGATGCTTGTCTCAAATACAAGATGATTTTCAGGTTACTTCTGCACAGAGAGACAAGGAACAAACATAAGGGTGGCAACGTTGCCAGAAATATTCCAATTTTCACTGAGAATTTTTTGGACACTAGTTCTAAATATATTATTTTGAACTGTGGATTAGACAAAATATTTTAAAGAAATACGTATTCTCCCCAGCAATGTAGCCATTTAAAGACCAATTTGCTGCTCTGAATCACAAAAATTGCCATTTTTTTCATCAAATTTTTCAATAGCTGTAGGTAAGTTAAATCTGTACAACTCCATTTTGTCATTTGAGGACAAAAGACACTAATTATCTGACACATGGCCTTTCAAGATGGACATAACAATGCATCAACCACTGGATTTTAAGTCCTGTATTTTCTCCTGTCCTTTCTATTCAATCACCACTTGCTCCGACAGTTTCTGTCTGGGTAACTGCAACCTCAGTTCCGCCTGGCACACTGAGTTTTTGCCATCACACTTCCCAAGGTTAAACTTCAAGGTTTAGAAACAGTTTTTTCCTCTGAGATGACCTTCGGCAATTGCCCCAGTTCTGAGAAATGAATGAAGTGTTCCCAAAACAAAGTAAATTTTAGTAGTAACCTGTAGCTAAAAAGAACACATAGCTATTTGACCTGCTTTAGGGACAGAGACTGCTAAAAATACTCCTGTCTGGGCAAGACTTTTGGGCAGATTTTTGGGATCATGGTAATTGGGTAATTCCTTCTGGATTAACTATATACAAGATTTCTGCTTACCATTTAACATATTCTGATTCAATGGTATGAAACCATCAAATAAAGTAACACAGGATATAGGATAGGTTTTAAGGGATCTGACCTATGTCCACAGAAGTCAGTGGTAATCTCTGCACCAACTCAGCAGAAATCACAGCAGATACCAATATTAATCTAAATATTAAAATCCATTACCGTTATATCTACAGATAAAAAGCCAATCAAATAGTTGACACAATCTGTCAGTTTCCCATGGGAAGGTTATGTCCTCCAACTCATTTTTACTTACATAGCAGTCTACAAAGTGCACTTGGCTGATTTCATTGAGGTGCACAAGATGTCCAGCCTCAGAGGATGCTACAAGCAAGGCAGGATCTACCTTGAAGCCCACCCAGCCACCACCAACCTGTTACTGAGGCACTACAGGGCTTGGGGGAAGATGCAGGAACCTCCAACAGAGGTTCAGTTCCATTTAAGCTTCATCCTAGTGTTTTAACAGGGAAACAAAAAGACAGCTCAAAGAAAAGAAAGTCAAGTATAGCCTTTAAATGTTATTGCAAATCCCAGTACCTGTATAAATATCTAACCTTGTGAACTTCAAAAAAATGACTTCTCATACAAGTGCCTGCTACGGTCTTCCTGAACACATCACAAGAAGGATTTTCATCACACCCATCTTGAATTGACCCATCTCAAAGTGTTTCAGATTTCCTTTTTATCTATCTGACAACTCAAGAACAGTCTGCTGACCTAGATTCCTTAAACAATTTATTACATTCTAGACTTTTTATCCCCCTTCTGATTTGTCTTTTTTTGATCCAAGAGTTCAGCTTCTCTTTATGTGAAATCTTCCCAGGCACAGATTATCACTGTCCACCTTTCCAACAACTCTCTTAATTCCTATTGCAAAGTTCCTACATAAAATTCAAATACTTAGAGAATTTTAATGGAGTTTGAGATCTGAAGAACTTCTGTTTCAACTGAAGCATTTTGGCAAATTTGGAGGTATATCAAATAACATTTTTATTACTTTAAAAATTAGTAACATTGATTGAACTACACTGAGTCAGTCTTCTGCATTGATAAGATCAAAAACTTATATTGGGAACAGTTTCATATAAATTAAAATGCTTCACATGGCTTAAGACATTGCTTATATTGTTGTCTGCAATACATTTACAAGCATTTCAAGCACTATAGATATTTTGCTACATATTATTAATAACTCAGATGCTGTTTTCCAAGCTAAAATAAAGAAATATACAACTGGGTAATGTTTCACTTTCCACAGCATTCTTTGCAGCAAATCGTTGGCAGCTACAAACAGGACTGAGCAATACAGGTGGAAAGCGGCAGCCATGAAATCCCGTGTCAAGCACTACAGCTGCAACTCCCTGGAGCAGGGAAAAGGGCAAACCTGGTGAAGAACCACTGAGTGAGAATGGAACTGTCAACCCCAAGGTACCAGAGCTCTGTGCACCAGGACAGCCAGCCTTGAGGTTCACCCACAGGGTCTTCCTGCCTGGCCAAGCAAAGCCTTCCTGAGACCCCAGACAGCTTCTGCTCCGAAGCACAAGGTGCACAAATGAAAACAGATTGATTACCCTGTTCCAGCAAAAGTCAGGCCTGGATTCAAGGGAGGAGAGGCTTGGGACACTGATCTGTAAAAAGACTGCCTCTCCTGTAGGTGCAGACCTCTCCCAGGCTCACAGTTAAGGAGCTTGCTGCCTCAGCCCAAAATCTCCATGGGGTGACCCAGAGCACGATGCTTCAGAGACACAGCACGAGGAAAGTCACACCCCACCAGCATGAACAGGAAAGTGCCTTTAACCATATCCAGTGGGAACTGAGGACAATGGAGAGAACACAGACCCACGTAAGATTCCTGGCAGGCTGATAAGCACCGCCAGGCAAACTGTCACCAAGCTCAAGGAAATGGCAGTTTCTTCCTTGCACCCAGGAAAAATGGGACTGAAGACCATTAAACATGTTTGGGCAACATCCAAAAAACACAATGATCCTAAAAGAACAAAGATCTCATCAGATCTCTGTTCAAATCTGCCCTCAATAAAATGCTGTTAAAGGCCTGGATTTAATTATTATTTCTGGCAGTGCACCAAGGAGTAAAATAAAGAGGTCTATCAGGCAATGTGGAAGAAGTTATTGTATTGCAAATCACTCAACACAGACCAGTTCCCCAAATTATGTAACAATCCAGTAGAAATCTCAGGCTAAAATCAAGATGAGGACCCAAAACTGGCGACTAAGCACACCATGACTCCAGGCCATATCCCTGGCAAAAAAGTGGCTGTGGGAGAAATTTAGGGAGCAATTTTCCCTCAAAAGAAATGGTTGTCAGAGTCACAGTACAACCCACTCCCGTCACTAAACAGTGCAAATTTTGAAAGCTTTTGTGACTATGATCAAAATAATTCAAAAAAGATGTGCATCAAGATGTTTTTATTTTCCACCACTCTAAATGCCTTTCCATTTATGTAGCCTGTTTTACCTACCTTAATAGCCACAATTTTAACACATACACTCCAAAAGCTAAACAAAATGGGCTACTTCTCTATAGATATTATCTACCACCACTCCTGCCTATATTCATATTGATGCTTTCACAATCCATAGTAAAAGTTATATATGTTTCTCCCATAATAGAGCATTTTCCTCCATGAACTATGCACTAATAAAATTAACCTTTAAAGAAGAAATTAGATTAAGATTTCAAGCAACATTTCAGCAAAGATTTTAAAAGCTAGGCCACCAGAAAAAAGTTGAGGAAAATAAGTGAATTATTTAATAGCATCACCCCAGAAGGAGTTTTACTGCAAACTGTACTGAATTGAGAAGCTATTAGTGATCTTCAGCTAGTTAGACACACTGAATTAGCACTGCTTTAAAAATTAATTGTAGAGCTTTCTAAAAAATACAAAATCTAAGTTTCTGAGAATCTAAAACACTACACAAGTGTTGAAAAGTAGGCCACAGTTATGCCTATTTACACAGCCTTGCAAAAGCAGGGAAATTTTCTAGTCCTGTATAAAGTGCTGCTGACCTGCCTGTACCAAAATGATAATGGAAAAAAAAGTCTACATGACATTTTGCTGGCCTGTCCATGAAAGAAAAATTATTTTGACATGTAGCACTAGATAGAAGCAGTAGAGCAAATCTCTTTTGGAATAAGTAATGTAGAACAATCTAACTAGAAAGATGAAGATATTTGCAGAATAGTGGGAAGTTATTAATATTGTAATATATTTTTTAAAAGTAAATACATTTTTTCCATCAGTCTCAACTGTTAGTTCTCTTAGAAGAATTCAAACACAAATCTTTATCCTACATTATTACTGCTCACAGGTGTCTGTGACATTCACAAGGTAACTCCCTTCAGCAGATCTCTTTCATTTTGGATAGCAGCCTTTTTTTGCTACTTATCCAATGAAATAAAAGGTCCTGAAGATCATAGCCTTTTGTGGAGGTTCTGATGTCAAAAGGATGAAGCATAAGGCATGATCCATCTGTTTTTAAAACAAGTGGGCACATTTGCAAACACTGCTCTTTTGCACACATTAATAATGTGCTAAGACCTTGATCAGCATTTTGTACACAAAAGCACTCCTTCCAACAGGACAGAAAACAATCCACTTTCACAGAAGCAGAAAAACTAGCTTTGTGCTATTCCCTGGGCAAGCAACATCTCCATGCTGTCACTTGCAGACACTAAGGAAGAAGCTCTGGCTCCAGATTTAATTCCCACCACCTTCCCTTTTTCAAGTCGCTTTTGAGAAACTTCCTCAGTGCAAAAGTGAGTAAATACCTTCTGCCCACCTGCACACTTTGGTAGGCTCTCTTCTCTCCAGAGCACCCCAAGGTTCAAGGGACAGGTAACAACCCTTTTTATGTGTTCTGGAGAGGAAAAAGCGACGCAGTTGCCACCACACTGTGGGAGGCAGATCCACCCTTCCATCAGCAGCAGTCTGGTTCTGCAAGGGAGGTTACCACCTCTGCAGAAAGGACTGTTCATGCCTGTTTGGGCACTGCTGCCATCATCCATACTGGCATGGAGCCCTACTCAAGCACCATTTGTCATCTGCTTAAGCTTGCTGAAAACTTGAAGGGCTGCAACAGAATTTGATAGTTTCGTGTAACTGGGCTGTAGCCTTCCACAAGTTAGCTTAAAAATCACAAAAGTCAGCATAATCATGGGAAGACTGCATCTGGGAGATGGGTGGGCTGTGCCACATCCAAATTATCTCATGGCTTACTAATGGTAAAAAGGAAAATATCTTGTTGCTTTCTCTGGGGCTGTACAGTCCCACCCCCTTCAACATTTACTGCACCTCTGAACTGCTTTAATCCACTAACCAGCAGAAAGCTATTAAGCTCTTCCCTTCCCCCGAAGTTAATTTTTTGCTGCTTCAGTGAAATGGCACCGACACCAAAATAGCATAAAGTAAGCCACAGCAACTGGGAGCACGAATGGGAAAGTAGCAACTCCCCCTTCTTGCGTTCAGCTTTTGCCAGCTTCAGCTTAACTATTTATTGCTATCGCCCAAGAAAATAAGTTCCACAGTAAAGGCTTTACTGCAGAGGGTTGCCCTGTGTCAAGCAAACTGAGGACACAAAGTTCATGGAGTTCATGGCAAAGCACAGGACACAAACATAAAGACTGCTGAGTCACACCACAAGCCCTGTTAGCCCAGTACCCTGTCTCCAACACACCCTCTAAGCACAGCGCTGGAGAAGAGCAAGAACAGGATGAGCACATCTGCACTTCCCCCCAAGCACATCTGTGGTCTTCAATCCTTTCACTGGAAGAGATTTTCTTAGACTTGCATTTATCTACCAGGTAGTCCCCAGAAGACCTTTTCCAGGAGTTGTCCAGGCTTACTGCCTGAAGAACGTGCAGAATGTTCTAGGTGCATGAAGAATGGCTTCCTCCTGCCAGGATGAACTTGACTCCTTCAAAGTTTGTCTGACTTTTTCTTGGCTCTTACACACTGAATGAAGCAGATAAAATAGCCAAACTCTCTTCAAGCCAGTCACAATTTCATGGACCTCTGTGACATCATTCCCCAACCATACCTTTCCCAGTCACATGGAACATCTGTCACATGGAAGCCATTCCAGGTCTCTAACAACTCCTGTTGCTTTTCCCTGCAGTTCCTCTAGCTGCCCTGTATCTTGATATGAAAGGGAAATGAAATATGATATAATGCATGGACAAACCATAGACTTAGACAAGGCATAATAATGTTCTGTATCTTATTCATTATTTTTTTCATAGCATTTCATAGGACTTGATATGCCCTCTTTAATCACTCCTAAGCACAGAGCTGATGACTTAACAGAAGTACCACAGGTCTCAAGACTCTACGAGCAGTGACAGTTAATCTGAAGTCCATAACTTTGTACAAGAAGTTCAGACAGTTTCCTGCTACCAGTGCAAATCACTTCACATTTATCTATATCAAATGCAAATATGTCATACTTTGCTTTTAAGCACTATCAGGAACCTAGAAAATAAATGCCAAATTCTTTGAGTTAAAATCTCCAAGTTATATGAATCACTGAAAACAAAACAGCAATAATAAGAAACCTACTTGGGACAAAAAGCTGCTGAAGTACTCAACTGCAGTAAGCATGCAGGACAGAGAAATCCTACAAATGGCACATGTAACAAGGAGTTCCTTTAGGCTTTGATCTGCTAGTTATTTGAAACCACACAATGGCTGAATGAAAAAGGTACAAGATCCCAAAGGAATCAGATTCCCTGCTTCTCTGCAACAAGCTTCTAAAGTTCCCTTTTTATAACCACCTTCACCAAAATAAATAAATCACTTCTGAGTTAAAAAAAAAAAGTAAACCAAGGCATTTCCACGCAATTCCTTTCATGTCTTTCCACTGCCTCATCTGGAGTCACATGCTCAGTCCTGACCTTTCCAGATTCTCCTCTCTGCCTCACCACACTTATTCAGACTATCAAATTCATTTAGTGAAACCATCCTATCCTTTCACACTTGACTCTTTTCACAGACAAGCAGTTCATTTTCATGCAGACCCACTTTTAACTTCAAAAGGCTGCTTTGTATCTCAGCTTCTGATGTCCCTTGTTTAAAACACTTTCAAATAAGGAACTGAAAAGCATCGTAGCTGGGAACTCTCAGCTACGTCTCCGTCCCTCCTCAAAAAAGAAAAAAAATCCACTATTAAACAAAGTGAGAGGCCATGCATCCACCCAGGATTTCTGAAACGTGTCAGCAGCCCTCACAGTTCACCCACATGCACATTCAAGGTCATGGCCAGAGCTCAGAAAACTGAACCCTGTGGTGGGCCTGGATCAGTCTCCTGGAGTTACCTTCACAGTGACACTTGCTTTACCCTTAGGCCTCCTGTGAAGTCATTCATTTCCACTTATCCGTAGTTGGTTAGAACGAGCCAACCCTTCTGAGCAGTGTCAGAAGGCAGCAACAACCTGACACACCTGGTGTCATCCCCTCTGACTAAGGCAAGAGCACAAGCCCGTACCACACCATTAGCGGAGAAAGCCACCCTGCAAACACATTTGTTACTCATGCCAACGCACACAAAAAACTGCACTGCGAAACTGAGCTGTGCGAGTTATTTCACACCATGCCAAACAATTCTGCTTTCCTTTCCGATGGCTCAGACAACTGCATTGCCCCAGGCGGGCACTGCCCTCCTCTAATAGCAGCACCCAACACCCTCCACACAGCTGATAGCAAACCATGAACGCTTTGGTCCACACAGAGCACTTTTTACCCATTCTGAGATGCTTTGGTAATCATGTGAAAACAATTTAATTAACAAGATTATATGCACACTCATAAAGCAATTAGGTGAAAAGATGGGGCAGAAACTTTGCCAAACTTACATCTTTTAAGCACACCTAGAAACTACATCTGTGTCACAGCAAACTACCATAAAAACTAATGCAGTGGCTCTATTAATCAAAGTGTTTTTCACTTTGAGACCAAAAATACAGGAGAATACTTGTTCATAGCTCATTTCAGAACCATTTTCCATTTAAAGTATTTAAAACTCAGTAATTTCAGGTGAGAAAACCATATTGAAAAGAGCAGTACATTACACTACATTTCTCATTAATTTCCCTGTGAAATATCTGAGTCTCCAAAAATCTGACTTTTAAGTTAATTATGCACAATTTGGACACTCCAAAGTCAGGAATTCAGAGCTGAACCCCATCTAGTCGCTCACAAAAGCTTTATAATGAAAACACACTATAATCATACTCTTTTCTTGCTAGAACAGACAAAAAGGCACTATCGTAATTTTTAAAACCACATTTGAATCCCAACGGGGTTTGTTTGGGTTTTTTTGTACTAGTTTTTTTTCCCATAAAATTTACTAGACATATTTCTATCAGATCACCTTCAGCAATGCATCCAGAAATGCACTGAGTTAAAATGCAGCAGCTGTTTCCTACTTACTTTCCTCAGATTTTAAGTACAGGAATTCTACCCAGCTCTAATACAGAGAATTACCACAGATCTTTAGAAAAAGGGGAAGACTGACTGCTTCAGCATAAATATCTGCTCCCATCCCCTTGAATCTAAATGGAAACACAACAATTAAAAGCATCACTGATTTTAAATAAATTTTACTTTCTTACATTAGACACTGCATCAAAACTACAGCAGTTAAAAAGTCAAACAATTTTCCAGCTGGCTGCTACATACATTGAAAAACAAGACCAGTTCAAGATAATAACATGTCCTTTGTATTAAAATACTGGTCAAGCTGCTGACAAGGAGACAAATGAGTTTTTAAACCATTAGTATACACTCACATAAAATTAAAAACAGTTCCATGGAAAGAAATTTGGTTAACTGTGATATGCCTCTTCCAGCACAATACTCCCTTTTAATTTTTTGAGAAGTTATTAAACTTGGACTATCTCAGCTTGCTGGAAATTCATTTATCCATTATTACAGTATACAGTTAATGCAGGAGATTAGATTAGGTTTTGACAAGTCTTTTACACTTCTCAGGGCAGCACTGCTATTTCTGCCTAGGTTGGTAACTTTATCTACCAGCTAACCTTTATGGTGTTGACAATACACAATTAACAATTTTTTCCCTTGCCCCTGATTCCCATCCCACTGCAGATGATGCTGTTGCATTGACACACATCCCAGCACCTCCTGGCAGCCTGGTCCAGCAACAGCCCCAAAAGCACCCGCCGTGCCCCCACACATGGCTCTCTTTCAAGATCTCACAAGACTTGGCAACGGCAGCAAAACAGAGCAGCCTCGAAATGGAGGAGGCCGTCACCTAACGAAACATGACTAACAGGACTGCTGACTATCCAAATATTTAACTGCTCTCCAGTGCTGTGGGTCAGATGGGTTAATCAAATAAACTTGCCTATCCGGAGAGATTGTCCATTATTTGTGTTTTCTTTTAAGTCCTTACCTGACTTTAGACTCTGAAAAACTAAGAAGCTGTGAGCTACTGTGAATATCTGCACATAAAACCTAACAAAGAGACACCAGCTGAAAATGTGTAAAAGTTCTTAAAAAAAAGCAGTTCTGCTGAATAATATGACAACTCTCTTCAGCACACAAAATCAGCACATGCTGATGGGAACTGACAAAACCTACACTAGGTACATGGAAATATAACCCATGTCACAGCATACAACTGCACTGCAAATGGGACTCTAACACGTCTCTCCCAGACTTAACCATTAAAATTCATCAGAACAAAAAAACGCCAAAACGGATGGACAAAGTAGATGCAAAGTATTTTCAGTGTATGACAATGGAAATGAAAATAAACCTAGGATTAAAATATAGCTTAGTGTCACTGATTTCTAATAGCATTTGTCTCCATTCAACAAGAATTTATGCACCATTTCAACCTGATAAGAATTTAATTTTCGGTAATAAAGCTTTACAAATTGAATTCAAAGGGGAAAAAAACCTCCAGCATTTCCCAATTATTTCCAGAGCTCCACAACTACAGACTTCAACTAAAGGAAGAGGGAAAGCTGTCACTATAAAAGCAGAGCTGACATGCGACCTCTGGATACAGTGGCACTAGCAAGCAGCTATAATAAAAATCAATATTAATTCCACACACTTCTGTTTTGAAAATAAAGCTATGAAATTCCCTCACACCCACCTGCCAAAGGGACACAACTCAGACCAACTTTGTCAAAGAGGATGTTTAAAGTCTTTCTACAGGCATGTAATGGATTCCAAGACTGAACGTGCACTGAATGTTCAGTGAACCAAATAATTTTTAATAGATTCCTCAGGGGAGTTTTTTTTTATATTTTTAAATCACTCTAAGACCTTGGAATGACAACCTGATTCAGAGGCAAAGAAAGGCTGTTCATGGGGTGGGGTATTGTGTTTCTTCTGGATTTTTCTCAAAAGAACAACAGTCATGTCTGTTATGTGTACTTAATATGTACTTCAGAAATGTCTTCATTTCTACAAACCTTAAACTTTTAGAATTTCTTTTGAAAGCATATACTGAGGAATTTTAAAGTTCCTCCCTGCAGAAATACTACACAGCAAGTGTAGAAAGTTGATCTAACAGAAAGGTGGGAGGAACTGAAAGTTGGAATGAGGCATCTCACCTCCTTCAGCCACAGTTGCAAAGAGGTAGTGATAAACAGCATTAACAAAACCATCAGGCCCATATATAAAAAACCCAAATGTAGCACAAATTAGATCAGTTTTCACATTTCAGATTAATGACCCTCCCCTCCCCAGGCCCCTCAAACTAATGCCCACCTTAACAGCAAGGCCCCTATGACATGATGGCAGATTCAGCATGAGAAGCAACCATCCCTTGAAAGAGGGAATTTTTCCAGCTGTATGATTAAGTACGCAGGAAAACAAGACAAGGAGCCTCAAGCGCTGCCGTTGTTAGTGTGATTTCAGCAGGATTAGGCAGAGCACGAAGAAGGAAAAGCCTCAGACAATGAGTCCTTTCATACACCAGAAACAAAAACTACCGTTAATCACACCCACAATTCAGTTTCTTCCACTAATTCCTAATCAGACATCAACAAATAAAGCAAAACACTTATTCTTGTTTGAATTCTATGAAATAAAAACAAATGAAAGGAAGTGATCAGCCCGTGCTGTAAAAATGTCGTTGCCTCTCCACCTCCTGATGGACAGGGAGCTGAGACAGGCATGAATGGTTGGGAAAGGAGCTTTTCCACAAAGCCCGTCCATAGAGAAGCCCAGAGTAGAAGAGTGCTGCATTAACAAGCAGGAGAAACTTCAAAAACCAAGACACAAACTCAGTCAAAACCCTCCTCTGTATAAAAAAAGACCCTGCACCAAAGTCATCAGAAAAAAACATCTGGTGCACTACTTTGATTTTCTACATTAGTCATTGGACAGAAACAAAGCATCTTTTTTTTCCCAAAAGCAGCAAATAATTGCAAATCCACTTCTACACATAACCTATCATTTATCACCTCATCAGCGACTGCTTGAGCCTGACAGAATTAAACACTCAAGTCAGGCGTTCTGTTAAAAGCAATAATTACATTGTTACTACAATATACAATAAAAATATAAACAAATCTGCCTGGCAATATTTTTATACACTCACTGAAATATCATTAGATTCTAAACAGACAACATTATAATAATAATTTTTGAAAAACCAAACAAAAAACACCACCACCAAAAAAATCCACTTCAACCAAAGTATAGCTAATTCCAATTTAAAACTTTACCTACAGGCAAAAATACATAAGTGATTAGCATTATAGTGTTTATTTTAATTACACTGTGCAACAACAATCCAGGAGCCTGATAACTTCCTTCAGGTACTAAGAAAGCCAATATTCCAGAGCTTATATTCCACTTATAACCTACACAGTTAATGTCAGCCCATCCTATCACTCAAATGCCAAAGCCAGAATGTCTGCATTTCTTGTTGCATCTAAAACCAACACAAAAATATCAGCTCAAACAAAAACACGGGGGAAAACAAAAAAAAAGGCAAAACAGGAGGTCAGGAGATCCCTCACCTGCTCCTTGTGAATGACAACATTCAAGAGCATCAAAAATTCACTGGTCTTCAAAGCTCAACTCTTCAAAGTTTAATAGAGGAAAAAAATACTACTCTTTAATTCAAGCTTACATTTACAAATTCTTTCCAGCAATGTAACTGCTGTGTAATGTGTTCTTTAACACTGTGCAACTCACGGTGCCTGCTCTGAACACACCATGATTTAAGCAAACAAAACACAATTCACGATTTCTAGTGTGCTGAAGATGTTTTTCGTCACTGCAGTCAAGTTGCTGATCCCAGCAACTCTGTGCAACTCATTTTAAAACAAACGTCTGCCCATCTACCTTGATGGTTCTGGCCAATGAAGTAGCCTTTGATCACTCTTCAGCAAAATACTGCTGTGTCCTAAAGGATGCCTAGCTTCCTGACAGCAGGATGGGGGATCTGGGGGATCACTAGAAGAGCATGACAGCTGGCTGCCATGCAAGACTTCAGAACTCTTCCTTTTTATAATTAATTATGCTCCTTATTTCTTCCACAGGCATATGAAAGAGACTGGCATAGAGGTAAGCTGTAGCAGCACACTTTAGTATTATCTCGTCTACAAAGAAGCTGCTTCAGGTAAGAGCCATGGCAGGAGCCAAGCACAGCTACCGGCAGCATCAGCCTGCTCCCAGAGAGCTGCTGGGGTTCTGTGGTGGAGGTGCACACACTGCACCTTCTGTGGATTTCTCCTGGGCACAGGTGAGAGGTGGCCCTGGCCACCACAGCCTTGGCCAAACACCCGACCAGCCAGGGAAAGCAGCAGCACACAAGGCAAAGCAAAGTGAGATGGAAACACCTCCGTGCTAAGGACAGCACCAGCGTGGGGGCAACGAGAGCCCACACCCGCTTCAGTCTCATCCAAAATCCAGCTGTGAGTAACAGAGACTTACACCTTGCACCCACCCAAAAACAGCTGCTGAAAACACGGCCATGCTACAGGCTTCTGCAAGCTCTCCCTGTCTTAGCCTGGCTGACTGAAGTAGGACCCAGCACTTACTGACCTGTGCTAAAATGAGTCCTCTGCAATGGGACACACCCCAGGAAATTAGGCTCATTGACAGCCAATTCTAAATTGCCTTTTTTTTTTCTTTTTCGAGCCAAAAGTGTACATTACTCAAATGAGTACATTACCTTAACCAAAAGCATAAAGTTTAGTTTTACAGGATCCAAAGACATAGTAGAATCCATAAAAAAAACAAACCAACAGGAGCTGCTAGCCAGATTCCCATCTTACAAGTATACTAAAGGAGAAAAACTTTCCTGCAAAAGTTTATAACCCTACCTCTGTGTCAAGAGGCAAAATTGAAGCAGTAACAACATAAAATCTGCTGAAAAACTTGTGTCCCCAAGTGTAACTCTTCAAATCTGCATTTTATTAATGGGAAGCTACTCACAAACAAAGCTATAGCAAGGAGACATTCAATATCTAAAATTCATGTTCAAAAATACATGCTTCATCCTGAGGTTAAGTAAAAGTTTATGAGTACTTTTTTTTAACCACATAACACAAGCGTTAGCATACACAGACTGTAAAGGAATTTTGGTGGTGCCAAAGTAGTCTCAACAAAACCACTGAGAATATATATTACAAAATTATTTCCACGCCTTCCAGTTCATAGGTTTAAGAGGCCAATTTTCTTTGTTTATGGTAATTATGTTTCATATTTCACTGAACTTTGACATGATAAATGTATTATTGGATTTGGCATGCATCTTCTAGTCAATTTGTGTAATCTTGCAAATTCTGTAGTACAAGTAGTTAAAATACAATGGACAGTACATTCATAAATTACAGATTTTTCCTTAAGGTAACAGAATTATTATTGATTCTGCAACAACTAAACCTTTGATCAAATTTGGTGAAACAAATGTTACTTAAGATATAAACAAACATAACTCCTTTGCATCTGAAAAAAAACAGTAGCTTATAAAAAGGAAACAACTCCATCTAAAAACAAGGCCACTATTTTCTCCTTTGCCTCATCTCACATCTTTGAAGTATGTAACACCTCAACACATTCGTAACTTACTGCGTCCAAAAGGCTCCTTTGCCACTTCTATGGTTATTCTTCAAGACAAAAGATCAGAAGCACAGTACTTGCCAGGTAAAATATATATCTTTTTTTAAATATGCAGCCTAAAATCTAAACACTAGACTAGCCTTTTTCATACTTCTCAGATCTAATTTATCTTCCTCATTAACCATCCTATCAAAATACATCTAGGGAGAAGAAAATCCAACACAGTGATATAACAATTACCAGAACTCCTCCAGAAAAACAGATGCAGATCATCCCACTTCTTTACCTACTCAGAAAACTCTCTAGAAAAATGATGACTTTTCCAAAACACTGTAAGATCTAATTTTATGAGGAAATCTAACAAAAGAATCAAGTACCATCCATTAATAACTTCATGCTCCTACAGAGAGAAAAGATATTGCAAAGCTCAAGTGCCTGGCTGCCTTCAGCAGCAAGGATGACACATGAGAGAAGAATCCATACACAGGAGGGATAGAAAAGCAACCCTGCTCTGTGGATCTCATAAAATAGAACAGATGTTATTCTTTGTATACACACCTGCAATTCAGTGTTAAACACAGCACTTGCAGGAGGAAGAAAAAAAAGGAAGAGAGGCCTATGAAGCCAAAAATAGATAATTCCTCACCATGGTCAAGCACATGCATGCTTTGTTTGGTTTCGAGTGATGACCAGATTTCCAGCACTGCTTTTGAAAGAACAATGCTACATGCCCGGCCTTCACGTTTTTCCTCCATTCAATTTCATGTGACAACTCCAAAC
Source organism: Ploceus nigricollis (assembly GCA_013399945.1). Classification (NCBI taxonomy): domain Eukaryota; kingdom Metazoa; phylum Chordata; class Aves; order Passeriformes; family Ploceidae; genus Ploceus; species Ploceus nigricollis. The sequence goes on along the minus strand of VXBC01003930.1, from coordinate 894,702 downwards.
TATAAACTTCTTGTGCCAACCTAAATAATTCCTCTTTCTCAGTAACGCTGGAAGAAAGTACTTACCCACTTGCCAGCTGCAGCTGAAATTTTGTGCCAAGAAATAAATGTCTTTTGGACAGGTTGTAAACTGGAAGCTTCAATGCCTGCTAAAGGACAAGAATAAGAATGGGACCATGCTATTCCTTCCGAGATTAATGGTATTGCTCTATTTCAGCTACAGAGTGGATTGCACTTGATTAAAGAGTCCAAACAGAGCTTCCTCTGAGTACAGTGCCCAGATATTAGTAGATACTTTTGTCAATTTTCATCTCAACCAGGCTTTTTATAAACATTTCTTCCATCCTCTGCTCCAAAAACCCTAACTTACCTCTGTATTTCCGATCTTTAGAATCAAGTTCTCGGATAATAGAGTCCTTGAAGTAGCAAGACCTGTTTCACCCTTTTTTTTCTGCGAGGCACAGGTGTATAAACATTGTGTGCACACTGACATTAAATAGCAAGTGCTCCTGCTTCCCCTACTTGGCCTCCTTCCACAGTCCCAGGAGATTTCTACCTACCTACAGACAGCAAACACTTGCAGGCATTGGTCACTAAGCTCTCATGATCAACATAAGGCAAAGACCAAGGCATCTTTCCCACTGCCCAGAAAGATGATGATTAGCAGAGAGCAGAAGGGACAGGCTTTGTGGAAGAATGGCTAAATTAGAAATTACAAGAAGAGATTGTGAATAGCTTAAAGTCTTCTACCTAGGATAAAGTCAACAATGGGTTTCTCTTCCTCCTAGTGTTGAGTGGTTACTGGGTTTCTTAGTTTTGCAGGCTGGGATTCCTCCCACATTTTATCAGATGCCCCAGCATCCACAGGTGATACGCATACACGTGCAACACACAGTGTAGCAGCACACAACCCTGACACCCACACTTCACTCTTCCTTGTCCTTCTCCCAGCTCACACAGGCTTCCCAAGTACAGGATGTTACTGCCTGTTAACACATTCTTGTTTTTAGGGGGCTCTCCCAAGCTCTGTGAAGCTTCTCATAATGACAGTGTCAAAGGGATGAATAAAACCTGTGTTGTTACAGTGGAAAAGTAGCCTTTTCCTCTTTAACCTACAATCATGGACCCCTTCCCCATGCTGACCATTATAACATTTTCATTTTGGCAGTGATCCGAATTTTATGTTCACAAAAATGCTGCCAAACTGCCAGTTAAAAAACTCAACTAATATGAATATGTAAAGATGAACATGTATACTGCTAAAAAGCCAAGTACTGTCTCCCATAGAAAACAAAAATAGAACCAACATTAGTAAACACACATAAACAAATGACGATGAGGTACATTAAAAGAAATATATCTCAAAATAAGCATCAGTACCACAAACTTCATTTTAATGTAAGAGTAGTTACATCTATCACCTTCACAAATAGAGCCAAGCAGTGCTTGTTCCCCCTGCTCGTTAAAGCTCTACAACTGGTACCTCCTGTATGCCCACATGCACCATTTCATTAAGCTCACTTGACATTAGATGAAGAAAGAGTACAAGAAAATTGCATATTCCCTGTCTAAAGTAAACTTGTCATTTAAACCTTGTGTATAGATAGAATTTGATATAGCACTGGCGCAGTGAGTCATTTGTCAGTTTTAGAGTTTGTACGACAGCATTCTTACATACGTTTTGCAATACTTTCCAGTTCGCTACCACTCCATATAATTACAAGTTTTTACTGGAAAGGAAGCATATATTTTGGGTTTGAACACTGCACTAAGAGTTGTGGAAGCAATGCTTACTTTTATGGTCAGATTTTGAGCAGAAGTAAATCCACAGAAAGAACCCTCACATACTGTATGAAAGATGAAAGTCAAAGCATTGCTTTTAAAGGAGGGCAAGCAATGATAGAGAGCATCACAAATATTTCTCAATGAATTACTCCAAACATAAACATAAGCAAGTCTCCTGTCAGTTTCCTTCAAAAGCTGCTTCTCAGCTATGTAAGTTAAAACTGCATTCATTCAGAACACCATATAAAATAGCCAGTAGCTCCTACAAGTGCTTCACTTGAAAATAATAATGATTTCACATCCTTCTGTACTAGGGCAAGATATCACATTAAAAATTTTTCCTACTGTCTTACCTTCACCTTTTAAGTTGCAAAACAGACATGAGTAATTTAACTCTCAACTGTGGTTTCTAAGAAGCACTAAAAAACCACTGAAACAGAAAGATTAATACCACTAACAAGACCAGCTCAGACTCAGACTATCATGTGGTGGCATCCAGCTCACTCCAACACTTCACAGGAAAGTTTGCAATTCTTCAACAGGATCAAGTCCCTGTTTTAATTTGCACACAGCCACGGTTTACTGTTCAGGTAAACTTCTTCAGTCTCTTAAAGCTGGTTATTATTAGTATTCCTTTCCACTATCTAAATTCACATCAAATGGATCTACTGAACTGTATATCTCCTGCTATCTGATAAAAAGCTGGAGAGAAAAAGCACCCTTTGGCCAATTAGAGTCACCTGGTTAAGATTCAACAACAGGCAGCAACAACGCAGGGGTTTTTTCCTCCCAACTGCATATACTATGACCTGCAAGAAACATTTTCTGCTTAAAAGTAATGCTTAAATGGAGATCTATGGCTGAACATTATCACAAGGATTGCACTTACTTGACAGTCTGCTATTAGCCAACTCCATTACCGCTATTTGCAGTTTTTAAATGTACAGATTCAGAAGTAACTGTACAAAGCCTCCATTACAAGTGGATTTATGGAAAGCCACAGCAATAATCATCTTCATTAGGCATATCTTCCCACAGCCCTGCATTATGTGGACACAAAGAGGAAAACATTTCTTCTCCGTTACTCACAAGCTTAGATCTTTCTCTTTATAATCACAAGCTTTGACTGTCTTCTCTGCTTTTGCCAATGACAATTATCTCACATACCTAAAAGCAGAACTTAGTTTAAAAAAATAAAATTAAAAATACCTGCATACCTCTCAACCTACAAACAATATACAACGTAGGACAGCTTCTACTTTGATTTTCCAGAAACTGACACTTTCACAGGCAACATGAATGAGAACAAAATGTTGTCTGTGGCTTCTACTATTTTGCTAATGGCCCCAACCAGTATGCAGCCAAGACGTATTCATGGACACCCATGTGCAAAGAAAAGGGCTGATGGGAGTATTTGTAACTGAACTGAATACAAAAATCTCTTGATCTGAAGTTATGCGTTAATTTTTGGCCATAAGCTCTTTTAACCCCTTCACATACACGGTCATGTTGCATCCTGTTTCAAAAGCTAGACAAAGGCTAAGAAACTTGCACATTAAGATGGTTGGTTAACGGCAGAAACTGAGAACTTAAATAATTCAACACTGTCACCCACCACACATTCAGATCACAAACTTGCTGCTTTGCCACACATATTTTACTCTTTGCTTTCGAAGTTCAGATTGCTGATCATGCGCTTCACAGTACAGATATCTATTACTCCTACGTCCTCAGTCTCACAGCAAACCACCACACAAGAAATAATAAAATCAGGATTAAAGTACACTTGTTCCTTCCATAAAACCAACCTCGTGACCCACGCATTTCCGGCATTATCATAATGAATGCAATGGACTTTATTTAAAAATCTGTTTTCAAAGCCTAACTGGCAGTCTTGGAACAATCACCCAGCAACCAGACATGTTGATAAGTCATTTGCAGCACAGGACCTTGGTAATCCTAAATTAAATTTGTCATTTCCCTAGCATTTACCTTGAAAAATGAACAAAGGTGGTTACAGAAGCAGCATAAGGAAACTCTGTTTGCTTACTGTCCCTGCACAAGTTAGCTGCCTTCAGAGATCTCTAAACCAACAAATACTCAACTGAAGGTTTGATTATCCAGTTATCGTCAGCCCAAATCACTTTTTACAGCTCAGTTCTAAACTTGACAAGAGAATATTGTATTTGATACTGACAATACGGCTTCATTTGGTTATATATGAAATAAACACGAAACTCCAAAACGCTTCAGAACAGCTGCCCCAGTCAGTCTCCTGGAAACAGACCACATCTTTCCCACACAAGCGGTTCGCGGGAACAGACCTTTAACAGCGCGGAAATACTTTCTTTCATTGAATTTAATTTACGCCAGCTATTTGAACTGCTTGAAGTTGGTTCTTAACAGTTTCTGGGTGCAGAAACCACCGCGAAGGCAAACGCACCCGCCCACTGCCTTCGCCTCCCGCTCGCCCCGGGCTGCCTGCGCCCCCCCCGCGCCGCTCCACGCGAGCCCGCCCGCCCCCTCGGGTGTCCCGCGGGGGAGCACTGCCCACTCCACCGGCACCCCCGACCAGCCAGCGGCACAACAGGTTGCAGAGGCGGCTGCGGGGCAGGAGCTGGCCTCGCGGAGGCTGCAGCCGCATTCCCCAGGGAGGGCAAAAGGGGGGGAGACCGGGATGAACACCCCCCACCCCACCCCCCCCGC